>CM028689.1:23263778-23830642 GCA_016771965.1 Brassica carinata
CTTTTTATAAACAACAGAATACTTCCTAGGTCGCTTTAGTTTTGTAGTGATATGTTTTGATAATCCGTATCATGACATAATGAATTTACAGAAATTCTTGAATTATAGGTTAATGCATCAATGTGGTGTAAATGGTAAAGCTAAAAGACAGCTAGTTTGTTAACGCCAATTTCTAGAAGCCAGCTAATTATACTGGCTTTGTCGAATAGCATATATCCTCCAAACTTTGAATATTCAAAGTCTTCCTCAATTTTCATTTGTCCGTAAACTTTCAAGCTCAAATTATAGTATTCTATTAACTATTTTGTTAAACAAACAATAATTTTGGGAAAATAAGGAACGGGTCGGTGTCGCTTTAATTCGAGAAGTCAAAAATATCTATCTATGTGCGTGCATTAAAAAACATATGGTATTTGCTAATAATACCTCAGTTACTGTTTAAACCAATCTTCTGAAGATGATATGATAACTCAGTCCTAGAAAATGCTAAATAAAGCCTAATGACCAGGGATAAAGAAAATAAAGTATGATTTGACATGTGTGTCCAGATTATCATTTTACTAAACAATAAACAGTACCATTTCGATAGTCCTATAAGTGACAATCATCTTTGGATAATCCAGTTTGTTTTAAATCGGTTTGGTTTTCCAGTTTTCTGGATAATTCAAGTTCTTCTAAAATTAATTGAAATCCACATGTTTGTTTTGGGTTGTTTATCAGAATTTTAAGGTTTGTTTAAAAAAATTCTGACAATCGGTTCATGAACCAAAACCAAAACCCTCAAACCTTGGGTCGGATCGAGTAATAATCCCAAGGACAAGGCCTACATGGAGAAAGGAAAACCAATTTAGGGATTGCACCCATCACATTCATTTAGTTAAAATATTATCATTAGGATTGGACCAAGTGTTTGATCAGAATCCTACAAATCCGAGTTATAACATTACAAGATGGCAACAAATGAACCAAATGTGAGAAAAAACAAGTGTGTAACAAGTTTAATAGTGAAAAGGGACTTGATTGTAGATATAAACAAATGGAACACTGATAGAACCGGGAGACGTCGAATATTTGAAATTAAATCCTTTATGAGATGTAGCGTAAAGGAGAGGATCAAATCAAAACCTCGTTCTCTTCAGTGGATATAGTCTCAGACTTATAATAGGATCGAAACATGAAACTAAACACAAAGTAAGTCCTAGCTGATCAAAATCTTTACAGACAAAGCGCAGAGACATATATGAAAGTGTATCTTGAGAGCGTCAAGGGAGGCATCATTCAAATGATGGAGATAGACATTCATCGACCATCTCCACAAGGTTTGGATTCTCTAGTGCAGCAGCCACGCGCTCTTTGTCGTTTAGTTGCTTGTTGACTGCATTTTCATAGGAAGAAACGATAAATGTCTGTTAACAAGCGCAATGGACTTCAAACAAAACAGTCTGTCAAAACGTTTTATGTTTCATTTGCTATTTCGAGAATTAACTGAAACTCTGTCGCTCTACTAATTGAAAAAAATCAAACAAAAGGATATAGAAAATGACATAACCTGCAGCCTCAGTTGCATGAGTACCGGGTGCTACCCGTATATCAATCTGAAAAAGAAGAGAATAGTTCCAACGGGAATGAGCCACATTGAACACTGAACATTGTTGCCTACGGTTTTAATGCTCATCAGAAAAATAGCTTAGCAATGAAGATAAAAAAGGTTATTTGCCTCATAATACAAAGAGAGTATGGCGATGGTGAACTCTTGTTTACGTCTGCAGTAGTTAATGAACATGATTTCTCGACAAATGTTCTTACTTTCATCATGTTCATGTTCATGTTCATGTTCAAACCAAGCTCCCAGTAACGGGAATAAAAGCATGTACCTTGTATCGAGGAGGGAGGCTTCGCATAAGTTTAACGCGGACACAAAGACCGATAATGGTTGCCATGCTACAATGTTCCACCGTTGGAGTGAATGTAACCCTAAAGAAAATGGCATCACCTCAGCACAAACTGGCTAAACTAAAAAAAAAAAAAAACTCATAAGAAACAAATAAGACAAAGGTTCATTCTTGTAACCTAACATGACTCTTGGTATCATCCACTTCAACAGAATCTTCTGTAAGGACTTTGAGCTGTTCCAGAGAATAAGGATGCTCTGGATCTTTTATATCTCTTATATGATGTGCTGAATTAATGTTAAAGTATATAACCTATCAATTTCCTATCAAATCCTATTTATGAGTTCTATATTTTGTGTTTGTAAGAGCTATGCATGCATAACTGTGTAGAGAGAAAGAGAAAAGAGAGAGAGAGGCTTTTAGTGCTTTGAGAAGTGAAAGTGAATCCACAGGTTCTTGGGAATTTATAGACTGGTGGTATTGGAAAGTGTTCTTACTTTAGCCGAGTTTAACTGACACGTTTTCAACTTCATTTAAATATATTCCTTAATTAGCTTCTCTGTTTAACTCATAAAGGAGACTCCATTGTTGTTAAATAAAACGGAATTTAAAAGAAGAATACAATCCAATGTGTGCACAAAAAAAAGAAGAAGAAGAATACAATGATATATGGATAGTCGAAAATATACTGTACTGGTGGTGTTTGGTAACGAATATTGGTGGTGTTTTATGCAGTTAATAATAATGTAACTACGGTAAAACCTCTATAAATTAATAATGTTGAAATTTTCAAATTTTATTAATTTATAGAGATATTAATTTACAAAAATTTATTTATTTAGATTTTTTATTTTAAGATATATTTATTCTAAGATAAAAAATATTTGAGTTTAGTGTATAAAAATTAATTGTTATTTTTAAAATTTGACATTTATATTACTTTTATTATATTATTTGGTGTATATAATATATATTGCATATAACTTAAATGTGATTTTAGATATAATATTACTAAATCTCATCAAAATATATTAAGTGTTAAAGAAATATAAAGATAATTTCATTGTGAATATAAAACAAACAGTATAATAATAGTTTTTTACTTATATAAAATATGTTACATATAAATTATTAATTTATAATTATAATGGGACCATATATTTACATAAATTTTTTTTAAAAATTATTATCTTATCATTTTATTGATTTATGTCAAATTTTGAACCGGTCCAAGTTGAGACCGACAAAATTTATTAATTTATAAAGATTATTAATTTATCGGGTATTAATTCATATAGGTTCTACTGTATATGTTTGATGATAAACATAGAATAATAGAATGTATCGATACAGTTTCATTTGATGTTGGAAAAAGGAATAGAATTTGGTGACTATATGGATTAGATATTCACGTGGAAAGAATATATATGAAGAGGTACCGTTTAAATCAGTGTTCTAAAATACGGGCGTATGCGTCCGTATAAGCGGTGTTTAGGGGCTATACGGTAGCCAACCGTTAGTACTGGTTTTATGTTATACAATATTTTATGCGGATTTCTATAATTCAGGCGAATAACAGCGTTTAGGCAGACATTATGCGGTCTACGCGGACGCCTAGACGGATTTTAAGCATTAATATTCAAAAAATAAGCTATTAATATTATTATTATATTTTATTAATGTTATTATTTATATTATTTTTACTTATTTTATGTATTTATATGATTATAGATATTAGTGTAATTGTTGCAAAATCATTTTAAATTTATCATCTATATATATTTGAAATACCTTTTATTTTTATAATTTAAAACTATTTATATATGTTAAACTAATTACTTATACATAAAATTGGATTTAAAATATATATATGTTCAGTTTTTTTTTTTTAAATAATGTATATATATTAATTTTATACTTATATTTCGTAAAAATATATATTGATATATACCTCTTAGGCATCGCCATACTTACCAAATTATGCCATACTATCTAACGCGTATTGAACGCCTACTGCTTTTAGAACACTGGTTTAAATTCTTAAATAAATCAACTTTACTTGAGAAGTTTGCAATAGTAGCTCATGATTAATATTTACATCATACCAGAGAATTTATTTAATTCTTACATCCCCAACTTTGAATACTACGATGATATATTTCCTCAATTTTAAGATTAGGCCTAGTTTATACTCTCTGTTTTTAAAAATAATAGATTTTCAGTTTTATATATTAAGAAAACAAATTAATTTTTGATTCTGAATATTTTTTTTAGTTTTACAATTTTAGTGATAATAATTCAGTAAAACATATATTCATTTACTCTTAAACAAACATAATACTTTCTGGGTCACATCACCAATTTTGTACTGATGTTTTGATAAACCGTATCATTACCTAATGAATTACACAAATCCTATAGAATGTTGCATCAGTGTTGTGAATGGTAAAGCTAAAAGACAGCTAATTTTGTTAACGCCAATTTCTAGAAGCCAGCTAATTATCCTGTTTCTCGAATAGCATATATCCCTTCAAACTTTGAATATTCAAAGAGTCTTCCTAAGTTTTCATTCGTCAGTAAACTTCAAGCTCAAATTATATTCTATTAACGATTTTGTTAAACAAATAATAATTTTGGGAAAATAAGGAAAGGGTCGGTGTCGCTTTAAACTGAGAAGTCAAAAATTTCTATGTGCATGTATTAAAATATATAAATGGTATCGCTAAGTAATAATACCTCAGTTACTGTTTAAACCAATCTTTTGAAGATGATTGATATGATAACTCACCCCTAAAATGTAAAATAAAGCCTTATGACCAGGGATAAAGAAAATAATGTATGATTTGACATGTGTGTCCACATTACCATAGAACCGAACATTTTATCCGTTAAATTTGATTCGATTTGATATTCGTTTCGATTCGATTCAAAAATTCCGGATATCCGTAAACCTTAGAAGCAAAGCAAATACTAAAAATCAACATCCGTTAAAATCGAAGCAAATCACAAATATTAAAATTTTGGAAAGCGGATATCCGATCCGGTAATATATAAATACATATATATCTTGATTATATTTAAAGTTTTAAATGTATAAAATTATATAATTGTTATTCTAACATATGATTTGATAAATTCTATTCACATTATTATTTATATAAAAATATTATATAAAAGGAAATGAATAAATTTATGACAATTATAATTTTTTTCTTAAGTTTTGTCTTATTATAATTGTTAACTAAGTTTAAAAAATTTATAAAATATGTAGATTCACTATTTTTTTTTTTTTATCTTATATATCATGCAAAAAAAATATTTTACAAAACAAATTTGTATCAAAATTTTAAGATTATTTGCATTAATCAAAACATATGAGATATCCGTAAATATTCGTAAATATCCGCAAACATCTATTTATTTTTCAGATATCCATTTTTTCGAATATCCATATTTTTCCGAAGCAAAGCAAATCGAAAAATTGGATATCCGTGGCATACGAAGCAAATCACAAATACCTTCAAAAACTCGGATATCCGATTCGTGTCCACGCCTACATTACCATTTTACTACACAGTCAACAATACCATTTTGATAGTCCTATTTAGTGACAATCATTTTTGTCTATATGTATGGTTAAGAGTTCAATTTTGGAGAGTCCAGTTTGGTTTTAATCGGTTTGGTTTTTTCAGTTTTTGGATCATTCCAGTTCTTCCAAAATTAATTGAAAATTCAAATGTTAGGTTTGGATTGTTTATCACAATTTTTAGGTTTTACTTTAAAAAAATTCTGACAATCAATTCAACACAATGAACCGAACCAGAACCAAAATCCTCAAACCTTGGTTCGGTTAAGATGGCATCAATCAATATGATTGATTTAACCTAATTGATCTGAATCTGACAAATTCGAGTTATAACATTACACAAGCAACAAACGGAACAAATGCGTGAAAGAACAAGTGTGCAACAAGTTGAGCTGTGATTATACAGAGAAACAAATGGAACACTGATAGAACCGGGAGACGTCGAATATTTGAAATTAAATCCTTTATGAGATGTAGCGTAAAGGAGAGGATCAAATCAAAACCTCGTTCTCTTCAGTGGATATAGTCTCAGACTTATAATAGGATCGAAACATGAAACTAAACACAAAGTAAGTTGTAGCTGATCAAAATATTCGCAGACAAAGCAGAGACATATATTGATAGTGTATCTTGAGAGCATCAAGGCATCATTCAAATGATGGAGATAGACACTCATCGACCATCTCTACAAGGTTTGGATTCTCTAGTGCAGCCGCCACCGCTCTTTGTCGTTTAGTTGTTTGTTGACTGCATTTCAAAGGAAGAAACCATAAGATCTATAAGCGCTTGTGCTAATGGGGTTTCAAACAGAATATGAATCTACTCTTTGCCGCATCGCGAATTCATGTTTCATTTGCTATTTCGAGAATTAACTGAAACTCTGTCGCTCTACTAATTGAAAAAATCAAACAAAAGGATATAGAAAATGACATACCTGCAGCCTCAGTTGCATGAGTACCGGTGCTACCCTTATATCTATCTGGAAAATAAAAAGAATAGTTTCAAAGGATTGAGGCACATAAAACATCGACCATTGTGTGTGAATTTATAAGGCACTCTACCCATAGCATATACCAGAGGTTCAAGCTATATTCTCTTAGCAATCATCAGAACAATCGCAAAGGTTCATTGCCACAATAACAGATGTTGAAACCATTCTCAGTAAATGCATAAGTGATAAAATGTGATCAAAAGATCATCTCCAAAACACTCAAAAATAAGGAGAAGCATGTACCTTGTAACGAGAAGGAAGGCTACGCATAAGCTTGACGCGGACACAGAGACCGATAATGGTCGCCATGCTACAATGTTCCACCGTTGGAGTGAATGTAACCCTAAAGAAAATGGCATCACCTCAGCACAAACTGGCTAAACTAAAAAAAAAAACTCATAAGAAACAAATAAGACAAAGGTTCATTCTTGTAACCTAACATGACTCTTGGTATCATCCACTTCAACAGAATCTTCTGTGAGGACTTTGAGCTGTTCCAGAGAATAAGGATGCTCTGGATCTTTTATATCTCTTATATGATGTGCTGAACAAATGTTAAGTATAACTAAAACGATCCCAATTTTAGTTCTACATAAAGCTTTGCTATTAGACAACCGAACAAAAGGATATAGAAAATGACATAACCTGCAGCCTCAGTTGCATGAGTACCGGTGCTACCCGTATATCAATCTGAAAAAGAAGAGAATAGTTCCAACGGGAATGAGCCACATTGAACACTGAACATTGTTGCCTACGGTTTTAATGCTCATCAGAAAAATAGCTTAGCAATGAAGATAAAAAGGTTATTTGCCTCATAATACAAAGAGAGTATGGCGATGGTGAACTCTTGTTTACGTCTGCAGTAGTTAATGAACATGATTTCTCGACAAATGTTCTTACTTTCATCATGTTCATGTTCATGTTCATGTTCAAACCAAGCTCCCAGTAACGGGAATAAAAGCATGTACCTTGTATCGAGGAGGAGGCTTCGCATAAGTTTAACGCGGACACAAAGACCGATAATGGTTGCCATGCTACAATGTTCCACCGTTGGAGTGAATGTAACCCTAAAGAAAATGGCATCACCTCAGCACAAACTGGCTAAACTAAAAAAAAACTCATAAGAAACAAATAAGACAAAGGTTCATTCTTGTAACCTAACATGACTCTTGGTATCATCCACTTCAACAGAATCTTCTGTAAGGACTTTGAGCTGTTCCAGAGAATAAGGATGCTCTGGATCTTTTATATCTCTTATATGATGTGCTGAATTAATGTTAAAGTATATAACCAAATAAACTTTCTAAATAAGGTTTGTAATCAGACAAATCGAACCAATAAGGATATCGAAAACTTCGAGCTGGTCGATTGCATCTACTGAAAGCTCATCGGTATTGCTGGAATAAGCACGAACATCACGACGCTCTTTAATCTCGTAAACGATCGGGTTCTCGTTGATTAATCCAGAAACCATTTTCTTCCTCCTGCCAACAAAAATTCCAATCGATAATTGAAAACCCTAACGGGACAACACAAGAGCAAATCAAGCATATATAAGGAATAAGCAATCATCGAAGGTTATAATCGTACTCTGGCGTAGAACTTCAATTCGATTGGGGAGAGAGAGCGCTGGTGGAAGACGAAGCAAAATGAGAATTAATTTATTTATGAACACGTTTGAATTGGGCCAGGCCCATTTAACAGGAGTCTCCAGAAGAGTCACGTGGGCTTCTTTGTAGATCGACACGTCATCACCACGTGCTTCCACGCTCTCCTTCGCCCTCCTTTCTTCTGTCTCTCTCTAAAATGATCAAACTGTAGTCAAACTCATCTGGCGATCGATCACTTGGAAGAAACCATGGCGGAAGAGAAAAGCGGGAAGAAGCAAGTGATGGTGGCGATCGACGATAGCGATTGCAGTAAACACGCTCTACGATGGACGCTCTCCTATCTCAAAGACAGCCTCGCCGATTCCGAGATCATCCTCTTCACCGCTCAGCCTCAGCTCGATCTCAGCTCCGTATACGCTTCCTCTTATGGCGCCGCTCGTAAGTGATCTTCTTATCCCGTCTATCTGTTTTCTTTTCTCAGCAATTGATCTCGGCGATTGAGTTTGTATCGAGTGTTGTCTTCTGTTTTTGCAGCGATGGAGCTGATAAACTCAATGCAGCAGAACTATAAAAACGCAGCGTTGAATCGGATTGATGAAGGGACCAAGATTTGTGCTGAGAGTGGGGTTTGTGTTGTGTTCACCACTCTGTATAAGATCTCTTTATTTCTATGGATCACATAAAAAAACTAACTTGGTTGGGTTACAGGTTACCCCAAAGAAGGTGATGGAGTTTGGCAACCCTAAAGAAGCGATATGTGATGCTGTTGAGAAGCTTAGTGTTGATTTGCTTATCGTTGGGAGCCATGGTAAAGGGGCGCTTGAAAGGTTTGTGGATACCAAACTTTCGAGTACATTTTAGGAGTTAAAGCTTTTGGAAGATGATAATGTGTCTTATATTGTGTTCTGTGTGTGTGTGTGGACAGGACTTTCCTTGGAAGTGTTAGCAACTACTGTGTTAACAAGGCTAAATGCCCAGTTCTTGTGGTGAGGACAAAGGCTTGAAAACCCTTTTGAAGAACCGCCTCCCTTGCTGTATGTGTGTTGTGTAAACATATTTTGATAATAATGCTCTGCTTCTATTGTATACTACTGTTTGAAGAAACTTTGTGAATGCAAATAAATATATATTATTAGTTTGATAAATAACGAGCTTTGCTGTGCTCTTCTCTATGTTCCGATATGTAGTTTTTATAATCTGATACGATGACAGTAACAATCAAATGCTAATAAACTCAGCTTCCACCGAAAATCCTGTTTAGTGTAGCTGCTAGTCTCACCCCTCCCTGTGCTAAGCGCTGATACACTACTGGTAGGCGTGAATAAAAATATTCATCTGCGAAGAAGACATTGTTATGTTATGTTTTGTTCTTGCTAGCTTCTTTATTTTGCGAATCATCAATAGTTATATTTGGTGAATTCGTTACCTTCTAGAGTATCTCCTTCTGTTACCCCTTTGTATGCCCAGTCACAAGCTGCTTTGATTCCTTCGGATGCATAGCTGCAGAAGAAAGCAAGTGAAAGTTAAGATTTTGGTCTCTTTCTGACTTGAAGTGTTTGTATCTGACTTACATGTCTGGGCACACTGTCTTCCTTGTGCAAATCTCCCACCTATTAACTTGATCTGCCCATTCTGTCTGCATTTCATTTAACATGTGCCAACAAGTCAGAAACGCCTTGTATTGCAGCATACAGGTAAAAACTATCTTATTCCATTTATAAGTACCGTGATATTCTTTGTGATTGCATCCACCATTCCTTCTAGCTCAGAGTTATAGAAATCTGCTTCAGCGGTCTCAATAATACTGGAATCCCAAATCTGTGTCAATCTAAAGCATTAGAACTTTGTAATATGATATATGATGTTCAAGTTTATATAGGGCTTTGGGAGAAGTATCTATTTAATTTTGTTTTCTTACATGGTGAAGGTTTGCTTTTCTCGTGTACCAATGCACTTCGATGGTGTTCCCTCCTTTGTCCGAAGCAAAACCCACATGTAGAGGCTGCATTTTTTTACAACTATGCTATTTAGACATACCACTAGATACGAAACTCAGGCGGATCTGGATCGAGTTTATGATTTATACCTGATGGATATCACCCATGAAATGAGACAGGAAGAGCAGGGCTTCTGTTAAGTTGTCTAAAAACAAGAAAAAGAGAACATTGAGGGAGGTAGAAGATGAAGACATTGATGTGGATAAAGTTTTTAAAATACATTGTGGCTTAGACGCAGCAGCTTCAGTGTTGTAGGAAAGAAGCTGTGTGGTGTAATTGTAGATGGCTCCTGCAACGCATCTTCCTTTCACTCCATCTTCGTCCTTGCAATCCCCTTTAAGACCCCAAAACAAACAAAACCCCATAAGAAAAATGTGGTTGAAAATCTTCTCACTTTTATGTTTTGATGATTATGAAAGAACTCTCACTATTGTATTGGTAGGAACAAGCATCAGGAGTGTTGATGTAATGAAGAGGAGAAGACCAATGGTATCTAAACTTGACATGGTCAGCCCAGACACACAAGCTTGACAGGTCTCCTTGTGCAGATTCAGGTAACAGCTCTTTCACTGCCTTTGCTGCTGTTTCATCCAACCTAGCCTGTACTTCTCCTTACTTATTAGTTAATATTTTGATAATAAACCGAAAGATGAAGACTATAAACAAATCAAAAACCTGAGCGATTTTACAGACGATGGTGTGACCTTCAATACCCCAGCCATGGATGTTAGGTGCTGAGTAGAGAAACCAAGCAGTGATAATCATCACTACATTTAATAACCATATTTGGTTTGCCATTTAAGAGTTCTTTAGAATATACTCTTTTGTTCTTGTCTTGGGAGATGATTGAGTTTTCATTTGGCTCTTGTATATATATATACAATGGTGATGAAGAATGATAGAAGGAAGTAAATCCGCAGATTCGATGTGTGTACTGGTGTGAAAAGCTTTTAAAGTTCAAACGTGAGAAATGAGTAATATTATATAGATTGTTGTAGATACGTAATCTTTTCCGGTTAAGGAAATGAATCTTGTGTGAAACCAAATGGGTTTCTCGTGGAAACAAATGTTACTTCTTTCTTCCCTCGTTCTTCTTCAGTTATCTAACGAATCTGTGACATTAATGTAATCATATCTTTACCAGATATCACTCATTTTCTTAGTGAATTTAACATTTTAAAAATTTATAAAATATGTAGATTCACTATTTTTTTTTTTATCTTATATATCATGCAAAAAAATATTTTACAAAACAAATTTGTATCAAAATTTTAAGATTATTTGCATTAATCAAAACATATGAGATATCCGTAAATATTCGTAAATATCCGCAAACATCTATTTATTTTTCAGATATCCATTTTTTGAATATCCATATTTTTCCGAAGCAAAGCAAATACTAAAAATCAACATCCGTTAAAATCGAAGCAAATCACAAATATTAAAATTTTGGAAAGCGGATATCCGATCCGTAATATATAAATACATATATATCTTGATTATATTTAAAGTTTTAAATGTATAAAATTATATAATTGTTATTCTAACATATGATTTGATAAATTCTATTCACATTATTATTTATATAAAAATATTATATAAAAGGAAATGAATAAATTTATGACAATTATAATTTTTTCTTAAGTTTTGTCTTATTATAATTGTTAACTAAGTTTAAAAATTTATAAAATATGTAGATTCACTATTTTTTTTTTTATCTTATATATCATGCAAAAAAAATATTTTACAAAACAAATTTGTATCAAAATTTTAAGATTATTTGCATTAATCAAAACATATGAGATATCCGTAAATATTCGTAAATATCCGCAAACATCTATTTATTTTTCAGATATCCATTTTTTGAATATCCATATTTTTCCGAAGCAAAGCAAATACTAAAAATCAACATCCGTTAAAATCGAAGCAAATCACAAATATTAAAATTTTGGAAAGCGGATATCCGATCCGTAATATATAAATACATATATATCTTGATTATATTTAAAGTTTTAAATGTATAAAATTATATAATTGTTATTCTAACATATGATTTGATAAATTCTATTCACATTATTATTTATATAAAAATATTATATAAAAGGAAATGAATAAATTTATGACAATTATAATTTTTTCTTAAGTTTTGTCTTATTATAATTGTTAACTAAGTTTAAAAAATTTATAAAATATGTAGATTCACTATTTTTTTTTTTATCTTATATATCATGCAAAAAAAATATTTTACAAAACAAATTTGTATCAAAATTTTAAGATTATTTGCATTAATCAAAACATATGAGATATCCGTAAATATTCGTAAATATCCGCAAACATCTATTTATTTTTCAGATATCCATTTTTTGAATATCCATATTTTTCCGAAGCAAAGCAAATACTAAAAATCAACATCCGTTAAAATCGAAGCAAATCACAAATATTAAAATTTTGGAAAGCGGATATCCGATCCGTAATATATAAATACATATATATCTTGATTATATTTAAAGTTTTAAATGTATAAAATTATATAATTGTTATTCTAACATATGATTTGATAAATTCTATTGATTTTAATTATAACAAAACCTGTTGAAAAAATTGAAAAATTATTACCAAATATATCAATATTTTTATAAAATAATATATTAATGTAGTAACAAAACAAATTCAAAATTCATGTATTGTTCCAAACTCAAAAATAGTTGTGTAATTTTCCAAATATTTCTAGACAAAATATAAAATTTTTAAAATAAATATTCAAACTCAAAACAATAATATTTCAAATTTTAAAAGATTCTGACAATCAATTCAACACAATGAACGAACCAGAACCAAAATCCTCAAACCTTGGTTCGGTTAAGATGGCATCAATCAATATGATTGATTTAACCTAATTGATCTGAATCTGACAAATTCGAGTTATAACATTACACAAGCAACAAACGGAACAAATGCGTGAAAGAACAAGTGTGCAACAAGTTGAGCTGTGATTATACAGAGAAACAAATGGAACAATCAAAGAGACGTCGAGTATCTGAAATAATCCTTTCTGAGATGTAGAGGATCAAATCAAATACCTAATTCCGTGGATAATATTCTCAGTCTTTCACTAAACACAAAGTAAGTTGTAGCTGATCAAAATATTCGCAGACAAAGCAGAGACATATATTGATAGTGTATCTTGAGAGCATCAAGGCATCATTCAAATGATGGAGATAGACACTCATCGACCATCTCTACAAGGTTTGGATTCTCTAGTGCAGCCGCCACTCGCTCTTTGTCGTTTAGTTGTTTGTTGACTGCATTTCAAAGGAAGAAACCATAAGATCTATAACCAAGCGCACTTGTGCTAATGGGGTTTCAAACAGAATATGAATCTACTCTTTTGCCGCATCAAGTGCGAATTCATGTTTCATTTGCTATTCCTAGAATCAACTGAAACTTGCTCTGTTACTCTAAGGTCGATTGAATAAAAAAACAATCAAAGACGCAGACAAAGGATATAGAAAAAATGACATACCTGCAGCCTCAGTTGCATGAGTACCGGGTGCTACCCTTATATCTATCTGGAAAATAAAAAAAGAATAGTTTCAAAGGATTGAGGCACATAAAACATCGACCATTGTGTGTGAATTTATAAGGCACTCTACCCATAGCATATACCAGAGGTTCAAGCTATATTCTCTTAGCAATCATCAGAACAATCGCAAAGGTTCATTGCCACAATAACAGATGTTGAAACCATTCTCAGTAAATGCATAAGTGATAAAATGTGATCAAAAGATCATCTCCAAAACACTCAAAAATAAGGAGAAGCATGTACCTTGTAACGAGAAGGAAGGCTACGCATAAGCTTGACGCGGACACAGAGACCGATAATGGTCGCCATGCTACAATGTTCCACCGTTGGAGTGAATGTAACCCTGAAAAAAAAAAGAGCTCAGCACAAACTGGCTAAACCAAATCAGGAAAAAGGTTCGTTCTTGTAACCAACCTAACATGACTCTTGGTATCATCCACTTCAACAGAATCTTCTGTGAGGACTTTGAGCTGTTCCAGAGAATAAGGATGCTCTGGATCTTTTATATCTCTTATATGATGTGCTGAACAAATGTTAAGTATAACTAAAACGATCCCAATTTTAGTTCTACATAAAGCTTTGCTATTAGACAACCGAACAAAAAGGATATCGAAAACTTCGAGCTGGTCGATTGCATCTACTGAAAGCTCATCGGTATTGCTGGAATAAGCACGAACATCACGACGCTCTTTAATCTCGTAAACGATCGGGTTCTCGTTGATTAATCCAGAAACCATTTTCTTCCTCCTGCCAACAAAAATTCCAATCGATAATTGAAAACCCTAACGGGACAACACAAGAGCAAATCAAGCATATATAAGGAATAAGCAATCATCGAAGGTTATAATCGTACTCTGGCGTAGAACTTCAATTCGATTAGAGAGAGAGGAGCGTTGATGGAAGACGAAGAAGATGAAACCAAAATGAGAAATAATTAATTTGTTCATTGATATTTTTTGTATGGACCTGGTGCTAGAAACACAAAGTTTGGGCCAGGCCCATTTAACAGGAGTCTCCAGAAGAGTCACGTGGGCTTCTTTGTAGATCGACACGTCATCACCACGTGCTTCCACGTTCCCTTCTTTCTTCTCTCTCTCTCTCTGAAATAACTCACACTGTAGTCAAACTCATCTGGCGATCGATCACTTGGAAGAAACCATGGCGGAAGAGAAAAGCGGGAAGAAGCAAGTGATGGTGGCGATCGACGATAGCGATTGCAGTAAACACGCTCTACGATGGACGCTCTCCTATCTCAAAGACAGCCTCGCCGATTCCGAGATCATCCTCTTCACCGCTCAGCCTCAGCTCGATCTCAGCTCCGTATACGCTTCCTCTTATGGCGCCGCTCGTTAGTATTCTTGGCGATCTTCTGTTTCCGTTTCCTTTTCTTGGCGATCGATCTCGGCTATTTAATTTGTTGTTTATGAATGTATCGGATACACACACGCACGTGCCGTGCACAAGCTGAGTGTTCTCTTCTGTTTTTTGCAGCGATAGAGCTGATAAACTCAATGCAACAGAACTACAAAAACGCAGCGTTGAATCGGATTGAGGATGGGACCAAGATTTGCGCTGAGAGTGGGGTTTGTGTTCACCACTCTCTGTATTAGATATATCTCTTTGTTTGTATAGGAGGTCACATAAAGTATCTGGCTTAATTGTGTGACAGGTTACCCCAAAGAAGGTGATGGAGTTTGGAAACCCTAAAGAAGCGATATGTGATGCTGTTGAGAAGCTTGGTGTTGATTTGCTTATCGTTGGTAGCCATGGCAAAGGGGCTCTAGAAAGGTGTGTATAAGAAAGAACATTAAGATGATTCTTGAAAGTTTAAGCTTTTGGAAGATGATGATGTGTGTTTGTATGTGTGGACAGGACTTTCCTTGGGAGTGTTAGCAATTACTGTGTCAACAAGGCTAAGTGCCCAGTTCTTGTGGTCAGGACAAAGGCTTGAAGAGTTTGAGAACAGCCTCGCTTGCTGTATGTGTGTTGTGTAAACATATTGATAATAATGCTTTGCTTGTATACTACTGTTTGAATGGAAATAAATATATTATTAGTTTGATAAATAGCGAGCTTTGCTGTGCTCTTCTTTTGTTGTTCCAATAGGTAGATTTATAATCAGACAGGAAACGGTACTTAGTAACAATCACATGCTAATAAACTCAGCTTCTTCCACCAAAAATCCTGTTTAGTGTAGCTGCTAGTCTCACCCCTCCCTGTGCTAAGCGCTGATACACTACCGGTAGCCGTGAATAGAAGTATTCATCTGTGAAGAATGACATTGTTATGTTCTTGTTTGCTTCTTTACTTTGTGAATCATCAGTAGTGTTATATTTGGTTAGTGGATTCTTTACCTTCTAGAGTATCTCCTTCAGTTACCCCTTTGTATGCCCAGTCACAAGCTGCTTTAATCCCTTCGGATGCATAGCTGCAGAAGAAAGCAAGTGGAAGTTAACATCTGGTTTCTTTCCGACTTGAAGAACAAAGGTACTGTAATGTTTGTATCTGACTTACATGTCTGGGCATGCTGTCTTCCTTGTGCAAATCTCCCACCTATTGACTTGATCTGCCCATTCTGTCTGCATTTCATTGAGTATGTGATCAACAGAGTAAGAAACGCCTTGAGCTATACAGATAAACAGCAATCTTATCCATTTATGAGTACCGTGATATTCTTGTTGATTGCATCCACCATTCCATCTAGCTCGGAGTTATAGAGATCTGCTTCAGCGGTCTCAATAATGCTGGAATCCCAAATCTGTGTGAATACAAAGATTAGAGCTTTGTAGTATGATATCTAATGTTCAACTTTGTATAGGCCTTTGTCAGACTTTTTCTATTTAATTTTGTTTTCTTACATGGTGAAGGTTAGCTTTTCTCGTGTACCAATGCACTTCGATGGTGTTACCTCCTTTGTCCGAAGCAAAACCCACGTGTAGAGGCTGTGCATATTATACAACTATGCTATTTAGACATACCCCAGATATAAGGTTCGAGCTTATGATTTATACCTGATGGATGTCACCCATGAAATGAGACAGGAAGAGCAGGGCCTCTGTTAAGTTGTCTAAAAACAAGAAAAAAGAAGAGAACATGTGAGGGAGATGGAAGATGAAGGAACTGGTGTGGATAAGTTTTGAAGGTACATTGTGGCTTAGATGCAGCTGCAGTGTTGTAGGTAAGAAGCTGTGTGGTGTAATTGTAGATGGCTCCTGCAACGCATCTTCCTTTCACTCCATCTTCGTCCTTGCAGTCCCCTTTAAGACCCCAAAACAAACAAAACCCCATAAGAAAACGTGGTTGAAAATCTTCTCACTTTTATGTTTTGCTGATTATGGAAAAAAAACTCACTGTTGTATTGGTAGGAACAAACATCAGGAGTGTTGATGTAGTGGAGAGGAGAAGACCAATGATATCTGAACTTGACATGGTCAGCCCAAACACACAAGCTTGACAGATCTCCTTGTGCAGATTCAGGTAACAGCTCTTTCACTGCCTTGGCTGCAGCGTCATCCAACCTAGCCTGTTCTTATCCTCGCTTATTAGTGATTACACACATATTTTGATAATTAGCCGAAAGACAAAGACTAATAAGAATAAAAAACCTGAGCGATTTTACAGACGATGGTGTGACCTTCAATTCCCCAGCCATGGACGTTAGGTGCTGAGTAGAGAAACAAAGCAGTGATGATCATCATTACATGTAGTAACCATATTTGGTTTGCCATTTAAGAGTTCTTTGAAATGTACTTTGGGAGATTGGTTGAGTTTTCATTTGGCTCTTGTGTATATATAATGGTGTGGTGATGAAGAATAATGAGACGTATAAGGAAGTAAATCCGGAGATTTGATGTGTGTGCTGGTGTGAAAAGCCTTTGAAGTTCAGATGTGAGAAATGATTAGATTATAGATTGTAGATACGTGATCTATTTCGGTTAAGGAGTTGAATCATGTGTGAAACCAATTGGGTTCACGTGGAAACAAATGTTACTTCTTCCCTCGTTCCTCTTCAGGTATCTAACGAATCTGTAACATTAATGTAATCATATCTTTACCAGATATCACTCATTTTCTTAATGAATATATCATATTAAAAGGTATTTATAAACAGAACTGTTCATGAACATAAATTTTATGCTATTAAATTATAAACAATTATTAATTTTTTATCAAATTGAAATATCTTCAATATTCTTCATACAGCACCAAAACAAATTGTTAGTAGACAAATGTTAAAATCACAAAATTATATTTATCAAAACTATCTAGTATAACATATATACATTTTTTTAATATCTATTTTAAAGAATATATATATATCTATATAAAATTTATTATTTATTAATAAGAATTTAGTTTTTATGTTAAGTGATTTTTATCATTTCGTGCTATTTTGTGATGAAAATGGTATTATCGGTAAGATTTGGCTTATTTAAAAGTTTGCAATCTCTAAAGTCTCAGTTAAAAAAAAATTGAAAATGTGCAGTTAAACCAATTTGATTATTTAAAATGCTTCAGTGGTTTACAGTTTACCCATTTCAAACTGATACCACGGATTTTTTCACAACAAAAAACGCTTTTCCCCAACTAAAAAAAGCTCTTTGTCACACCAACATAAACTAACCCCATCACACATTTCTCTAATCGTCACTCCAAACATCACATTTAGGATGTTTCAGTTTGCCGGCGCAGCGGCTCCGGCTATCCCTATGACGGCGTCACCTCCCAATCTACTTAAACGGCCGGTGATGTTCCTTATTCGTCAAGGCGATCCCTTTCTCTGCCTCTCCGGAGCTCAAAACCCATCAAACCTCTCGCAATTCTCGATCTCAAAGGTGGCAAAGGGTATAATTGCATCTCTCTACTTTCATTTTTTTTCTCTAAATTGTGTATCTGGTTCATTTCTTGACAAAGATCGATCAGAATTGCGATTTTTTTTTTTCTGATCCTAAGTGTTGTTTAGCAGAATGAGCGGGTTCCATGAGGTAGAGCTGAAAGTTCGTGATTATGAATTGGATCAGTTTGGTGTTGTCAACAATGCTATCTACGCTAACTACTGCCAACACGGTAACAATGTTGCTTGCTTTGCTTCTTTCGAACATTTCTTATGTCAAACAAGTCAATTGGTTTTCACAATTCTTGTCTGCATTGAGTCTTGGAATCTTGATAGTTTATGCCAACAAATAACATATAGTAGTTTTTAGCTCAAGGGAAGTGGATGATGATTCCTATTATTACCAACTCTTGATTCTTATTGTACATCTTTTCTTACTGAAGCCCGGCACGAGTTTCTGGAGAGCATCGGTATCAACTGTGATGAAGTCGCACGTTCTGGGCAAGCCTTAGCTCTTTCTGAGTTGGCTATGAAGTTCCTTGCTCCTCTACGCGTAATCTCCTCCTGCCCCTCTCTTCTCCTCCTTGAACATTACTCACGTTTTGTATGTAACTCAGTTCATCTGCTTTTGAGCACAGAGCGGAGACAGGTTTGTGGTGAAAGCGAGGGTGTCGGGGTTATCTGCTGCACGTATTTACTTTGATCATTTCATCTTCAAACTTCCAAATCTAGAGGTTAATTTCTCATTTAAGCCTTTTTTGTGTTCTTTGGTTGATTTGTAAAAAAATGTTGTCTACTGATTTGGAATCATTTGATATATGGATACGAACAAATCAGCCTGTATTAGAGGCAACAGGAGTAGCTGTGTGGCTTGACAACAAGTACCGTCCTGTTCGTATCCCTCCTCACATCCGCTCTAAATTTGTTCAGTTCCAACGCCAAGAAGACGCTGCTGTCTGATTTGTGCCACCCACATTCTCATGATCTTACTGTTTTCAAATGAGCCCCAGTTAATGTTACTGAATGTGTACCCATTATAAGCCCCCTATATATGAAAAATATAAATATATTTCCAGATAACACAAAACAGTACATTTAGAATGGTTAATTGCGCAGAGGTTACTTATAATTTACCTTCACTCATACAGAAGAATGGTTTGATATAATCCAATAAGCCAAACCGATCAGAATTTAGAACCGAACCGGTACATAGTCAACGTCAAGGATCCAAGATCCAATTAACTTGCGTAGATCGTACGGTTCTCGTTCAGTCTCATGATCACATCTATAAACTAACGGCCTGGATCATAAGAGGGAAGAACACAATTGCATCCGATCTCTCCCTCTTCTCTTCTGCGACTCGGAATCAATCAAACGATGAGAACCCTAACCTCCATGGATCTCTCTTCTCGTCTCTCATCGATCCTCGTCATCTTCCTCGCCATCACCACCACATCCTTCGCCGAGATCCGCAAATCCGAGATCCGATCCGATGACCGGCCCATCATCCCCCTGGACGAATTCGGATTCACCCACACGGGCCGCCTCGAGCTCGACGCCTCCAAGATCTCCCTCTCCAACACCAACCCGGACCTCGACCTCTCCAAGGTCGGCTTCTTCCTCTGCACTCGCGACGCCTGGGTGCACGTGATCCAGCAGCTCGAGGAGGAAGAGATCACGTGCGCTCTCCAATCGGATCTCGTCAAGCACGTGTTCACCTTCAACAGGCTCAACAGGAACACGAGCTTCTCCACCGTCTTCACCGAGAGCGACGCGGATCAGTACTCCCTCGTCTTCGCCAACTGCCTCCAGCAGGGGAAAGTCACCATGGACGTCAGATCCGCCATGTACAACCTCGAGGGAAAGGACGGAGGACGAGACTACCTCTCCGCCGGGAGAACCGTCCTCCCCAAGGTCTACTTCCTCTTCTCGATCATCTACTTCTCCCTCGCCGCCACGTGGATCTACGTCCTCTACAAGAAACGACGCACCGTCTTCGCGATCCATTTCTTCATGCTCGGCGTCGTCGTTCTGAAGGCTCTCAACCTCCTGTGCGAGGCGGAGGACAAGTCGTACATCAAGAGAACCGGAAACGCGCACGGATGGGATGTGCTGTTCTACATCGTCAATTTCCTCAAGGGGATCACGCTCTTCACGCTCATCGTCTTGATCGGGACGGGGTGGTCTTTCTTGAAGCCTTACTTGCAGGACAAGGAAAAGAAAGTGTTGATGATCGTCATACCACTCCAGGTCGTTGCGAACTTCGCGCAGGTGGTGATCGACGAGACGGGGCCGTACGGGCAAGACTGGGTCACGTGGAAACAGATCTTTTTGCTTGTCGATGTGGTTTGTTGCTGCGCTGTTTTGTTTCCCATCGTGTGGTCTATCAAGAACTTACGCGAGGCGGCTAAGACTGATGGGAAGGCGGCTGTGAACTTGGTTAAGTTGACTCTGTTTAGGCACTACTACATTGTGGTGATCTGCTATATCTACTTTACTCGCGTTGTTGTGTATGCGTTGGAGACCATTACCTCTTACAAGTATATGTGGACTAGTGTTGTTGCCAGCGAGTTGGCTACCTTGGCGTTCTATCTGTTTACTGGGTACAAGTTCAGGCCTGAGGTGCACAACCCTTACTTTGTTGTTGATGATGATGAAGAGGAGGCTGCAGCGGAGGCGTTGAAGCTCGAAGACGAGTTTGAATTGTAAGAAGGATGCTTTTGTTTTAACAGGGTGATTGAGAGTAAAAATCAGATCATTATATGGTAAACCAGCTTCTTTTATCTGTCTTTTTTTTGTCTTTTTAAATTTTAATCTTCTTAGAATGCAATACCTATTTTGTTTTTATTGTGTTGTTAAGACACTTATATAGACTCCGATGAATGTCTTAAGTAACCATTGCATAGTATAATTTTGTATTTAATGGTAACATGAACGCTTGGTGCTTTATACTTATATCGAGTCTTTGCCTCTGCGCTTACCTTATGATCGACAAAATGGCCTGATTAGAAAAGTAGGTTAAGCAAGCAAGTAGCTTGAAAGTAGGCAAACTTTGTGCTTTCCTGCCATTGTCGGATCTGTAATATATATCTCTATCCAAAGATTACTGCTCAATGAATATGGTTGGTTTGAGAATTGAGATGCAGGAGAATTCATGAATGGTTTGAAGGGCACAGACTTGATTTCCAATTCGAAAGAAAATAGCAGTATTACTTGTTCCAAGATTATGTCTGCTAGACTCTTGTCTCGAATTGTCTTCCAAGTTATGACCATGAAAGGTCATCCATCATTTTATAAACTTAAGATTTTATTATGGTGAGTAAAGGATGAAAAGGAAAGAACAAAAAGGGTTGGAGAGAGGAGAGGTAACACTAACAACAAAAGATGGTGAGCTTCCTAAATCCACGTTCTACACAGAAAATAGACTCCCTACCAAACACCAACATAACAGGCTAATTAAATTTAGGCTATTTAATGTCATCACATGATTTAAGAGAAATAAGAACACACATTCGATTTATCTGCCTTTTCCCCGCCAAAACCTCAGCAACCGAAACACAAGCTGCCTATGTCACTCGTTTTTTGTAAAATGTAAAAATGGAAGCATTAATTCTCAATTCTCAGTTATAATCAAACAAGTAATAAAAGGAGGATATAAGCCTTAGATAGAGTGTCCACGTCAGATTAATAAATCAACGAATCATAAACTATTATTTGGCCACGTCAATGCTGCTTCTGTCGACAGAAGATCAAAACTGGTTCTTCATTAGGCCCGTCTTTCCATTTTTTAAACGGCCCAGGTAGAACCCAATATCGCCACCCTAATTTCGTCTCAATTTTAGGGAGCATCAGCACGATGATTCCACCGTCTTGATGGTATCGGTTACTCGTAATCTCGGTTACAACTTGCTCATCTTCATCAGTGACATTCTTTAATCTCTTCTTTATTGTTTTGTTCTTAGATCTCACCATCAATATGGAACGAACGAACTAATCTCTTCCCCTCCCTATTTTCACACTAAAAAATACCAGTCTGGTTCTCTCAGTTAACTCCTACAAAACATACTCGCTTCATAACTCACCTCCAAATCCATTACTAACAAAATGTTGACTATGATAGAGATATCAATATGGAGGACGACTTAGCAAGTGACGGAGGAATCAACGTTGAGAGCGATGTATTAGGCTCGGCGAGATCGAGATGAAGAGTGACAAAACTATTGTTAAGCGCCGTTATCGGGTTGGCCTGTCTTTATGGTACCGTTGCTCTGTTATCAAAGGTATCGTTTGCTCTTTCAGAAAGACTTCTCCAACAGTTTTTAGAATTCTTACACAATCTTCATTGGTCCAATCATGTAGGACACACTGTCATTATCCATTTTATTTCGTAGTCAGCATATGTTTTACCATGGAATTACCCATCTGTTTAAAAGAAATCCCTAAGTGTATATATGAACTTACTTTTAAGAGTATAGCATCCCCTTTTGGAATTTCTATAAACATATCTCCTGAAACATGCTCCACTCCTGTATGTAGCTAATGTTTAGTAAAATTGAACAAAACATACATAAATAACAATATTAGGAGATGGTTATCAAAACTAGCTAGCACTTCGAGGTACGACTATTAAATTTTATCACTTAGAGCATCCACATTGGTCTAAGCTCTTAGGTAAGTCTCTCATAATATGATATTTAACATTATAATTAAATTTTAAATAAATAAGAAATTAGACGAGTAGAAGCAGGCCAAGTTACATATGAACCTCTCACAAATTTTTATGGATCTCTCATTTGAGAGAATTTTCTCTCATTTCTGTTCACTTTTATTATTTTCAGTTTAGTTTTATTAACTTAATAAAGAGAAACTCTCCTAAATACTCATGAATGATGCGCTTAATGTTTTTTTTTTTTTAAAAGATGATGCCCTTAATGTTATACCTGGATAAATAGGAGGATGGGCTAAAACCGAGGGTATATCGAAATTGATGCCCTTAATATGAGTATACTTGGAAGTCACTAGAGCTATGATGGTTCCAATTCCTCCTCCCACATCAACTAAAGTGTTTACATCTTCGAATCCCCGATAAACTTCTAGAACTTTCTTCATGGTCAGTGTAGAATATTCTGACATTGCCCGGTTAAATAACTCAGCGAATGGTTCGTTTGAAGCAGTGTATTCAAAGATTTTCATGCCATGCGCAGAGGTGAATGCATCTTCTCCTTTTAATATCACATCTTTGAGATGTGCCCTGTTAAAGATTACTTAACAATTGTTCAATGACCTTGAGGCATATGCATAACTTATTGTTTTTGTGAATCGGTAATACTAGAGGGTTTGCTTAAGTAGTTTTATTCTTTCTAAAGTAGTTGTTTGGCTTGTCTGTGAATAATGAAGTAGTGCGTACGTACCAACTCTTGAAAAAGATTTCGCTTAAGGCCACCATGAAAAGAGACGCGAGAGAACCCGACCCATCTCCACGGTTCAAGAAAAACATGCAAACCGGTTCAGCAGCATATACCCTCTCCATTTTTCCGGTTCGGCCGTTTTCTCCCGCTCCAGCCATACGGTACTTCAAAAGTGAGTGACTGGCTAGTAAAACCAGCATCCGCTCCAACAAAACCGGTGCCTCCGGGTTGGTTGGTTTGGTTGGGAGACGAAACGCAATCTCAGAAGAGGAGAGCCACACGCCTTCTTCTACGGACGCAATTGTGTCTATGACGCCAAGCTCCAAGGCGCTTTTGAGAACCATGAGGAAGGCCATTGTGTTCACAAGACTCTCTGCTTGCAAGCTCGCATCAGCAAGTCGTCCTTCTTCTTCGATTAGACTTGATTTAGTGGAAGTGGTGAAGGAATCTGGAAGATAGTTTGCCATTGTTGTGGTTGGTTGAAAGTTGAAGAAGATCAAAAACAAAGGTATTATTGGTAAAAGAAGTTGGTTTCAACATTCACAATTACTGTCACTATATATAGAGAAACCTGGGGTATTAACGAAAGCATAATCAAACGCATTGATTGGTAGAGCATTAACATTAGCATTATGCTATACATTATCCGATCAACAATTGTTAAAAAACCATTTAGAGAAGCATTTACTAAATGCTAATGCTCTCCAAATGTTTTCTGGCCAATGCTCTCATATAAAGCTTTTAGAATAACATTTGCATTTATAATTTATAAAATTAAGGAAAATATATAATTAATTTATTTATTTTATTTAATAATATCATAAAATTATTTTTATATCCAAAAAATAAAATTTTGATTTCTAAAATTAATTTACAATAAAATATGTTTTTTTAAATAGTATTTCACATTTAAAATATAAATTAATTTATATAAATTAATTTATTTTAAATGTGAAAAATTATTTTTAAAAATAGATATTTTAATTATAAAAGTTATTTTAAATAATATTTTTTGATATAAACATAAATTTTAAATTATTAATAAAATAAATAAATTATTTATCTTTTAATTTTATATGTTAGTATATTTATATATATTAGAAATATATTTATTAAAAATAAATATATTATATATTATATACTAATATTTATAATAATTTTAAATAGCATATTCATACTGCTCTACCAATCATACTATTAAACCGTTTAGTAAAAACATACAGCTCCTGCATCATACTGCTTCTATAGCATATTGTTACTGCTGATGCTAATGCTCTACCAATCAAAGCCTTAGAGCATAATAATAACAACAACAAAGAATTTTGATTCCATCAATTTGGCCATACACAGTTTTGAATTATTAATTTAATATTAATTTCATAACATAAAAGATTTAGATAAATATGATATCACATAATTTGGTTACACTATTTTTATTTTTATTTGATCAAACTACAATCGCAGTAAAAATATAGTTCTATTCGTGTAATATCATTTATATTATTTGATACCAATTAATTTATTTTTCCTATTTTCTTAAAAAATATATATAACAAATTATAAAAATTTGATAAATATATTCACAAAACTAAGACAATAAAGTGAACTAAATACAATTAGCAACATTAGTTTAATTTTACTTAATTTCAAATTCAGAGCATTAGTAGTTATACTCGGAAGAATAACTACAGTCGAATATACACAAAAAGAAACCAATGAGATTTGTATACATAAAATTGTGGGTACAAGTAAGAAAACATTATAAGATCATTTTAGACAATTTATTTATTAAATATATATATATAGTATAAATATTAAAATTAAAATTTACATTTATAACCAACAATAAATATAATCAACAAAATAATCATAGTAAACAAATAGGTAGAATATATCATATATTACTATGTATTAATTATTATCGTATTCTCATGTATGCTAAGTAAATTGCTAATTAAAAAAATATTTTTTCAGACATGTTTCCCCCTTTATTTAAAGTACCTTCATTTCTTAAAAAAATAGTTGTTTTAACTAAAACATATTTTTTTAAAAAGTATTATAAATAAAATCTGCCCGATAAATCGGGAATCAGATACGGTTACAAGCTTGTTTTGAACAAAATATCGATATTACAATCCTAGCTTCGCCCGCACACTAAACCCGACACATTCCGCTAGTTTGTTTTTTGAAATCCTTCGACTTCGATAACCGTTCTCTACCGTCGACGTGACCCTCGGGAAAGTGAGGTTCTCCTCGTTGCCGAGGATGCCGGGAGTTCCCTTAACGTCTCAGAGTAGCTAGTTCTCGATGATCTCCACTAAACTTGCAACTTTCTCTGTCTATGAAGCTCAAGCGACCAAAGGGAGGATTTAAATACTTACCAAGGCCTTGCAAACCAAAGCCGAAATGTAAGAAACGCCACACGGCCTTGAACCACATCCCGGTCGAGCAAGAGCTGCTTCAGCCGCCAACGAAACCAGCAGAAAGACGGGTTGTGTCCGTCGCCACACCATGAAAAGAAGCCTCAAAACCTATGCAAGAAAGCCAGCAACACCACCGCAGGAGGAACAAGACCAACACCACGGTGCAGGGATGTGAGCTAGGGCGAGATGCTGACTCAGAGATGGCTAATGACTCCCGAGAACCGTCTAAGCATCTAAGCCTTTGAGAACCAAAGAACTTTTTCTTGACCGCAAGCGTCACGACCTCGAGCGAGGAGATATCAATTAGCAATGACGAACAATAGACTTTAACCCTAAAGTCAGGCTGTCGCTTAAACTGTCGGAGAATCAGATCAGGGCGCCAGAGGAGGGGCAACAGAAGAAAGGTGTGGCAAACTGAGAATCATCTAATGGCCATGAGCGACCACTCAAATCAAACGAAGCACACACACGAAGAAACAAAGCGGACATTTTCACCACGATGACATCCGACCCGAACCTCGCCCCTAATCAGAGACCGGAGCACTCTTGGTTGCGGCAAGCAGGAACCGGAATCTCCCCGACCCAAGGAAACCCTAAATACCCATCACCTTAACCGAACGAGCATGACACAATAGATCTGCCAGACCCAGCTGTGACAAGAACCCTCGCAGCCTCCCCACGACGGAACACCAGCGAAGCTTGACAAGGGGAAAAGAGCTCACTATTAACCCTAAAAGCCGACTCAGCCAGCACGACCAGCGCCACAACACTGTGTCTCGTCTCCAGAGGAAACAAACCACCACCGAGCCGCCAATCTTGCAGCGCACGACGGAGGCCAACGACGGAAGTCAAAACCAGAGACGGAAACAAAGCGGGGAGAGCATGAGAAGACTGGAGAAGCAAAGAGCAAACGAGGCTGAGAGGAGAAAGCCCTCCGCCGACGCTACTGACGCTGCGCCCGGGAGGCGAATGTAAATGGCTTTAGGCCGAAAGTTTTAGGAGAGAGAAAGTTCAATGTTGTATTTTTTACAAATTTTATTAAAACATATATTTTCTGTTTATGATATCGTTGAAAATTTTATATATGTATATATATAATTCAATATATCATGTTAGACTAAGAAAATCAGATTTTTAAATCTATACAATATTATACATTCACTATGATCTATTTATAGAGTAAACCTATTTTTATTCTATCATTAAGTGAAAAATTATGTAGGCTTGAAACACTTTTATTCCAAACTATATTTTAAAATCGAAACTAGTCTGGGGTTTGAAGTACTCTTAGAACCAAAATTTAAAGATATTAATACAGTAAATCACTGTGAGAATTAAAATGAGCATACCATATAAAAATAATTTCTCGAATAATATTATAGAAAAAGATCTATTTTGGTCATTTTAATTTTTGTGCTAATTTAAGACTAAAACATATTTTGTATACTAATTTAAAACAAAATCATTTTTGTGGCTGTTTGGGATATGTGGTGAAAAAAGAAGCACGTTTAGTCATTCTTTTCTTTCTAGTTTGCAGTCATATATGTGGTGAAGAAAACGCACGTTTTCTTTTTCCTTTCGTTTTGTAGACAAGTACTGCTGAGATTCTGTTCATTTTGTTGACAACCGTAGATATTAATACTACTATTTGAGAAATAATTTTTAGCATTCGTATTGTCAAATTAAAATTATAATGGTTAATATCCTTTATATTCTTAATGAATTTTTATATATAATTAAAATAAATTTTATATTAATAATCTTAAATTTTAAAATTAAGATAATTCTTATATATTGTGTTGTTATCTTGAAATAATATTTTTTATTTATAAAAATTAAAAAATAAGAAGTAAAAATTGATTAATAAATATTAATCAACCAAAAACATTTGTCTAAAAATATTTTCTATAATTTTTCTAATATGTGAGTATTTTTAAAATTTAAAACAATAATAAGCATATATATTTTAAGAACCCTTTAGATTCTTTAAAACAGTAAATAAAAACTTTATTGTCAGTTAAAATGGCAAACCAGTGTTATTGTGAGAAACCAAATATGTAAGATAAAAGATGAGAAGCCAAATATGTAAGATAAAAGATCATTTTCACAATTTAATTAAGTGTTTATTCATCTTCCTTTAGCTCACATTCCATCTATATATTTTGTATGTGAAAAAGAACAAATTCTGGATTTTGATCTTGATTTATATTTTTATGATTATAATATATATAATTATTGGTACATTTTATTTTGGATAATTCTCTCAAAAGACATTTAAATGTGTTTTTCACCAAAACACATAGAAAAAAAACAAAAGACCAAAATATATCTCATTAAAGAAGTAAAAGATGCTTAAAATCTCTTTATATATTATATGTATAAATAATTATTTAACTAAATAGTTAAAATTAAAAAAAAGTTTTTTTATTTTCAAATAATATGTTTTGAATTCGAAATTTTACTAGTTTTTTATTTTTCAAAAATATTTTCTATAATTTTTCTAATATGTGAGTATTTTTAAAATTTAAAACAATAATAAGCATATATATTTTAATGAAAAAATTTGTTATATATAAATAATTTAATATTTGATTTAAAATTGGATTTGAGTGGATTTATAAATGTTTTTAGTGTAAAAATACAAAGGAGCAAATATTGAGCTCTACCTTGTTATTTTGATTTGGATTTGTAATATTGTTTTCTGAGTTTCTTTTTTTTCGGGTACCAAATAAATCTCCACCTTCTTTGGTTTAAACATAAAGTCACTATCAATTGGTCAAAGTATTTTTCAATCCCAGACATGTTATTACTTTTCCTTCTCTTTTAATTGGTTGTTAGGGCTTAGATCATTCTTCTCATATTAGCATTTTTGTATGATGAACTTATGCATTTACTTATCAGACATTATGTAATGGTAATTGATTTTTCTTGTATAATTTTACAACTTTTGATTGAATTGTCTGTTTTACTTTATATTTCAAAGTTTTGAGCATTTACTCTCTTCTACGTAAATGTCATCTTGTCACCTTCCAACACTAACTAAATAAAAACTTTATATCTAGATTAGTTAACTTACAAAATATAACTATATATTTGTTTTGTAATGAGGTCATTTTAACTCTTGTCTACTACGAGAACACATAACTTAAGATGCGAGAGACTGTTTTATATTCAGAAGTGGAAATACTGTGATGGACAATGGAGAATATGATACAATACTTGTCATGTCAGAAATTTGGAGCAATTGCAAGGATCTAAATTTGGAGCAATTGCAAGGATCGATCAGCGATAATAAGAGAGTCTCATAATTGACCAAGTTTTGTAACATAATTGTAGCGATAAAGAACATGCAGATATGTTTTCCAGATTTCAAGATATCTCATATCCCACTAGTGCAAAATATAGTTTATGATTTTTAGGTATGATTGCAATATTTTTTATAGAGAATTGTGTTACACTGGGTTTTTTATTTCGATCGGGTTATCCAAGCCACTTCGAAAATAATAGAATAGAAGTTCCTCGTAAAAACAAAATCACTTGTCCACTATATTTATGATAAACCAATAACCCCTACTTAGGTTACAACATCACCAACCAATACATTTTGAGAAGTCTTTACAAATTTATAAACTTTCTCATTTGTTTCTCGCTATTCTAACCCTATATATCTTAATCGGTTTAATAATTAATTTAAGAATAATGGAAATATGTTTCTACTAACATACAAACAATATTGCAAGGTTATAAATTTTCTACACAATACCAGTACTAATTATTTGCATATGTGTAATGCAATCTATCTAAAATACTTTTATGTAGTATCTAAACATGGAATCGTTCATATTGAAATCTCTTACAAATTTCACCTTTTGTAATAAATAATTATTATTTTTAAATACCAAAAAAGAAAAATAGTACTGAAAATAAATTATAGCTTCAAGATTTAAAGATTTGTCAAATCATTTTTATTGGTCATCAATATTCAAAATAATTATAAACTTATGAAATATATATATATATATAAGTACTTTGATGACGAAAAAAATAATTTAAAAATCCAATCAGATGATGTATACACAAATATATATGATATATAAAATAATATAAAATATTAATATTTTATTAAATATAAAGTATTTGAACCTTTAATAATGTTTTAACATGATTACTAAAAGATTAATAGAAATTTTAACTATGTTTACATTTAAAGTTTATATTAAAACAGAAATTAATGATAGTCCAACAAAAAAAATTTCAAAACATTTTATTCTAATGCATCAAATATTATATCAAAAAAATAAATGATATAATATAAACATCGAAATAAACTAATTTATTTTAAACTCTGAAGTTTTATTTTTATTTAACATTAGAATTTTATAAATTTTACAGATATATAAACCGCGCGTAGCGCGGTAAAACCTCTAGTTACAGATAAAAGTGACCAACCAAGAGTAATCACACATATAGCTTAGACTTTGAAATTTTAGATTTGTATTTAGAAATACTTCTTTCCAATATGACTTGAAAATTTAGATATCTATTCTTAAAACAATTTAATGAAAAGAACAATTATAATAATCAGTTTATTTGAACATATTAAAACGAAAATCTTCAACTGATATAATAAAAAAGGGTAAAATTGCAGGATGATAGATTGAGTACAGAGCAATCTGCATGTATCCAAATCAAGCTGATTCGATTCCTATGCGGCACAAGCGATTCTGTTTAATTTTAGCAAGATTCACCTTGTGTCCAAACAGACCACGGATGTTGTCAATATCGTATAAAATCATCGTTGGTCTTTCAAGAGACAAACCCCATGCAATGACTCGAACATCCTCCGGAAGACCCATCGGCTGTAGCATTTCGGGTCTGAACATGCCAGAGTTTCCAGTCTCTAGCCATTTCCCTTTTCCTTCATGGTAGCCGAAAATTTCCATGCTTGGTTCAGTGTACGGGTTTGTACGCAGGCTTGAAACGTAGCTTGGACATCCCTAACCGAGAGAAGAATTCTTGTAACACACCGATGAGATCACCCAACGTAAGGCCACGATCACAGACCAAACCTTCAATCTGATGGAACTCTGCGAGATGGGTTCGGTCTACAGCCTCGTTTCTGAAGACACGGACGGTCTGTAGAAAAGTACTGCTTGGGAGGGAAAGGTGATGATTCCTTTGCGAGTGCGTAAAGCATCCTAGACGACACAGCTGTTGTGTGTGTACGGAGAAGATTCTTGTTTGCTTCTTCTCTTTTCCACTCGTAGTCATACCCACCAGACTCGTGAACCTGTCTCACCCTTTCGACGTAATCTTCTGGTAACTCCCTCGTCGTAGGAGGAGATTTTAAAAGAAGGTGTCGTGAGAGTCAGGAGCAGGGTGCTGCTGCGGCTGGAAAAGCGCGTCGAAGTTCCAGAAGCTGCTCTCGACGAAGTTATTCGTTGGCATCTCTTCAAACCCCATCTGACAAAATATGTCTTTGAACTGCTTCCGCACCTTTAGAAGAGGGTGAAGATGCCCAGCATCAAGAATAGGTTGTCCCTTGGCATTGAAGTTAGTTATACTCCTTGAACTCCAACTCCTTCCAGTTTTGTAGATTTTTCTCGAGTCAAATCAGTGGGTAAACTCTTCCTTTTGGAAGCATAATTGGGACCTTTCTTTACATCAGAGTAGCCCGTCCACGCCTTTGTGGATACACGACGAGTTTCCTGGTTTTGAGAGATTTGAGACTTTCTTTGTCAAGTTCCTCCACTCCTTGCTGTATCTGTAAAAGCATCTCAACCTTCACTTTATCTTCAACAACATGTTGAACCGTTCTAGAGACTTGCTTTCCAAATATTGCAACCCACTTCTTCTTTGGAGCTTGTTTACTTCCAACATGGAATACGGAAGGATCTAGCATTCTCTTTAGGTCATCGATGGATATGCTACGGCCTTCCTCGGGAACAGCTGAGAAAAAGTGAAACTCAGGGGAACCTTCTGCCGCATATTTCTTCCCTTCATCAGTCAAATCCCATGATTCACGTTTAAGCACCTTAGCTTCGATGTAGCCAAAACCCTGTAAGCTCTTGATGACGGTGTTCTTCAGAAATCCTAGAATCGCCTCCTCCACCATTATTTGTGATCAAATCTGTTAGGATTTAAACCCTACTTTGTGCTCTATAGAACTTGGAATAAATTTGACACCAAAAATTATCTTTTATTCACTCGTAAAGGAATAATGGTTGTTAAGAACAAACTATAAAAATCACAAGACAGAGCAATAAAACACTCTTTCTAATTGTTAAATTTCTTCGTCTCTCTCTCACTATCTCTAATCGATCTTCTCTCTCTATTGTATTAGCTCTCCTATAGACACGACTTAGACCGAACCCTCTCTGTAAAAAAGGACTATTTCCATTCTACTATAAAAATCAGTTTAGGCACGGCGGCAACTTAAAAAAAAAAAAAAAAATTGGTAAAATTAACTAAAGTAATGTTTTTCTTTTCTACAATAATATATTAAAGTAATGTTTAAGCGACTCAAATTGGTCTAATTCAATCCAAATTAAATTAAATCTGTTAAATTTATGGCTTAATTTGATATATTTTTAAATTATACTATTCATATAAGTAAAAATTATAACTAATTTTATTAAATTATGTAAAACCGCCAACTTGTATATAATAAAGCAATGATACTTCTTTTTCCTAACTTTGTTTTTTTTGTGAAAATAGGCAAGATTATTTTATATCCAATTATTTTTTTATAATTCACTAAACTAATTCTAATTAAATATGAAAATTTAAAATATTTTTTTAAATATAGTAATTAAATAATTTATTGACACCTAGGCGTCATGTAGAAAGCACCTAATTACCCCTTTAACATTGGAAAATAGTATATTTGTTTCCTTTTAACATGACGCCTATTTTCTTTACAGAAATCATCCTAATCCTACATATATAAATATACGTATGAATTTTTTTTCTGAATCACCTTTCGTAACAACTAGTATTACAAATAACTATACCCATTGGATGTTGACTTTCTTATGAGCATTCGGGAACAAAGACTTTACAGATGTTTTTACGATGTAACATGTACAGTTTCATAATGTTTGATAATACATTACGTTACATACGCCTCTTAGTTTTACCATGGGCTTTAGGGATCTTGTTAATCACTTTAGAGTTAAAGTTATCAAAGAGCTTCTTCATGTTCATCCCGCTTTTACTTGCTGCATAGTTCAGCTCTTCTTCGTATAGCTCATAGAGCATAGGTATCGTCTCCAGACCCACAAACACTTCATCGAAAAAATCACACAAACATATTTTTGTAATTTAAGACATGCTCCATATAACCAGGAAAGTCTATATATACATCGATAAAATCATAAAGACTCACCAATGTATAACAGAGTTAGAGAGCTGAAATAGTTTCCGACGACTGATAATATCCACAGTGAAACAATGGCCTGAATCAGAACGTGGCACGAGTTTTCAATCCAAAAAATCTTGAGTTCAAATTAATATTTTGAAAATTTAAGATGTATATATTGATCTTTTTACCAAAACCAGGAGTCTGAAGTCTGTTCCACTTGAAACATCATACAGTTTGATGATGAACCAGTTTATCTTGTCAAACAAGAATCTCCATGTTGATTCCGAAATCTTTAGATCGTCAATACTTGGTGGTCGCCTGCAGGACACGATGCGGGTGTGTTCTTAGAGTGCTTGGTTTCGTAAAGAAGAATCAAGTCTTAATGTTTTTACTCAGGACTGTTTTTACTTACCGTTGGATTAGTTGTGAAGAGCCAATATAAGACCAGATGAGGAATACGAAGATGGAGATCAAGAGGATCTGGCAGAGGAAAGTGATGAAAGGATACTCAACCACTTCGAATAAGAACCATATCAATGTGAAAACCGCCAAGATTGTTCCCGACTCTTTCTTGTTTTTCCAAAACATTATATCAGCAACTACAACATTTCAATTGAAAATCTCTTTCAAATAGGAAGATTAAAGAACAAAAATGGATGTAAATAAGGTAAGAAAGATATGTATGTTACGGCGTCCCCCTCCTAGATTATGGTACAGGGATCTTCGTGTTCTCGATGAAGAAGCTCCATGTTCATTTCTTTCGGCCATGATTGCTTTGGTTTTGCGTTTATAATTAACAACTGTAGCCTTTTTGTTTGCTAAGCTCTAAGAGTCAAAGGTCTTTATAAATAGATAAGAAAGGAATTGTTCTTGGATTCATAAAGAAGAAAGCGATTTGAGATTTGGGAAAGGTATGGCTTTAGCATGTTGCAAAGCCTCATCTTTTATTTTATTATGAGTAAATGAGTTTTAATAGCTTGTCGAGAATCGTTCATTACTTGTATAATGAAATGCATTCCCAAAGGTTAATCAACGTTTTGATCATATCTCTATGTTAAACTTTAAACCCTTTCTCATGCAAGTATATTCCAAGTTTTTTACCAAAAGAAAAAGTATATTCCAAGTTGAGGATACAATTTCGGGTTTAAAATTGTATACCCAAACCGATCCGGAATCGGTCAGAACCGAACCGAATCCGAACCAAAATTCAATCAGGTACTATTTGTCTATTTGAATACACTTTCTAAATAACCGAAATATCCGGAACCGAATGGATCCTATCCGGAACCGGATGGATCCTATCCGGAACTGAACCGATTACCCAAAGTCTGCAGGCCTAACAGAAATGTTATCACTAGGCCTTATAATGGGCTTAACAGATTAGCACCAGCCCGTTATGACTTATGAGCCATTGAGCCCTGATTATTAAGCCGATGAGTGGTATTTCTGTACTCTTCTGTTGTGTTTAAGGGTTTCAAATATTTTATATCTGTAAGTACATAAATTTTTTTTGGGTATAATGTAGTTCTGATTCGGTTGTTTTATTCAAAAACTGTCAAAATTTAGTCGAACCCCATCATATTTAGTAAAAAAAATTGAAATAGTTAATAACTAAAATTTAACAATTTTAAATTTTAGTTTCGATATTTAAAATTTTATATTACTTAAAAATGTTACGAAAATAATAATAAACAAAAATTCATTACAACTAATCATAAATGAAAAGTAAAACACATGAAATCATGGACTTGAATATCTATATTTTTAAATCGAGATCTATTTGAATCAGTAATTTTCAGATTCAGATTCTTTTAATTCAAACTCTTTTAGATAGAAGACTTTTAGATCCATCTAGCAACTGATAAATTTTCAACCCAATATCGGATCTGAATATTTTCAGGTGGATTCCAATTCAGATTTACGGATCCGGATATAAAATGCCAGACCTAGTTAGCGTCCCTAGTTGAGGCCAAGGGAGAAGCTGAGAACAATCCAAGTTTCACATATGCAGACATACATAAAGCTAACATATTCCATCTCAGAATACAAGTTTATATGAACAATTATAACACAACAACATTTTATATTAGTTTATACCCCTGTCTTAATAAAAAAAAAAGCATAGCTATCATAAGAACCAAACAGTAAGTTGGTTAAGCTTAAACCTTGTCGAAGTCGGTGTTGTGTTGCTTTGGAGCATTTGCAGGAGTAGTCATGCCAATGCCGTCGTTCTGATGCTTCTCCCATCCACCAGTATCAGCCTTTGAATGAGCCAAGTAGTATAAAACGGTTGCAATCAAAGACATGAGAGTGAGAGCAGCTCCAGCGGCAAAGACACCAACGGGTAAGACGGCACAAGAAAGCTGTTTTCCTTGGTTGTAGATGCCTTCGTTTTTGGTGTGGTAAGCGTTCTTTACCGATCCAGCCAACAAACACGCCTCAGCACCTAAAAAGCTTACCCTGTTTGAAGTACCAATCCAAACACAGAACAACTCAAGATCATAGCTTTCTATTAGCTCAGATTCAAAGTAGAAGAAACTATCACTTCAAAGTTCAAATCTTTAGCTTTTTTTTGCAAGTTCAGATCTTGGTTCGGTGAACAAAGTTTGAATCTTTACTTAAAAGGAAAACGAGTTAAGAGAGAGAGGGAAAGGGTTGAACTTTATTACCAAGAGACGACGAAGAAGACGATAGCACAGACGGTGTAAGAAGTACCAGTGACGAGACCCTTTCCGCAGCAGAGACACTTGGTAACGCCGTTAACCACCGCTTGGCTCACGAGAAGCAACCCAAACGCCGACATGCCGTACACCGTCGACGCCGCAGTTCCGTAACTGCAGAAAGTCTTCTCATCGTACTGGTCCGGCACTATTACAGCCTGTGCAAAAGAGGAAGAGAGAAAAGAAATGATTAAATCGAAAAAAATAGAAAGAAAGAGAAAGAGAGAGAGAGTGCGTTGAGAGAAGAGTTACGGTGCTACGGCGTCGTTCAGCGCCGAAGGCGAACACGAAGGCGAGGAGGTGAAGGGAAGTGACGACGGCGAGAATGGGAACGGAAACCGCCATTGATTTCGTTCTTTGTTCTCTCTCTCTTTTTTTTTTCTTTGCTCTTTTGTCTCTTTAGTGCTTTGGTCAAGTGTGAAGAGACACTCAAGTGTCTTAATATTTGTTTTTCCTTTTCTCGATTTTTTAACATTAATATTTTCTTAAACATTAATATTTAGACTCGACGAAAAGAGTAATATATTTTGAATTTTATTAGAAATAATTTTAAATATCTTATATTTCTATTTTTAATAAAATTATTTTAAAAGTTTATAAAAATATGAATGTAAAAATATATTATAAGATTATTCGTGAATATTAAAAAAATGAAAATTTTACATCAAAATTTCATATTAAAAATACTATGAATTTTTGAAATTTTTAAGATATTTATTCAAAAGTATTAATGTTTCGTTTGTATTTAATAAAATAAATATAAATATAATTTATTTTGATAGTAGTTGATACGATAATGATTATCTTACATATTAGAAGAGAAGTCATGATTTCTCATTTATGTATGATTTAAAAAAAAATAAAAAATCTACTAGAATTAATCATAATACATTTTCATTCATTAATAATCTTGATATTAAATAAAATATATTATTAAATACACAAATCAAACTCACATATTTATTGTCGCCATGATCTTCTCAAATGATTTTCTATATTTTTGAAATTTATATCTCTTTATATACTATTGTTTTCTATAACATCATAACTAATATCATCTAGTTAATATACATGAAAGATTTGGATTGAATATATATCAATAATTTAATAGTATATTTTCATATTTTAATTATATATATATTTACAAATTGATAGACACACTTCATATATATAATAATATATATTAATATAAAATTGAAAACAAAATATTTATATAAAAATAAATGGAACATCTGTGTGGTTGCGCAGATCGAAATCTAGTTGCTAGTTTATCTTTACAATTTCATTTTGGAAGAGATAAGTAATCATCCAAAAAATGCCTATTTGTCATTTTGCTGGGTATATTATAAAAATGTACCAATCAGAAGAAATTTCTGAAAAAGATTCTTCAGGTCTTTTCTAGGTAGGAGGAGGCTCTCCCTTTTGACAAAAGATCAATATACTCTGCCGGAATAGCTGGATCACCGCTATTGTTTGTCCTTTTTATCTGTGATACCCAGTCTCAATCATCCATTAGAATATGTATAAGATATTAGCCTCTTAATTACAGGCCCATTGGACTTTCATACTAGATATTTTCGCAACTGAAATGTTGTTGAAGATATTATTCATCTTAAATTGAGCAAAGCCACCCCTCAAGAGTCAAGACTATACTCAAACTTATATCATTGACTGACTTCATCAAAATTTGGTGCACTAGAGGCTGCGCTAATCGTTTTTTTCCTTCTGATTAATGACTCAGCGAGACAAGCTTTTTTTGAATTAGGAATTACAAAATTCTTCAAGATTATTGTTATGAAAATATATCATCACTATTTTCATATGATAAATGATAGGTCAAATGTAAGAGATATTTCTTTTTCCATAATTTCCTAGTTTTCCATTTATAACACAAACAGAGTTAGTACTTGTATGGGGAAAACGGCCAATTCCTACTTCAACGCATTTCGGTCTCGATCAATTATATACGAAACACATTGCAGAAACATATTGATCAACTCGTAATTGAATTTCATACATCAACTAATAAAAATCGGGTTTTACATACATTGACCAACGTTGACCCGAAATCCGTGATTTAGCCGTTAATTAATGGTGACGTAGCATTGACGTGTCGTATAAATCACTTAAAATATTTATTTATACAAAACGATGCCGTTTCATTAAATATTTTAAAAAACTTAAAAAAAAAGATGAGCTTGGATAGCGTTGAACCGTGGTGGGAAGGGTGAGGGTTAGACTTGAGTGATTCGAGAAACCACTGAGCTATGAGATACAGTCGTCATAGGTTCCACTATAAAATTATATTTCATATAGTATTCATACGTTCTTCACTGTCTTGTCACTTACATTTAATGTTATGATACAATATTAGCCTATAATAAATAGATCCGGCCACATTAATTTTTTTTATAAAAATGTGAAAAATCCTAAAAAATACTAATAATAAACATAAAAAGGAAGATTTGTATTAAAATAGATTAAATAAATTTATTTCATTCATTTTTCATCACAATTGTAGTGGAATATTTTTTTAACATTTTGAATAAAATGGAATTATTTACTTTGAGTAAAATGGACAATAAAACAAATATTTTCTTAAAAAAATATTCGACCACAATTTTGATGAAAATGAATGAAAAGAATTTATTTAATTTGTTTTAATACATACCTTTTTATTTTTATTATTAATATTTTTTAGGATTTTTCACATTTTTATAAAAAATTTGAAAAACATATGAACATTATATGAAATATAGTTTTATAGTAGAACCTATAATGAGAATATCTCATAGCTCAGTGGCTTCTGGATTCAGTCAAGTCTTACCCTCGCCCTTCCCACCACGGTTCAACCCCCCCCCCCAGGTTCATATTTTCTTAAAAAAGTTTTTTTTTAATATTTTATGAAACGACGTCGTTTTGTATAAAAAATATTTTAAATTGATTTATACGACACGTCAATACCACGTCACCATTAATTAACGGCTAAATCACGGATTTTGGGTCAACGTTAGTCAATGTATGTAAAAACCGATTTTTATTAGTTGATGTATGAAATTCAAATAATTTTTGAGTTGATGTATGTTTTAGCACAGGTGACCGGTATATGTATTGATCGGGACCGCAAAGCTACGTTGAAGTAGGAATTAGCCGTTTTCCCGTACTTGTATGTGCTGCATTGCATAATTTTCTACGTCAAGTGTCGTTCAGATGAGTTTCCTTCAGAAGAAATATTTGATGAACAAAATGTTATCCAATCAAATACTGATGGTCATCAATTTCTTGGCACACAAAGAACAACAAAGGAAACATGCTAATGAATGGAGAACAACCATTGCTTCAAATATGTGGAAAGATGTTGTTATTGTGGATCTCAACGTTGATATAAGAATGTGTAAATTATCCTCTTTATGCATATTTACATATTTATGGTTGACAGTAATAATGAAATCTCACGACATATTTTTGTTGGATGATAGGTGTGGGATGGCTTAATACAAAGTTGCAGTCAAGTGAAGCATTTGTTATTTATAATGGCGTTTAAAATAGATTATATTTTCTACGTGGATTTCATAAATTCTGGTTATTTTTTATTGTTAGAAAATGTTCTTTTTAAAGATCTTGGCAAATTTATTTTAGTTTTTAATTTAAAATTCTATCAAATCCCTTATCAAAATCTCTGTTAAAATCTTTAAAATCCCATCTAAATCCCTACAGTATGTTTTTATTATTATTTAAAATAGAAATTTAAAATATGATTTGTCATAATAAGGTAAACTTACAAAAATATAACAAAAAAGTAAAGCCCACAGTTTTGTGAAAAGGTTCACAGGATGAAGGCGACGGCTGAATACGCGACAGCTAACATAGCGGTGTGGTGGGACATGAAGGACTGTCCGATTCCGGAGGGTTATGAGGCTGGTCGGGTCCGATCGAGTTTAGAAGCAGCGTTTAAGGAACAAGGCTACTCTGGCCCTGTCTCCATCACTGCCTATGGCAACCAAACACAAACCCCTGCTCACATACTGAAAGGGCTCTTATCCACTGGAGTCTCTGTAGCACATACCAGATCCGGTTGGTTATCCATCTCTGGAACTTTATATATATAATAATATGTTTATTAGTTTGGATATGACTAATTATAAAAAAAATTGAAACAGAGAGCACATGCCACCTCATGTATGAGGATTTGGTGGAATGGCGAGGTCGGAATCCTCCTCCTGCTACAGTGATGATCATATCAGATCAGGTGGGAGATAAATTCACCTGGGATCTGGTCCGGCTACAGCACCGGACGCTATACAAGCTTTTTCTGGCATATTCAATTAATCCAAATCATACTGATCTCTCCATAAGTGAAGAGTGGTGCTGGAAAAAAATACTAAAAAATAAACTAAGCTCACCACTTGCTGATGTTCAGGGTGGTGCCAAGTTTTATTGCAAATCGTGCAATTAAGATAGTGGATACCTGAAGAAATTCAGGAAGCCTCTCTCTGCGTGTATCAATGCTTTATCTAACTATTACCACTCCTGCGCAGGAGTATGTGAACCCTACGCACCACAAACTCATACGTTACACGGTGGATTGGGGAAGAAACTACAAGGCGACGCCTGAATTTGCCACAGCTAAAAATACAGGTGTGGTGGGACTTGTTTGACTGTGCGATACCTGAAGGTTATGATGCTCGTCAGGTCCGTCCGAGTATAGAAGAGGCAGTCAAGGAACTAGGCTACTCTGGTCCTGTCTCCATCACTGCCTATGGCGACCATAAACATACTCCCCTACAAGCTCTCTCTTCCTCTGGTGTCGATATTGCACATACCGTTTGCGGTTAGCTTCCTTTGAATTTATTTTTAGGGTTTAAATATTTCTACCCTAACTGAAATGCTTTTTATTGTTTGATGATACAGATGTCACATATTCGCGATATTTTGGAATGGCATCGTAATAATCCTCCTCAGACAGCTGCTATAATCATGCTCATATCGGATAATGTGGAGATCATGGCATGTGGTCTTGTCGAGCTACTACAAGAGAATAATTACAACTTTTTTCTGGCTTATTCGTTTAGGCCTTACAAAATGTCATACCTGCTCACTTCTGCTGAGTGGCTCTGGGAAAGCGTACTTGCAGGTCCTCTCACATCCACTTCTGTTTTAACTATAACCCCACCATGCACGCTGTCTGTCTCCAAGCTTACTTATATATATATATATATATATTTTTTTTTTTTTTTGTTACATTTCCACAGCTTCAGGGAAAAGAAGACTACTTCTTCAGAAGTGCAGAAGTTGTGAATCTACCGCAATGTTTTATTGCAGATTGTGTGTCGGCTTTAATACCAAAAGCATTGATAATTTCAGGGCTCATCTTTCAAGTGATGAAGAACATGCACAAGAAGTAAGCATGCTTAACTTTTCTATCTTCTTTGTATGTCTAACTATTTGAGCAATTTAGAACCCTGCTTAACTTTTTCCACTCGCAGGAAAAGAGAATTCCTGAGTATGTTGAATATCTTATTCAGAACGAGAGGCTATGTCGATTAACTGATTACGATCGACATCATTTGCCTAGGCAAGTTTTTTTCTTTCTTAATTAACAATTATACGAGATTGAAGAGAAAAAGTAGTAGCATGTGTTCAAGTTTCCAAATACTCAAAATTGTGTCATAAATTGTAGGTCTAAATTAATTATCGAAAGAGCAAACATATGAAGAAAGCTATCCCGACGGATTTTGGACTTTTCTTACTAAACGACGTTAATCTCAAACCTAGAGTGGTGAACTTGTTACTAAGTTATCAGCAGCAGCTCTTGCTTTTCGTTATGTTTTAATTTGAAGTATATATTTTAATTGGCTTTTTGCAGATTTGACCTAAAACTTGAAGTCAAACAAAAAAATAACCTCACTTTTTTTTTGGAAATTAATTTTGACCAATTCACCCGAGAAATTCATATAATTCACAAAAATGCTATCAAAATTTTTTTTTTCTTTTCGAAAATGACATTTTTATTCTCTCACCCTCATCATCTTCAATAATTACAAGATTGTCATTGTCATCAATAACTCAACCACCATGAACAACCAATTTGAAGCTCTTAATGCTTCCCCATCGATTTACCCTTCTTCTTTCTCCATTCTTATGAACTAAACAAAACATCTCTCTCACTTTCTCTCCACATTGAGCTAAAAAAACTAAGATTTTGATTCTACATTTTTTATGGTTCATATAGTCAAAGAAACTAACGATTCTGGGTGGGTTACTTTCGTTTGAGATTCTGTGTGCTTGGAGAAGTCTTATGTGTGCTAAGAAAGTTATCTCAGCAATTTAAGGTATGAAATCGAGTTTATTTCCAGATATGTTCGTCCAGACGACTTACCTGGAAGTCGTCTGGTCAATGCAAAGCCCATTTTTGCATTTGACTTTGAAATTTATTTTCTGGGACGACTGAAATATCAGTCGTCTGCTTTAGTTTGGTTACAAAAAAAGTATCTTAAGAATCTAGACGACTGAAATTTCAGTCGTCATAGGTTAGTTTTGCATTTGACAAGAATATTTCGAAGTTTGGCTTTTCAGGCGACTTACATTTCGCCGCTCGATAAAATGAAATATCAATATTTTATGAAACTTCGGCGACTTACATTTCAGTCGTCATATGTTAGTTTTGCAATTGTGAAAAAAAACTTCAAATTTTAATTATATCCAGACGACTTACAATTCAGTCATCCGTCGGGCGACTTACAATTCGGTCATCCGTCGGGCGACTTACAATTCGGTCATCCGTCGGGCGACTTACAATTCGGTCATCCGTCGGGCGACTTACAATTCGGTCATCCGTCGGGCGACTTACAATTCGGTCATCCGTCGGGCGACTTACAATTCGGTCATCCGTCGGGCGACTTACAATTCGGTCATCCGTCGGGCGACTTACAATTCGGTCATCCGTCGGGCGACTTACAATTCGGTCATCCGTCGGGCGACTTACAATTCGGTCATCCGTCGGGCGACTTACAATTCGGTCATCCGTCGGGCGACTTACAATTCGGTCATCCGTCGGGCGACTTACAATTCGGTCATCCGTCGGGCGACTTACAATTCGGTCATCCGTCGGGCGACTTACAATTCGGTCATCCGTCGGGCGACTTACAATTCGGTCATCCGTCGGGCGACTTACAATTCGGTCATCCGTCGGGCGACTTACAATTCGGTCATCCGTCGGGCGACTTACAATTCGGTCATCCGTCGGGCGACTTACAATTCGGTCATCCGTCGGGCGACTTACAATTCGGTCATCCGTCGGGCGACTTACAATTCGGTCATCCGTCGGGCGACTTACAATTCGGTCATCCGTCGGGCGACTTACAATTCGGTCATCCGTCGGGCGACTTACAATTCGGTCATCCGTCGGGCGACTTACAATTCGGTCATCCGTCGGGCGACTTACAATTCGGTCATCCGTCGGGCGACTTACACGGAAGTCGTCTCGTCTATCTTTCATAAACTTTCGTTTTCTTTGTTCTATGTTTGCTAATGTGTTTTATTTTGACTTTTTCAGATGATGCGTCAGTTACATGCAGTGTATGGAGAATGGTTGTTGGAAGATGAATGTTGGAATTTTGTGGTTGATCGTTTCAAAGGAGCGAGTATTATTTTTGAGTGAAGGTTCGACACATGCTGATCTTGTTGCAATGGCTCAAGAAGATTATAGCCTGGACATGAACACAGAGTCGGTCACGGTTAACCCACGAACTCAACAGATGGCTCCAGACCTTCCTCCTATTCATGTTACAAGTTATAGGCAAGTTCGGAACTTGCTCGAGATAACTAAAACGCAAGAAGTACTTCTTTGTGTATCAAGCTTTAGCAAGATGAGAACGGTTTCAGAGGAAAGGGATGAAGCTGATGTGGGGGATGAAGCTGAGTTGGAGGATGAAGCTGAGGAGGGGGATGAAGCTGATGTTGGGGATGAAGATGAGGAGGAGGATGAAGATGAGGAGGAGGATAAAGCGAGGATCATGATGGGGAGGAGGATGTCGACATCCCCGTTGTCGCTGAAGCTTTTATGATGCCGAGGATTACAATAATATGGAAAGGTTAAAGATGAGGATGAGGAAGAAGATGATGAAATCTGTTTTGAAGATTACGGAGGGGCATATGGTTGTGAGGGAAAAGGATCATCTCCGAAGAATCTATGTCAACCAGAGTTTTGCTAGCAAGGATGCACCGCTTTGAGTTGCGGTTGGCAATGTGAGGCGTAGGTTCTTCTTCAGAATTTACAAGTCAACAAAAACTCTCTTTGTGGCAATATGTCGGGTTAGTGGTTGTCAATGGAAGGTCAGAGCAAGTGTGAAACATGGGACTAAAACGTTTTGGGTAACCAAGTATGTGGAAACTCATAAATGTTCCATCGGAGACGAATCGCCAGCGGAAACACTCTACTCCGGCACGCTGGTCGACTCTTCATAGATCGTGTTGGAATCATTGATGGGTTGAATCCGCGATATATCACGATGCAATGAAGAACATGTTTGGCATGACACTTGATTACACCACTTCATACAGAGCATTGTTATATGCGCAAGAAATTGTGAGAGGATCCGCAGAAGATGGGTATGAGCGACTGCCTTCATATTTGGAGCAAATCAAGGCAACAAATCCCGGTTCTGTCACTGCTATAGAACTTGATTCTCTCAATAGATTTAAGTATCTTTTTCTCGCTTTTGGAGCTTCTATCAGAGGTTTTAAGTATCAGAGAAGGGTCATTGTGGTGGATGAGACTCACCGAGTGGGAAGTATGAGGGTACTATGTTGGTTGCAGCCGCGACAAGACGGTAATTTTCAGATATATCCATTGGCTTTGGAATCGTAGATGCTGAAAATGATGAGTCTTCGGAATGGTTTTTCACAAAATTGGCGAGTTGTGTATCTGCTGAGCATCCTCTGGTGATAGTCTCTGACAGGCACCATGGCATTATAAATGAAAGTGAGAAGGTGTTTCCTTGGGCAACCCGAGGAATATGCTATTATCACCTTCAAGAGAATATTGTCAAAAAGTATAAAGGGAAGCATCCCTTGTACTTGGTGAAAGGTGCTGCTTATGCTCATACACTACGATTTTGATCGGTACATGGATGAGATACAGAGTGCAAATCCGGATCTTCATGAGTATCTGGTGGATGCCGAAGTGAGCCTATGGTCAAGGGTTCATTTTCAGGGAGACAGGTACAACTTAAAAATGAGCAATATCGCTGAATCAATTAATTCCGCACTGAAACGAGTAAGAGGATTTCCTATTCAGTTTCTGTTGGAATTCATAAGGGAGAAGCTAGTAAGATGGTATTGGAAAAGGAGAGGAGATGCTTTGAGTCTTACAACTCAACATAGTCGAGGTGTTGAACACTTGCTTGCTGTTCGAGAGGATATCACAAATACTCTAAGAGTCCAACAAATTGATGGATGGAAGTTCTTTGTGAAAGGTGGCCATAGGGACTGCAATGTTGATCTGGAGCTTTTCAAGTGTGATTGTGGTGTCTATCAAGTTGAGAAAATCCCTTGCTGTCATGCTATAACAGCTGGAGCAGCAGCTGGTTTGCATATTTCCACACTTGTATGTCCAGTTTATGCAAAGGATACTTTGTTTGCAGGATACTCAGAGAATATATATCCTTGTGTTGGACAACAAGTTGAGGCACGCACATGCTTTCCTCTGGAAGTAAAGCGTGGTCCGGGGAGACAGAAGAAATCAAGATGTCAATCATGGTTGGAGCTATCCACGATGAGAGGACACAAACCCCGGAAGCAACACAGGGTTATAGGTGCTCAGGATGCAAAGAAACTGGCCATAAGCTTCCACAATGTAAGAACTGACGTGGATGACTTTCAAATGAGTCGTCCAGACGACCTTCATTTCAGTCTTCTAGAAGACCTTCAATTCTCTAATGTCTTCGAATCTATCTATCTATCAATCTGCAGACTCTATGTTTTATGAACTTCCCTGTTTTTTATGTTTTATGAACTTCTCTGTAGGCTACCTTCTACTTAAGCCGTTCAGACGACCTTATGGTAAGGTTAGTCTTCTGGACGACCTTCTGGTTAGTCGTCTAGACGATCTTATGATTAGTCGTCTTACGGATTAAGTAGAAATCTCTGATGTTTTAGACGTATTATCTCTCTATCTGCTTGTCTTTTATGAACTTCTCTGTTTTTAATGTTTTATGAATTTCTCTGTAGGCTACCTTCTACTTAAGTCGTTCAGACGACCTTATGGTAAGGTTACTCTTCTGGAAGACCTTCTGGTTAGTCGTCCAGACGACCTTATGATTAGTCGTCTTACAGATTAAGTAGAAATCTCTGATTAAGTAGAAATCTTTCTATCTGCTTGTCTTTTATGAACTCCTCTATTTTAGACGACCTTCTGGTAAATCTTCCAGACGACCTTCATTTCAGTCGTCCAGAAGACCTTCATGCATTTCATTTAAGTAAAATTTTGAAAAATCAAGTCATGCATTACATTACATTACACTAAGTAAAAACATTAAGTAAAAATTTGAAAAGACAAATCATGCATTACATTATCCGATAGGTTACTGCACTAGTTTGGTATGAGGATAGGTTACAAAAAACATCATCCTATCCTGACCCTGCTAACATAGCCTAATCACAAAAGCTTCAAGTTCAAATACAACAGTATACAAAAGCATCAGTCATACGTTCCCTGGTTCTCATCATTGTCTTGGTTTTTCCAGTCATGGCACATAGGAAGCTCTTGATATATATCTACCGCCATCTTCTCCCTGATTTCCTTCCCATTTCTAGAAGAAAACGCTTTGGGAAAGTCCATCCCAAGAGCATGACACTCAATAAACTTCAGAGTGAAGACGCCACAATCACCAGCTCGGCACTGAGGTACTCCAACGAGTTGTCTCTCATAGGTGTATGGCTCCAATGTGTATTGTGCTTTTAGTTCGTCAGAGATAGCGCACTCAACAAGCAGATAAGGGACCATTGTGATAAAAGGCTCCATTACCTCATCGAGTTGTTCAGGGCGAATATGTTTGATAATGCTGTCCCAGATGACAACGTGCCTCTTAGGGATTGATATCCATGTAGCAAGCCAATGGTCGTTCTTGTAGTTCACAGGTGCATAAATATCATCCACATCCACCCCCCAAACCTTCATAGATTGGCAAAAAGAAGGTATCTCGCCTGCATGATAATTCCACGCCCCACCAGGGAGTCTTCTTCCTAAACCGTTGACATCTCCCAAGTCGCTCTTAAAATCGTGGTAGAGGCCCTCCGCTGCAGAGAACAAATGATCAAGAAAGCACATTCTGTTGCTCCTGAACCAATCTGGATGGTATTGGTACCGTTGCCTCAGTAAATTGATAAAAGCATCCATTTGCTGCAAATAAAACAATACAAGTCACAAGACTTACTTAACAGAAGACTCCTCAGACGACTGAAATATAAGTCGTCTGAGTAGTCTTCTGTTAAGACAACTTTGCGCACGACTTATATGTAAGTCGTCTGAGTAGTCTTCTGTTAAGACGACTTTGCGGACGACTTATATGTAAGTCGTCTGAGTAGTCTTCTGTTAAGACGACTTTGCGGACGACTTATATGTAAGTCGCCCGAGTAGTCTTCTGTTAAGACGACTTTGCGGACGACTTATATGTAAGTCGCCCGAGTAGTCTTCTGTTAAGACGACTTTGCGGACGACTTATATGTAAGTCGCCCGAGTAGTCTTCTGTTAAGACGACTTTATGGACGACTTATAAGTAAGAAAATAGGAGGAGAAGACTCACATGGTCGCTTAACCATTCTAAGCTGGTTCGAGGATCCGATAAAACCGACTTGGACATCTTCGTGATTTTTTCGAGGCGTTTATAAGCACCGCAAACACAAAAATAATCAATCATTTTTCGGGTGAGGCAGTTTATAGGACATTCATTCGAGCAACTTACGGATCAGTTTTCAGCCATTCGGTGAGCTCCTCCGACTTCTTCTTGTCATAGGGTGCAAAAGGATCATAGCCTTTGCCAACCTTTTGTTTGGAATGATCGTTTGGCGTCTGTTTCCCTTGAAAGGAGTTTGCTGTGTGGGAGCAAGTTTCCTATCTCGCTCACTTTTTCACGGAGATTTACCTTGTATGCTTCCTTCTTTGTCTGCCTTCTAGCTTCCTCTTGCAGTAAAAATTCAGCAGTGGGTACTTCTTTCTCCAAAATAAGAACGCTGAGTTCACAACTCGGTAAGTCCTCTGCAGTGGGTACAATCGCCAGCTCTCTCGAGGAACTAAGACTCTGTTCTTTGACTTCATTCTGTCCTGCTTTCGCCCCATTCACACTTTCACTCTGCAATTTCGATATAAAAAATGTGTATTTAAACAAAATTCACACAAAATTCACACAAAATTTACACAAAATCCAAGCACACTAGAACCAAACCACACAGGTTCTGAAGCAAAGCATACAATGGTTAAAATCAGCACACAAGAAACAAAGCCTACGAAGTCTGACTGTTCTTAACACTTTGCCTAGTGACTCTCGTCTCTGGAATTTTGGTAGAGGTTCGGTACTAACCCGGGTTAGTGCGGGTTTTGCTGGATTTGTTGAAGTGGTCTCTGGATTTGTAAGTTGAAGATCATTAGATGAACTCCTTTTTTTGGGTTATTCTCACCATCTTCTCCAGAGCTCCCACCTTCTTCTCCAGAGCTCCCATCTTCTTCTCCACAGCTCCCATCCTATCCCCCACCAACTTCATCTCCCTAAGGCACGTCCCAAACCCTTCCCTCATGGCATCAGATATGTCCTTCAAGGCCATTTGAAACTGCTCTTTCGCCATCCCACCAATAGTCGTAGAAGGCGCTGACTACCCTCTGCAGGTGCCTCAGCTTCAACATCGACCCTTGGCGAGCTTTCTTCCGAGGTCGCTACTTTCTTTCTTCACAACACTCTCCTTCTTATTTGGACTCGCTTCATTCGTCACTAGACTCACTGGACTCGCTTCATTCTTCACGGACTCGCCCGATCTTCAATGGCTTCGAGTACCGGTGACTTGCCAGCGATCATGGTCCACTTCCATCCGGATCATCAAACATGACTTTAATTATGTTGTCCGCGGCAGTGTCGCTTCACGCCTCCGCTCCATTTTGAAAACATTTCATCAAGGTCCTTTTGAACAAAGTTGTTCACGTTAATCTGCAGTAAATAAAAGATATAAACTTAGCTATTTGACGGATTAGAAAGATGGGCGACTTAAAGTAAGTCGTCCGGAAAGTCATCGAAAAAGACTTCTCGGGCGACTTAAATACCGTCGCCCGAGAAGTCTTTTCTTGGGCGACTTTCCGTGACGATTACTTTTAAGTCGCCCGAGAAGTCTTTTCTTGGGCGACTTTCCGTGACGATTACTTTTAAGTCGCCCGAGAAGTCTTAGGGAGTGAAGTTAAGTACCTCTCTGCTGATGGCCGACTTGAAACATTTATGCTGTCCTTGGCCACCCTTGTAAGCCAGCAACAGTGGAGACGGTCTGGTTGGTACAGAGACCCATAATTAGCACCCAATTCTGGCATAGCATAAGATTTCCACACCGATAACTTGTATAAACCCATCAACGGTGTAACCTGTTTGCCTCAAGTCTTTTGCCTTCAATGAATCCATTAGCACCTTAAACGCCACTCTCCCCATGGATAATTCTCAAATTTTTCTAAATCCATCACTAGCCTTGCAAGACTAGCCCGTGTTGGAGAAGAGAACTTTTTTCCTTCAATGTATCCTGCGTAGATGGCAAGGTATCCCAGCCGCATGCGATCATCCCGAGACCACTCGTCGCGACTTGTAAAATTCTCCGTTATTTGTTCAATACTTGGCCCAGCATCGAGATCAACACCCATCTTCTCCCGAAGCAGCCATCTCCTTCAAATCTCACACCTTGGATTTTCCGGTGCTTGATGTACTCGCGATTCGGACCAGTGAGGTGTTCAAACTCTATCAGTGAAAACCTCAAAGGTTCTGGTCCGACAAGACTCCACAGCTCAAACTTCTTCTTGATGTCCAGCTGGAAACAGAGAATAAAATGTACCAGCCTTGAAGTCCAAGCAAAGCCAAGCTCCTTGAACTTGATGAACACTCCCAACTTCGACGCCTTCAGATCCTCATATTCCTCACTGTAAGACTATCACATGAGCCTTAAACAACTTCTTATCATCGAATGATACGAAATGCTCGATTGCAGCGGGCTCTTCTTCTACGTAAACAACCTCGGCGGCGCTCGTAAATCCATTTTAAGGCCTGCAAACAATCACAAACAAGCATCTCAAACACAAAGGTAGTGCACTATTCTAAATACTATAGAAGACTTGCAGACGACTTCCAGGAAGTGAGAAGACTACTCGGACGACTTCCTAGAAGTCTTCTAGGAAGTCTTACTCTCTGGACGACTTACATGTAAGATTTCCAGGAAGTCGTCCGAGTAGTCGTTCATTAAAACACTACAACAGTAGTCTTTAAACAGACGGATGACTTACAGTCGGAGAAGATATTGTCGGAGAAGATTTGGTCGGAGAAGATGTGGTCCCAAACGGTTACAGATCTGCAAATCGAAGGGAAAAGAAGAATCAAGACTACAATTTTTAGGGTTTTCCAGCGACTAGACGCCTTAAGACATGAGAAATAACATACCGACGGCGGAGGAAAGGGCTACGAGATTTCAGATCTGAAAAAAAGGAAGCGGATGGTCAGTTTAAACAACGAAAATACCCTAAGGCATGAAGGAGAAACGAGATTCGTCGAAATCGGAGAGATTACCGGCGAAGAGAACGGCGGAACACGATATCGTCTAATCGCCCTTGGAGAGAAACAGCGCTAGGGTTTTGGAAAGTGGTGAAATAGTGAAAAAATAGCTTTTATATGTCGGGTAAATAATCCGGTTAGGTTAAAACATACATTGGTAAAATTAACGGTCCGGTACGATGTGACGACTGAAATTTCAGTCGTCTGGTGAATAATTTATAACAGACGACTGAAATTTCAGTCGTCTAACCCCTAAACATAACCCCTAAACTTTATTCTCTAATTAAACACTTCGAAAAATCAAATTAAACTTGAAAAATTGTTTATATAAACAGAAATAAACACATAGAGGTAAAATTAAATTAAAAAAAAAATATTTCAGCTTTTCAAAATCTAACCCTAAGAACACATACAATACTACAACATATGTTTGCCAAACCCCTAAACCAATGAATATCATGATTCACTACTTCCACTCATCTATGTTGAAAACAAATCAATTTTATCATATCTTAATTTATATCACTTAAAACTGTTTATAATTACATGATTTTAATTTTTCACTCATCAAAATATTTTTTACAAAATTTATAAATTATTTTTAAGATTCACTCGTCCAGACGACTGAAATTTCAGTCGTCTGGACGACTGAAAACATCTCAGACGACTCAGACAACTTACTGGGACTATATTCGTAAAAATGTCTTCTGTTTTTTTGTTTGATCACAAGGGACCATGCTGTAATTTCATAGGGCTTTTAGGTTAGATTTGCATATGATTCAAGTTGGGGTTTAGTATTTGGGTTGACTTCAAGTTGTGGGTTACTTTTGGCAAATTCCCCATTTTAATTTTGCTTTTGTATCATGTAAACCGAAATTGACGACGGTGAGAATGGGAACGGAAACCGCCATTGATTTTGTTCTCTCTCTCTTTTCTTTTTTTTTCTTTGCTCTTTTGTCACTTTAGTGCTTTGGTCAAGTGTGAAGAGACACTCAAGTGTCTTGATATTTATTTTTCCTTTTCTCGATTTTTAACATTAATATTATATTTAGACTCAACGAAAAGAGTAATATATTTCAATTTCTATAAAAAAAAATTAAATATCTAATATTTCTATTTTTAAATAAAATTATTTTATAAAATTTTATAAAAGTATGAATGTAAAAATATATTATAAGATTATTCGTGAATATTTAAAATAAAAAAAATTTTACATCAAGATTTCATATTAAAAATACTATGAATTTTTGAAAATCGTAAGATATTTATTTAAAGTATTAATATTTTGGTTTATATTTAATAAAATAAATATAATTTATGTTGATAGTAGTTGATACGATAATGATTAATTATCTTAAATTGTTAGAGTGTCTCTCCATCATTGCTAGCTTATCCTTACAATGTCATTTTGGAAGAGATAAATAATCATCCAAAAAGATGCCTATTTGTCATTTTGCTGAGTATATTACAAAAATGCAGCAATTAGAATATCTATAAGATATTAACCCGTTTTAAGTACAGGGCCATTGGACTTTCAGAACAAGATATTTTCACAACTAAAATGTTGTTGAAGATATGGTCAGATATAATGGGTCTTAGATCAGAAAAAAGAGTTCCCAAAAGAAGAGGTAGAAGAAGGACTTATACCTTGGCTTTTATGGAGAATTTGGAAGAACAGGAATTAATTTGTGTTTAAAGATAACGACTATGATGGTCTTGCAACAGTATATAAAGCCAAGGAGGACGAGCTGAAATGGAAGAGCAGAGAAGAGGTCAAAATACAGATGTTAAAAAAGCCACAATGGAAGCACCTGAACGGAGATGGAAACCACCACCACCAACAGAAATTAAGTGTAATACTGATGGTGCCTGGAAAAATGAAACAGGTGAAAGAGATATTGGATGGGTGGCGAGAGACCATTAGGGAAATCTGCTGTGGGCGAGAACGAGGAAGATGTCAAGCATGGGATCAGTATTGGAGACAGAAGCCGAAGCTATGCGATGGGCCATCCAGACCACATCCGGGTTTGGATATTCACGAGTGGTGTTTGAGACTGATTCCATAACACTGAAGAGATTAATAAAAGGAAAGGAACCGATGTGGCCGAGAATGAAACCCCTAACCCTTGATGCAAGAGATCTCCGTTTTGATGGCAGAAAATTGAGGCTATGAAGTGGTGATAATTATTATCATAGGAGTACTGGAACAAAAGTAGTAGATAAAAAAGCGAAAGAGACTTTTATATTCGCGTTCGTTGTCGATAAGTTGTATTATGTTTTGTCTGTGTGGTTGAGTACTTTAGTTGAGACTGATAAGCTTGTTGTAAGTTTCTGAATTGGTTAATGAAAAGTTTGTTGTTTAGCCAAAAGAAAAATGTTCTTGAAAATAATACTCATCTTAAATTGAGCAAACTTCCACCCCCTCAAGAGTCGAGACAATTGTCAAACTTATATCGTTGACTTCATCAATATTTGGTACACTAGAGGGGCGAGCCAATCGTTTTGTTTCTTCTGATTAGTGACTCAGCGAGAAAATCTTTTTGGATTATGAATTACAAAGTTCTTGAGGACTATTGTTTGGAAAATATATCATCACTATCTTCATATGATAAATAGGTCAAATGTAAGAGATATTTCGTTTTCGTTAATTTCTTAGTTTTCTAAATAATCAATCAAAAATGATGCTATGGAGTTAAATCAAACATTTTCTTTAAAAAACATGCATGCATTACGATTTTCAAAAATAAAATCATAATATTATTTTCTATTAATTTTATTAGAATTGATGAATAATAATAGGTCCAAAATTGTATTTTGTAGAAATAAACATTTCTTGGTTTTATAATTTTCTTATGAAAATTAGTTAACAAAACTAATATAATAATATTATGGAAAAAACTGATTGAATCATTCATAAATATGTCATTTGACCAATACTTTATACCTAATTTAGCATTAAGGCAATATAGACTAATTTTGTCGAACTTTTTACTCAAATTTGAAAATTTGATACTGACAAGGACATCTTAAAATTTACTTACAATAATATGATTCCTATGGTTTGTCAACATAGTCAAATGAAATATTTCATTTCTATATCTATAATATTTGAATACGATACATAGCCATTTTTATACCATAGTCAATTTTAAGATTAAATATTAATAATACAAATACCTATTTTGTATTACACATTAAATTTATGATGAATAACAGGGCATTTATTACTTGGTCACGGGCTTTAAATAAGTTGCATATAATGGACAAGTAAGTGTTTGTCCACAATTTCGCGGTTGATAATATTATACAAAAATACATAGTCAACAATACAAGTATAAGTCACTAAAAATATTTTTCTTAAATGTAAATATTGTTACAATTGATCAAGTAATTGATTGTAAAATTGCCTTTTAGTTTATTTTAACACGTGAAAACGAAAATACTTTAGCCATAAAAAATGCATTTTTGTGTAGTTCCAAAAAGATGGTTCGAAGCTTTTATAGCTCTCGCATCTTCGTTGATGATTTGTTTTATTTATGTTTCTTTCATTTGTTTGATTGTTTTCAATTAATTTTAAATTTAACAAAAATAATTGTTTTTATGTGTCTTTTTTAAAAGATTTGGCAAAACAAATTTTTTGGATATGACTGTAAAAACTCAATTTTATTTTTATACATGAATAAGGTATTAAACAATATTTAAACCTAAAGTTCGCAGATAATTGATTGTAAAACTAATTTTTATTTTAGCACCGGCAAAAATAAATAAAAATCTAAAATATCAAATATTTGAAATTGTAAGATTTCACCTATAAACGTATATGTATCAAAAATCACTTGAATAATTAATATATTAATATATAAAAAATAATGTGTTATAATTTTATATGATTTAAATGATTTATTTTTAAGCATAATAAACAAATGCTACTTTAGTTACTTCTATTTTAATAGATAAGATAATAAGTGTGAAATAATTTAATTCGATTTGTAAATATACATTTATACAATTATAATTAGATTTAGAATCATTTACCATTTTGAATCTTAGCAAAAGTGCTCAAAAATTTATAAATAAATTTGACAAAAGTCTCATAAATGATTTAGAAACTCTAATAAAATGATTTTGTAGGCCAGAATTTAAAAAATATTTTACAATAATTTCAAAATCTTTATAAATCTTGTGTGGGTTTTAAAACAAACACAAAATTTCTAAGAATGCCTTATATACAAATCTAACTATATATATAAGAATATAAACCATTACATTTATTTTTATAAAATATATTAAAATATATTAAATAATTATAAATAAATAATTTATAAAAATAAAAAAAACTGATGAAACATTATATTTTCTTTCTGTAATTATGCAATGGTTACCTTAAATTATTATTTGTAATATTACTTGTGTTTTTGGTAACTTGTATTAATTGGTTTTAGAGTTTCCTTTTATTTTTAGATTTATTAAAATAAATAGTTAATAAAAATCATTAACCAATCAAATTATAACAATTTTTGAACTTTCACCTATAAGTGACACGTCAGTAGAAATCACTAAAATGACTTATCAATTAATATATAGTGGAATTTAAATTTTGTCAAATTTAAACCTTTTAATAATTTACTGTACGAATATTGGCGTCTCAAAAAAAGTTAAACATAAATGGAATCTCAAAATACATGGTACGCTCAAGAATCTGAAAATAACTTTTGAAAATTAGAATCTTCAACAGTATTGTACATACTCTTAGCAAAACAAAAACACTATTGTACATACATATTAATGCATGTATTACATTTGCATATTAAATAAATAAAAGTAGAAAGACTCTGAACCTCTCACATTCAAATCTTCTCCTGTCCTTCACACCAATAAAACACATGTCATGCAAAAATATCGTCGAGCCAATCCAGGTTCTGATCAGAATCATCGTCCAAGTGATTGCCTCCCTCCCTTGGATACGGGGCTTCTATATCTTGATGCTGGCTTCACTACAAAAAAAGTCGACATTCATAGCACAATACGATAGCTCGTTTTACTAAACTGCTATCGTACATGAGTTTAAAATTTCAGAATTTTATAACAACATTAAATTAACGCTATGATAAAATAAATGCTATGATATCAATAAGCGGAACTAATTTCGCCAATACTTGAATGAAAATTAAACAAGCTAAAACAATAATTTTTCCCTCTATAGAAACACTTTTGGATATATAAGTTAAAAAATTATTATCCTATAGAAACTTAGAAAAAAAAGTCCACTCTCTAGAACACGAAATCCTATTAAAAAAAAAACGAGTCCCACCAATTCTCTATCTCTTGCTCGTGACTGACTCCAAACCCTAGCCACCGCAACCAGATGCAGATCGGACGCCACGACGCCACCGAGATCTTCTCCTCCAACAGAAAGACGAACCCAGGCACCGTGACTGACTAGAGGCTTCGAATCGCAGCTGGGGCTGAGAAATACATTCAACACGCACGGATCTCGTTAAACTCTGTCTCTTTGTGCAGATTCCGGGGTTGGAGACCAGTACATGTACCTGTGAAGCTGTCGAAACCCTAGTGCCTCCAGCGGCGTTCTCGTTCTCTTCAGCAAATCCGGCGGGAGCTTCTGTCTCGTACCCTGCGCTAACCAAGGAGGAGTATGCAGTGAGGAGAGTGGTGAGGCGGAGATGAGAAGCAGCGCGGTGAGGAGACAGAGCTTAAATTCGGCTTCCATGGAGTTCTTTTGTGTTGGTGCTCGAGGGAGAAGAGAAGGAAGAAGATAGATTTGGTTCGAGACAAGGGAGGAGATGGAGTAAGCTTGTCCGTGTTCTGCCGTGTCCGTGTTCATACAGTAAGCCTGGCGGTTTATTTGTGCTGATGTTGATTGCAGGATACTGTGGGAGATGGAGAGGCGAGGAGACGGAGACTAAGAGAAGAAGAAGAGCTTCTACGACAGGTGAGAGAGTTTTTTTGAAGATAAGCTGCTCCATTGATGAGATTTAACCTTGACTACTGCAAGAAGACAGGTTCCTTCTTCCGCAGTGAACAGAGAAGACGTTACGGCCAAAAGCGATGTGGGAAGCGTGGAGGAGTGTAGTAAACTCGAAGTTTACTAAAGATGAAGTCTTTGCTTTGCTTAGCGAGAGAGCTAAAGCTGGGAAGTTTGATACTAAGGTTGGTTTTGTTATAAGATAGAGGAGTTATATTGTTTTGCTGTTTTTCACTGAAAAATAACGTTTCTTTTGGGGGTTTATGCAGGGTAAGATTGAGCAGATGACTGATATTATCAAGAGACTTAAGGTCTGGACCAACGCTTCAAGATCTTGGATATATTCTTCTTCCGGTTTGTTTCCAATATCTCAACTAGCTGGTTGCTTGATCCTTTTTCTCTTCAGTATACATGTCATATTCAAGCTCTATGTAGTTTTATATTAATAGGATCTTGGTCAAGATAAAAGCTACATAAGTGAAACTGTCTTCACTTGTGTTTTTCTTTCCTTTGTCTGGTGAATTTCCTCAGAATCAATGTCGGTTCTGTTCAAAACCAAAAGACTTCATATGAATGATTTGTTTTGCCTTTTCAAAATTTGCGTGGACTTTCCATCCATTCATCATAAAAGCAAGAAGATATACACTGTGTTGATATGGTGCGGGGTTCTCGCCTTCTTAGTTGTAAGTACCATCTTCACTTTGCCACGTAAAATGAAAATTCAAAGCTTGCTTGCTGTATTGATTTTGTTCTATTAACATGCTTGTCGGTTTCTCGAGTCATAACATTTCAGTAGTTGCGGTATTATCTCTCTAATTTGTAATTTGATTTTTATTTAACTTTATAAACATTAGATAATGCTCTAGAATTTCATCTTCTTGAGCATGTTGAGGTAAGATTCTGACCAAACCTTCGTGTATTCATCTTACGGGTTATTTATCGAAGTTTGATGAATTCTTGTTTCGAATTGAGAAGAGATAGAGTTCGGGGATGGAAGAGAAAGGCTTGTTCTAGTTTAGTTTTTTTTCCTGGTTTTACTTAGATTTTCTTAGTTTTGGATTAGTTTTGTAAACTGGAATTTATTTGTAAACTAATTTTGGTTTATAAATAAAATTTATTTTCTTTTGGATTTAATTTTCAATTATTTTATTTTAATTATAATTTCCATTCAAGATTTCACAGCATTTTACAATGCTATAAATGAAAATATAAGATTGCTATTGTAGTAGTACCTATTATAACACCTAAATGTGAATCATAGTTACGCTTATAATAGCATTCAATTATTGCTGTCGATTCGAACATAACATAGCGTCAAAAAAAAATGCTACCGTAGAGGGGGTATCTATGATGGCTGCCGATGACATAGCATTAGCAGTTTCGCTATGAAAGCCCTACCATAGCGTTTATCGTGTGCTAAGAATGTGCATATTTCTTGTAGTGCTTGTCGACTCTAAATGCATAGCAAGAGAATGATCATGAGGGATTGAGTCGGTCAGGGTGAAGGCAAGATCATGGCCGATGCAACTCGCAGGCAAAGGAGCATCTCTCTGAGAAGCATCATAGTTTTCCAACCAAGCGTCCAAATACATCTCGCTGATCGGATCAGTATCAAACGAAATCAGATCTTCAATTGGAATATCATCACCTTCCTGGTAAGGAACCAACCCTATCTCGTTCGTATTATTTTCAGGAGGAGCTACATTTTCCAAATCAGCAGAACTTGTTTCACCAGAAACCAAACCCACTTGGGTTCTATTGGTTTCAGAAACAGTCATATCTTCAAGAATAGCATAAGCCTCATCAGAAAAGAACCAATCCCAATCCATTTGGTTTGTTTCGGTTTCAAGGGGGGTTTCAATATGACTTGTTTCACCAGAATCCAAACCCAAATGGTTTGATTCAGTTCCACTGAAAATCATATCTTGAGAAAGACCATGATTTTCTCCCATTTGGTTCATATCTAGTGGGTTCTTATTGGTTTCAAGAACATAGCTAGATGGTTGACATGGGTTAGGATTAATACAAATCTCAGCAGATTCCTTTTGGAATGCATCTAAATTAGATGCACTAACACTTGAACCTGAAAGCGCATGAGAGATATGACTACTTAAGCCACTATTGCTAGCATCATTGGTAGAAGGAATATTATTGTAAGGGTTATTATTTGTGGCTGAAGGAACATAATTAAAACTTATATAAAATTATATTTATTTTTATATTGTTACCAGAAAGTGAATGACTATGCAGATTCGATGTTTCTCCTTGATGAAACTTTGGCATTTTGTCCTTCCTCTCAGCAACAGCTCTTTTAAATGAATCTGCGCGTTTAATCAAAAGGAACAATATTGACACAAACATGATATAAAACTATAGAATTGTGAAAAGTAACCAAATAACAAAAGGACTTACATTGGACAGTGGATGATGAGGAAGCTTTTTTCTTTCTCAAGGAGAAATACTCAATGAAATTCTTCGTTAAGTTAGAAGCTTTGAAAGGATATACATAATCTGAAGGATATTCAAATGTTTTATCCGTCGTCGATTTCCATTCATTCCTCGTCAGTGTATTGCTAATCCTCTCAACTTGAAATTTGTATTTCTAAAACAATTACAGAATAAAATGTTATATAAAACCAGTCGAACAATATTATATGTTGAAGAAATGTATGTATATATACGTACCTGAAGATGGCTAGCAACTTGGCGTTGAGACAAGTTTGAGTCATTCATGATCTCCAATATGGCTTTGGGACGAGACTCTGGAAGATTAAGAGTATTATAAAAATGAAATAAAAAAAGTACAAACAAAATGGTCAAAATAAAACATAATTCTTACTCTTTTCACCCAAGATGGATATAGCAGCTAAAAACTTCATGTGACGGTCACGAGTCCATACATTCGTGCATCTCTCAACATTTGCTATGCTTTTTCCCTTTAGGTACATCTCATAAGGTGTGAATGTTTTGTTGAGTGGTCGTCTTCCTAACAAAGATGACTGACTTGTTCCCTGCCTCCTTATGTGGTCTCTGAAAGTTTGGATCTGCTTCAAACTTTCTTCTTGTTTTTCAGCTATCTTGATTTTCTCTAACTCTTGCCTTTTATTAGGTGCCACCACATGCTGCAACATGTTGTTGATGTCATTTTCAGAAATTGGCTTCTTCAGACAAAAACATGCTCTTTTTGTCAAAAGATCTGATGCTTCCTTAATGTTTACTAGAGCTGGACCCGTCCGATCGGACGGGTACTTATTTTCATTTTTTATATATAAATGAATATTATTTAAATATCTATCTGTTTATATTTTTAAATATCATATTTCTAAATTTTTATAAACACAACGATCAAATAGTTTATGTCTTTGTAAAAATAGTAACCCGTGCCGTTATTAAACTTTTGACAAATTAATATTGACCTATTGATAGTTTGAGTAATATTTCTTATAACATGAAATTGTTTGTCAAATGTAAAAAGAATTTAAATATTTTGATCAGATATGGATAATATGGTAAGATTTAATACATTAGAAAAAAGAATATTTGGTTATAAACATTAAATATTGTTTTACAAGTAATTCAAAGATATTTAAATTTCAGTATTGAATTTTATTGTTGAAATGGATAAACATATATTCTAGAAATTCTTGAAAAATATATAATCTTAGGTGGGATTTAATTATATTAAAATAATATTCAGTTACAAATATTTCATCTTGTTCTAAAGTAGTTTAAATATATTTAAAATCTTAGCATATATAGATTTTATTTTTCAAAATAATTAATGGTAAGTTAAATATATATTTTAGGAATATTCATATTATTGTTTAATATCAAATTTAAATTTGAATTTTTTCAAAATAATTGACGGTAATGTTATCCAAGTTTAATATATTGTTAAAATCGATTTTAAATATGAATATTCCTAAAAATCAGCTAATTTATTTTAGGAAATATATTAAATATGAAAATTAAGTTAAAATTGATTTAGGAAATTGTTTAATAAATAGGAAAAGACAATGATTACTTAAATATAGGTTCATTTAATTACTTCAGTGGCATACCATTGTAAATAAAAGTGAAAACTTAGGGGTATTTTATATATGTACTTCTGAATTAATAAAGTAGATTTCTGTACCAATCACTTTAACAAATATATAAGAGTTTAGATTCATTTGTTCAAGAAACAAACGTGGAAAGAGTAAATAAAATAAAGATTTGTTAAATTTACTTACGTATAAGAGGAATTTCTTTTTGGTGCATAGCAGTGAGAAAATAATTTGAGTCGGACAGTTCAACGTTGGCTATAACAAGTCCAATATCCTTTTGTTTTTCGATAACCGATATAGCCTCGCTTGCTCCATTCACCCTCATAACATCTAATGTATAAATCGACGTACAATGCAACAAATGGTAAAATGTAACATATCCAATTAATGAAACAATTTCGAATAATATGGAATCATTGATATGTGAATGAAAAATTATCAATACTAATGCAAATTATTAAAATAAGGAAAACTATAGAGAATAGTTGTTTTTACCTTTATGCGATCGTTGTTTAAGCATTGGAATGAGAGATGCGACTGATACGGCATCGTGGTCGATTAGCAGAATAACACCAGTGCTTTCAGGAATACTGTTTTTGGTCAAATTTACCATGTTTTCAGCCATTTCTCGAAAGAATTTGCTTACAATATATCAGTTTTAAATGTATATTGAGTTGTTAGTGAAAAAATGACACATGAATATATAGAAGAAGAATAGAAAAGGGGACCCAACAAGATTATAAATTGCAAAAAACGATCGAAGAACAAATTATTTAACTTTTTATCTCAATATATCTGATTTTATAATTTGACCCCTAAAATATATATAAAAATAGAAAGTATCTAGGTTAAAAGATATTTTCTCGAAAAGCTTATCTCGATAGTCAATTTTATTTTAATGGTGATAACAAATACATTTTAATTAGTTTACTTTTACATACATTGAATTAAATTTAAAATGGAAATAATATAATTCATTTGAATGTTATAATTTCAGCATTTATAATTTAACATTTATCGACTTAGCAATATCGAAATATAGTCATGTCGTTACTGCATTTTAAAACATTTTGACCTCAAATTATATTGGTCATATAATTTTAATACAATAATTAGGAGAATTATTATTGTTGTTGACCTAGTAAACATAATTACTTTTTACGTATAATAGTGTTTCATAAGAAAACACCTAATAATGTTAGAATTTTATCTATAAGATTTATTTAAGATCTAAATAATAATTTTCATTTGATGGATTGAAAAATATAATTTTTTTTTCTTAAAGTAAAAAAATTAAAATGTTTTAAATATTCTAATTAAAAAATTATTTAATTTGTTAAAATCAGTAACTTTTTGGTATAGATTTTCTTTAAAAAAAGCAATCATATAAAAATATTTAGCTTTTTATCTTAATATATATAACTTTATAATTTGACCCATTAACTATATACAAATATACAGAGTATCTAAATTAAAATAAATTTTTTGAAAAGCTTGTCTTGATAGTCAATTTTATTCATAGTAATAAAAATAAAATTATTATTAGCTTCTTTTTATTGACATATAATTAAACTAAAAGTTTTTGGAATTAGCATATGATATTTGACTGTAATAATTTCAGAATATTTATATTTTCGTATTTATCGACTTAGCAATAACAATATAAAGTCATATTGTTACTTCATTTTAAACATTTTGACATCAAATATATTGGTTATACATTTTAATATAATATTTTGGAAATTTTTTAATTATTGTTGACCTTGTAAACATAAAACTACTTTTTACGTATAAAAGGGTTTCATAAGAAACATTATAAATTTTAGAATTTTATCTTAAAGATTTATTTAAAATAAATAATATTTTCGTTGGATTGAAATGTAAATTCTATGGATTTTTTTGAAAATAATTTTTTTAGTATTTTAAATCATTTAATTTAGATATTATATAATTTTTTATTTAAAATCAATAACAGTTTTGGCATTGATTTGCGTAACAATTTCATCATTACCATATTATGATTGATTGACTTTTACTTAAAATATGGTGAGAAATATATTACTAGTCAACTTAAAACTCTTAATTAACTTCCATGTTCATTCATAAATTCAAAAAACAAACGAAGATAGAAATAAGAATAAAATTCATTTTTGTATGCATGGCCAGAATGTAAGCTAAAGTTTACTATAAAGTTTTTAAATTTCTAAATTAAGATTGAGATGTTGTATAATGTATAACTAATGCTCGTTAAGTGGTGAATTCATGATTAATGGTGATAAAGAATAAATATGTGATTAGTTTACTTTTACTTACATTGAATTAAATTTAAAATGGAAATAGTATAATTCATTTAACTGTTATAATTTCAGCATACTTATAATTTAACATTTATCAACTTAGCAATATTGAATTATAATCATATCGTTACTCCAGTTTTAAAATTTTTGACCTGAAATTATATTGGTCATATAATTTTAATGAGAAAACAGCCATTAAAATCCCAAACTTTCAAATTAAAACCAAAAAAACTTCCAACTTAAATTTAAGCAAAAAAAATCTCCAACTTTCAAATATTGGTCATTTTAACTCTCATATTTTGTTGATTTGGCCATTTTAGAAACCTGAATAGTCAACTGTTAAACTCGATTATAAAAATATATGTATGTTAACTCTCTAAACTATGTCTTTTTAAGAAACTAGTCAAATGACATTGTTTTGATTCTTTAAACACTTAAAACATCTCTTTCGCGAAACTAAAGATCCAAATCGACTTCATATTCCTCCCTCGAAAATAAGGAAGATGAAGTCGATTTAGGGTTTTAGTTTCGCAAAAAGATGCTTTTAGTGTTTACAAAAGCAAAAGTACGTTGTTTGATTAATGTTTAATCAGTTTTTAAAACAACGTTGTTTAAAGAGTTAACAGACGTCTCTTTTTTCAGTCGAGTTTAAAAGTTAACTATTCGCATTTTTTAAATGGCCGAATCAACAAAATATGATAGTTAAAATGACCAATATTTGAAAGTTGAAATTTTTTTTTGGCTTAAATATAAGTTGGAGGTTTTTCTTGCTTTAATTTGAAAGTTCATGGTTTTAATGACTGTTTTCTCTAATTTTAATTTAATAATTAGAATTATTATTGTTGTTCACCTAGTAAAAATAATTATTTTTTTACGTACAAATGTTTCATAAAAAACACTTAATAACGTCAGAATTTTGTCTATAAGATTTACTCAAAAATTACAATATTTTAAATAATTACAATATTTTAAATAATCTAATTTAAAAATTATTTAATTTGTTAAAATCAGTAATTTTTTGGTACTGATTTGCTTAAAATGTATGAGAGTTTGAAATGTATATCAAATTGTGAGTAAAAAATGGCAGATGAATATATAGAAGAAGAATAAAAAGTTAACCCAACCAGATAATAATTTTTTTAAAATCAATCCTAGAAAAAAAAATATTTAGCTTTTTTCTTAATATATCTAACTTTATAATTTGACCCGTTAGATATATATATATATATATATATATATATAAATATACAGAGTATCTAAATAAAAAGAAATTTTTTAGAAAGCTTGTCTCGATAGTCAATTTTATTAATAGTAATAAAAAACTTATAATTAGTTTTTTTACTGACATATAAATAAACTAAAAGTTTTTAGAATTGGTATAATATATTGACTGTAATAATTTCAAAATATTTATAATTTAACATTTATCGACTTAGCAATATTTGTAAAGTTATAGTGTTACTCACTTTAAACATTTTTATGTCAAATTTATTGGTCATATATATTAATATAATATTTGGCCAAATTTTTAATTACTGTTGACCTTGTAAACATAAAACTACTTTTTACATATAAAAATGTTTCATAAGGAACATTATAAATTTTAAAATTTTATCTTAAAGATTTATTTAAAATATAGATAATATTTTTTTGGTGGATTGAAAATGTAAATTCTATGGATTGTTATGAAAGTGTAAATTTTTTAATATTTTAGATCATTTAATTTAGATATTATATAATTTGTTATTTAAAATCCATAATAGTTTTGGCATTGGTTTGCTTTACAATTTCATCATTACCATATTTTGATTGATTGACTTTTTACTTAAAATATGGTGAGAAATACATTACTAGTCAACTTATAGCTCTTAATTAACTTTCATATTCATTCATATATTCAAAAAAATAAGACGATAGAAATAAGAATAAAATTCATTTTTGTATGCATGGCTTGAATGTAAGCTAAAGTTTACTATAAAGTTGTTAAATTTTTCTGAACTAAGAGTGTGATGTTGTATAATGAATAAGTAATGCTCGTTTAGTGGTGAATTCATGATCGATGGTAGACAACAGCAACATTACTAATAAAATGGTGAACAACATCAAAACATGTTTTCGATAACCAATGTAAATATGCCACACATCGGGATCATGCGCATTCACCTGATCAGCCTGCCCAGACTATAAGTTACTGGGTTAGGCTTAGTTTCTCATTTAGATATATACAAAAAAGCTTAAAACTTCTACTATGTAAATTAACAAAACAATCATCTGAATAACCTGAGAATGCTTCTCGGATTTCAAAGTCTCAGAATAAGCAATGTTCAAACAACACCACTTATAGTCACAAACACACACTTTTACGAATGCAACATTATTCACTTCTTTTTTACCAATATGCTATTTGCCAAATCCTTTGAATAGCTATCAATATCCCTGTAGGGTACGGTATAGTACTGTTCAGTTATAGGTATATACGGTGTCCAAAACCTTGTGGTTTTTCATTTTACCTTTGGTCATTTAACCAGCTTGAAGGAGGACTTGTTGTTGGGTTTGCAGCCAGCGGCCACGAGCCTCTCTTGCTCAGATAGTGAGTGGCGGAAGTGGCAACGGTGGCCATAAGGACAGATGTCACCAGCAAGTACCATTCTGCAAACCTCTGTCTTGTAACGAGGATGGCGGATGACTGGGCGGAGTTCTTTAATGCCGTGAGCGAACTGGCAGTGGTCACCATATGGGCATGTCCCTGTCTCTTGCCACTTGTTGCACAGCTCCGTCTTTGTCATCCCTTGATTGTACACCTCCACTTCTATCTCCTCCTCCTCTTCTTTCTTCCCTCCTCGCACATATACCCTTTGCTGCAATTCCATTAAGTCATTTACATCTTTAGTTCAAATAACGCAGAGGAACAGAGTAGTATTCTGGTGCTTTCATAAAAAGAATCAACTATGCAGCTCAGACTCAACTGTTAAACCTTTCATGTATCGACTCTAACTAAAGCCTCCTCTCATAAAATACATTTCTTTCCTGCATTTTATTCAATCATGGCCCTTCATTCATCACCATTACTCAAGCAGAGGAATAGAGAACAGAGGTATCATAACAAGAATCAGAAATCTGCAGCTCAGATTCAACAGTTGAGCAAAGTCTATAGTGTCAAGAAACAAAAAGTCTATAGTGTCTCAGTGACTACCTATTTCTCAAAACAGTAAACCAAAAAAATCACTAGTTAAAGACTCCTCCGAGAAATACTGTTTCCTGCATTTCATTCATTTATGGTTCTTCCTTCATACTACTACTCTGAACATCTATCGCTCAGATTTCAGATAAAGCAACACAGCATTGATACAGTTCTTTTGTTTCTTTCTCCTGCTCAAGAATCTAAATCATGTACCAACACCAACAAATGCATAAACATTACAAGCAGAGATGAATTTCATAACAGTCAATTATACAACACTAAGTTTCTAATGGGAGGACTGTTGAATCATTCAAAGAAGGCAGATTCTATATGCATGTCAAATTCAAAAGCTAATCAAGCATGTAGTAGTGTAAATGATTCATTGTTATCATCTCTAGCTATCCTGTAGAAATCAAGAAAGCAAAGAAGAAATAGTTACCGTCGAACTGAGTTGTTGACCACCACAAGTCCCAGGCTTAGCTACGGCTCCACGAGATTTTCCACATTGAGCGGCGGCGCCACCACCTCCTCCTTGGCTCGCCTTCGAGTAACCGCTAGATCTCACGGAGATGCTCTTCGGCAGCGAAGAACGGTTCAGATCCTCACTCGCGATCACGCTCGTCGGACTCTCATCGCTGACGTCATCTCGATTAACCGCACGGTTCTGATTCTCCGCGTCGTCCTCGGCGCCGTCGCTATTCCCTCCTCCGATCGAAAGATTGCTGAGCATCCGAAGCGGAACCCTATCGTAACCGAATCGGCTCTTGATCGAGGATCTGATCAGCTGGTCGAGCTCTTTCTTGAGGTGGACATTCATCGAGCGCAGCTCGGTGTTCTCGAGACGGAGCACCTCCGCTTCGAGCGACGCCTCGTGAAGGCGCGTGTAACACAACGCCTCTCGGTTCACCATGTCCTGGCGCTGCTGCATCACGCTGCGGCTGGAGTTGTGGTAGAGCTGATCGCGTAAGAGAGACGGCGCCACGACGACTCCGCCGCCGCAGCCAAGGGAAGGTTCGCCGCGAGAGTTCGCGATTCCGACGGCGGATGTGCCGCTGTAAGTAAACGACGCCGTTTCGTTTTCCATCGTTCCTTAGAGATTCTGTAACGGAACGAGTATACAACAATCGTTTATGATAATCTCAACAAGCAATTCGTAATCAAAGATTCAGATTCTGTTTTCGATTTCAATCACAAAATCGCGGAAAGTGACATCAGATCTAGTGTTCGAGGTGGATAATCGAATTTATATGATGGAAAAGAAAATTGACGGTTAGAGATTGACCTGGAGTCGAGAAACTGAAGAAGAACCGAGAAAGTGCCGAGAAAATTGAGAGGAAACTTTCTTGCTCGAGAAAGGTAGAAGATGCAGATATTTATAGTGGCCTCTTGGAGGGAACTGGGAAGTTACGGAGAAGGATTTTCGCATTTAAAAAAAAATAATTATTTAATTAAAAGTAAAAATAAGGTGGTTGTTAGAAGTAACTAACAGAAAGATTCACCTCTGGTAAAAAAAAAGAGCAAGCAAGCAAGCACCGCCGAACCACAGTGCTTTAAGTCGTCAGCTATAATTACGGTTATGCCACTTTATTTTGACCATTTTCCTGTAAATAATATTGGATGTTGATGGTAAGAGCAAAGTGTACTTTTTGATGATAATAATTAGGAAGAAGCCACAGTAGCTGGAGATACTAATAACCAAGGCCCAGTTATGGTTAGTGAATCATTTGTTTCAACTAATTGCTTGTTTCTGAAGATTATTTCGAGGGTTAAGATTGGTCTTTTTTACTATAAAATAATATACTTCTGCATTTTCATTTGTTGATATAAAATTTTTAAAACTGAAAAGAAGGTTTTGCTTATTTATCACAACTATAACTAACCTCTTTTTAAGTGGTCTTTATCAAAAATTCATCAATACAACAATTATGGTTTTGGTAACACGAAAAAAGTCTTTTACAATTTCCACTGTTCATATCTTATCATTGTCAATGTCATTGTTTGTTAAGTAACCTTTTGATTTAACATTAAGGATAAAGTTAAAAATTCTGGTGAATCTGGTTGATTACATATTGGATGGTGAAGCAAATAATCAAACAGTAACATGCATGAATTGCTGCTCCTACAAGAGTTTATCACCGTGATTTTTATTTATTCCAGTTAATTACAACTTGCAAACGAATCAAAGAGTATGGTCAAAATGTTAAAGCCAAGCTATGTTTTAGAAAATGTTGCTCTTCGCCGTTCTCTCATAATTAACTTAATATGTATAATGGTCTGCAATTCCTACTTAAATACAATAGTCTTGTTTGCAGTTCTTGTAGATTTCTGTCAGTTGTTTATTATTATTCTTAGTATATATCTGAGGTATATTATTAAGAGAATGTTTATAATTAAAAATTCAAAACACATGAAAGCATAATAGTATAACCAAGAAAGTTCGATCAGGAGGAGGAATCTTAACGAGGAGACTATGTACCCAATCAAACATCATTTGGAGAGGCCACAAAGAACAAACTCTACTCCGAGAACGATTTGGTCGATCATGGTCGTCATGGTGAGACCCTCCTCCGTCAACGTTACTTTCATAATCGCCTGAGTGAACCTCAAACCGACAAATGGGACAAGTATTATGAATATTCAACCAAGAAACAATGCAGTTAGAATGGTACAAATGCAAACATTTCAACTCTTTGCCTTCCTCTCCAACTTCAAACTCCTCTTTGCATATCGCACAAACCTTCTCTTTAGCCAAATCTTCTTCCGAGATTTTTACCGTCTTTACAGCCTCGATGGCCGATAAAGATGCCGGTGGTGGACCGACAGGTTCGTTAGGCATCACATCAACGAAGTCATCTAGTTCATGATTGAACCGGTTACGTCTCGATGAGTTGATAAGATGGAGTGTGATCCAATCGGTATCGGTATCCCAAAAAGGTCGGTTAAGTCTCATAATGTCAAGCTCGTCGTGAAGATTGATCTCTCTAGAACAGAAAGGACATAAAGGACCATATAGACCATAGTTTCGGAGCCTAATGGTACGGCTACAATGACGGCAATAGAAGTAATGGAACGTTCGTGTTCTTCTTGTTCCATTCACAATAACTCTTGGATGATACTGATAAGATGCCATGTTTTAATCTGAAATTTAGTCTTTTTTATTTGGATTAGGGTTTAAACATTCGCATTTATACCTATATACGTGAACATGTTTTGAAGACGAGGCAAGACGTAGCCTGTACGAGTGTGTTATACTTCTCTGTCTAGAGGGAAGAATGGTGTCGTGTGGCGTCTGCTTATGCTAACTCGGGAATCTTTGGTGATTTGTCTTGTACGAATCAAACATTAATGATGCTTGGAGGAGAATCAATTAAGATAAAAAGGTGTAATATGAACGGCCCACTAGTAGCCCAGTTCCTGGACCATAGTGTTTTAGCCGAGCTATAATTATTTTAGCCCAAGCTTTAACGAAAAAGCTGAGAATTATTATCATGAATCTTAAACTAGTGGATCCTTACGCCATGAGCATCAATGAACCGGCGTTGGGGTTCACGATTTTAATTGTTTTTTATTTTTTTTCGTTTGACTTAAAAAATAAATAAATAAACGGATCAATAGTGGTTCCAAGGCGCGATCCGCTAAACAAATGACATCGCAACGCCATCCGAAAATCAGCCGCGAGATCGAATTCACCAAAATTAATTATTATAATATTTTTTCTTTTTTGGGATAGGCGTGACCTCCCCTCCTGAACTCCTAATGCGCATACCCTTAGAATTGAACATAAAATAATTGCAATTTTTGCAAACCGTAATATCGCATATAATTGAACCATGGTACGAACGGATATGTTTATGGGTTTATTCCACAATTATTGGGATGCTAAGATAAAATTTGCATATAAACAAAAAAAGAAATACCACGAATCTAATCAAATAGTTTCAACTTTCGACAACGAAAAAACATATTACTCACTCCGTTTCAGAAAGATGCATGTTTTAGAAAAAAAATGTATTTCAAAAAAATGTATTTTTATATTTTCAATGCAATTTTTGTCGACTAATAATGAAAAATTATGTGTTTCAAAAAAATTAATTAAATTTCTTAAAATCTTATTTGGTTAAAAATATAGAAAATATAAAATTACAAAAACTATGCATTAGTAACCAAGTTTTAATACTCTCTCCGTTTCATAATATTTGATGTTTTGTCTTAATGCATAAAGATTAAGAAAACTAGATTTCTCTAAAAAAATATATTTTAAAGATATTATTTTAAAATTAGTTAACCAATGATAAAAAAAGACTTTAAAATCTAATTGGTTGAACAATTTCCAATAAAGTTAAAGTTAACCTTAAAATTTCAAAACTTCATCTAATTTGAAACAAAATTATCCTTCTTAATAAATGTGAAAATCCTAGAACGTATATTTTGAATATTTAATAAAGACCTAGTTGACAAAAATTTTGAATTAAAAAAAAAGTGTGGTAGAAGAAAGAAAAGCATCAAATGCTTTGTTATTGGGATTCGCACTGTTTGCTGAATTCCACGATCTGCCAACTATCATTTTTTTTCTTCCAATATTTATAAAGTGTAATAACTCTCTAATTTTTAGTAAGTATTTTGCTTTGGGATTTTAATTTTACAAAATAAATTATTTTCCAAGTCGAATACAAACAAATAAATAATTAAAAATATTTAACTAAATTCAAAACTAAATTCCATACTTTATATAAACTGCTAAAAAATATTTTTGGAAGTTACAAATATAATATTTTAATTTACATGTTTTCAACTAAAACAATTATAAATTAAAATATAAGAATGCCAGTATAAACTAGTAAACAAAATCAAATGAGTATATGTTTTTGGTTTTATTACCTCCCTTCAACTAGCGAAGGAATCTTTTCCTTTATTCTATTCTCTGCTTACAGTCAAAATCCTTTCTTATTTTACAACTTCACATTATATTCCTATTATGTTGGAAAATATTAGATTTTACTTTGAGACTTTGAGTTTATCTTTTCTCCATGAGAGAATGGTGGAAAGTTGACGTTGTTTTCATTAAGTATATAATAACATTAAGTTTTTTTTTGTCAAATATAATAACGTTAAGTTTCAAAGAAAAATACCATATAATAACACTACACATACTTTTCTCCATTTTCTAATCTTTATTTCTCTAAAAAAATTCCATTGATAGAAGGCGGAAGCAAATTAAAAAAGCAATTCCACAAACTTAAAAGAGAGGCAAATCATTGGTGTAATTTGGTAAACAAAAACAACTTTGGTTTCGTTAGAGAATTGAATTCACACATAGAAAAAAACTTTTTTAAAAAAAAACTGCAACTAAACAAAGGGGAAGTTTTTTTTACTCATTTCTTTCCTCTTCTCCCATGGCGTAAGATAATTCACTTTCTCAAAGTTTGTATTTTTTTTTTCTGGATCAAAGGTTTCTCGGGCTTCGCTCTGGGATCTCCGGGAACTCAAGGAAGCTCGGATTTTTGAGATGGGTTTTTAAAAATTAGTTTGATTTCTTGGATAATTTAGATTTTCGATTCTTAAAGTCTGTTCCTTTTTCAGCTGATGGTGAGGGTTTAGAGTTGTGTTGTGTATTAATATTTTAAAACTCTTGGGGTTATGTGGATGGCTACACGATCCGATTCTTTGAGTTCTATGATGAGCTGTCACGCTATAAATTTCCAGTCTTTGAGTTCGTCAGAGATGATTCCGATGGGTCCTTACATGGGTCGAAGCGGTTCCTTGTTGGGGATGAATATGATCAGTAATAATGTTACTAATTCTGGTTTAGTTCAAACCGGGAACTCTTCGAATTCGTCTCTTGATTCGGTTTCTGGGGGGCTCAAGCTAGATACTTCCTTGGCTAGTGAATGGTCAACCGAAGAACAAATCAAACTGGAGGTTGGCCTTGAGAAGTGAGTTTTTTTTTATGTGTTTTTTCTTTATATTATCAATGAGTCTTTTCTTTTTGTTTGAAGTTGATATGACTCTGAAGGGGTTTTGATTTGTTTTGTAGATATAAGGATAAGCCAAGTATCATGAAGTATATTAAGATTGCAGCCACTTTACCTGATAAAACCGTTCGAGATGTTGCTTTGCGGTGTAGATGGATGATGGTAAACCTCTGTTTTCACCTATCTGCAACTTTCAAGTTTTTGTTTGTTTGGTAGCTTTGTAGCCACTTTGCAGTCCTTTAGTTTGATGTTAGGGAACGTGTTCCGGTTCATAATCATAACAGAGCATACAGAGATTCTTAAACTGAACAGACCAAGATGGTTTTATTTGGAATTTTTAGTGAATTTTTCTCTTTATCTTTGTGTCTTTGGTACATTAATATACTGACTTTTTTTTTACGCAGAGAAAGAGAAGAAAAGCAGAAGAATTAAACCGTGGGAAAAGAATAAATTATTGCAAGGTATGTGTTCAATTCGATGAGTGAGTGGTTTCTGAATAATGCGTTTTGCTATTTGAGATAGATCAAGGTAGACTGAAAGATTTTATATTTATTCAGGACAAACAGGCGGAATTGTCTTCGAGCATACTACCTTCTGTTTTGCCTGATAGCATGGCTTCGTACCCTTTCTTGATACCAATTACAAGCTCCAGCAAACATATTACATATCAAGGTTAACATCTAACCTTTATCTTACAATTTTTTCATTCGTATTTACACCAACTCCTTGTCTTAATTTTCATTAATATGTACACATCCATATCTTATTTAGTTTTCAATGGGAGTATAATGCCTACTCTATGGTTTTTTTTTTCCCGTTGTTCTGTCTCAGATTTAAGTGGCCATGCAATCAGTCTCTTGGAACAGAATGTAAGAGCGTTTAGTCTAATTAGAGCTAATCTATCCACCTCATATCAGGTAACCTCTAGATTACCTGGTTTAAAAGAATGTTAATGGGGTTTCTTGCTAAAAATCGCTTTCTACTGATGATTATGATGAACAGTTACATGATAACATAGATCTATTTTGTCAGACAAGGAACAACCTTATCACCATCCAAAACGAGTAAGTTGGTACTCTTTTGTATATTGATTTTCTATTAAAAAAATGGGTGGAGATTGTTGAACTGGTGTCTTAATTTTTGCAGCATGAATAATATGCCTGGCTTGATGAGCCAGATGCCACCATTGCCGGTTGCAATCAATGATGATCTCTCAGCTGCCTTGTTAAGTAATTCAACCTTGGTAATCAATCTTTGAAATCATTTTTAGACTCTGTGTGAACTTTTTTTGGTTTAGATATATACACATGTTAGACTCATCTTTGGTTTCCTCTATTTGTACCAGGCGATGCAATTGAACACAATGCGAAATGGTGGTTTCCATATGAAGCAAGAGCCTTCAGGGTGACTTTGAGGAAATCATCTGGTTTCCATTAATATTTTTCATCACATGTTGGGAAGTTTGTAGAAATGTGATTCTTTCGTAACACCGAAGATCTTTATCGCCAGGCAGGATATTGAAACAATGCCATAAGATTAAGTCTTGGTCCTGGCTCGAAACCGAAGGTCTATACAGATTGATCAACTTAGCTTTTTTAAAATGTTCTTTGAGAGTTCTAAGCGATGTGTATAAAATGATTCTATGGGAGATAGAAGAGTGTGTTATTGTGTAATCTTTTTCATCATTTGGTGTGTTTGTTATCCTGGTATCCATTTGACATATTAAGATCAAAGTTAAACCTTGATTTTGTTGTCTCTGTTCCCACCAAGACATTTTTGTAATGGGCATTCAAGGCCTATGAAGGACGATTTATATCTAACTTACAAAATTTTATTTCGACACTTCAAATATTTTACACTAGAAAAAATGTTAGGGTCCACTCGAAAGCAGAACCCTCCAAAAATAGGCGTATGCCACTTAAAAGTGGAGAGCACACGGTATTCTTTAGTAAAAGGCGAAAGAATAGTTCGCTTTGTGCTCACCACATGGCTGCGTGGTTTTTAACATAAGCAGCGTGAAGTCCATTTATGCTACAGTCTCCGGTATCAAATCCTCCTCAGCTTTCCGATGTGGGATACTCAACTCTTTACTAAGAGACCTTGTGGTTGTGGGCTGTATCTTATACTGGGCCTATGAATTATTAGGAATAAATGAATTCGTGATGGATCGTAGCAATCAATTATAAGACCATCGACAACGCAGTCTCCACGGGAGTTTTAAGGGGGAGGAAGACCCACAGTTTGGTTAAAAACGTTGCCACAAGTCGCCAAACAAGAAACGTCTTTGAAGAATTTTCCAGCTGTTCGCAGATTCCATCGACACGTGGTGACCCACGGTTGTTTTTTTTTGTTTTTTTTTCTAAATCGGACAATAAAAAGAAAAAAAAATTAGAAACCCATTTTAGGTTTCCGCGTTGATCATGCTCTAAGGCTATATCTTCTTTCAGACCAGGGTGCACTTGACCCTGAACCTATAGACACGTCTAATAAGTACCTTGAACAAGAAGATTTTCGCATACCAAATGTATGTAATAAAAATCTATATCACAATTGGTTTATTTTCTATTGAATCTTACACATGAACATAAAACGGTTTATTTTCTATTGAATCGTACACATGAACATAAAACACATGTCGCTATGCTTTTTTATCCTCGAGATTGCACATTAGAGTTGGAAGTTAGGTTCAACGGCTGCTTTTGGAGAGACCCTCTCACATTTCTTCTATGTGATGAGCAACTAAAGCAGAGCATATTCACAATGAAGGCAGGACAGAGCCTCCAGTTATGATGTTTGATAACTCTGCCACTCAGAGATCATAAGAATATGGCTTAATTTCACCAATAACTCTAAACATCTAAATCCATTGTAATATTCTTAGAGATAGATGAGCGTGTGGTTGATCAAAAAAGAAAAAAGAAGAAAAAGATGAGCGTGTTAAGATTTATATCTGTAACTTTTGATCTTTTGGTATGTTATTTTGGTACCCATTTCTTCTTAAGATCAAAATGTATAGCTCTGGAATGATCTTTCGTTATTGGTTCAATAAGCATGCGTTTATTTTTCAAAATACATTCAATTGAGTTGAGATAGTAAGTTGTTCTGAACAAAATAACATGTTATAGTTCATACGGGTTTAGCGATAATAACATGTTATAGTTCATGTTATTATATCTGACAATGCTATTTAGTAACATGGTTGTGCATAATGTGATACATATTTTGGTTATATATTTGTCTCTTTTCGTTTAGCTAATTTTACCTTCCTTTTATAAATATTTGAACATCAAACAAAACTAAATAAATAATCTTCAACCTTCAATTTTGTATATACGACGCATAAATGTTACGAAACAAGAACAAGAAAATGCAAGAATCCATGTTGGCGACTTCAACAATATAACAATGATAATGGAACCAAAGGAAAAGAATGAGCGACGGGGAAACTCTACATCATCCAGTTTAACCGGTTTTGGGAAGATGAAACATGATCTCCACCTCTAGATGATGGATTGTCAAAGTTGATCGAGCTTCTTATGGAATAGGAAGGATGAGTGAGGTTGTCGCTAGAATCAAGTAACAAGAATGGAGAAGTGGAGGCAGTGGAAGCCATGGCTGTTGCTCCGACCGGAAGTGGATGGTTATGTGTTCCTTCGTAGGTTGTTATCAGTATCGACATGTCTTCTAAGCACCTTTGCACCTTCACAAATGCAACAACTCATTAATAACTGTACAAAACACTATATGAACATCAAACTGGACAGGTATTTTAGTGATCTATACTAATGTTATCGCCAGAGTTTAAATTTAGTAAACGTGCATTTTGTTGGAAAATAAAAATCTGATTTAAAATGGCTATCAACACTATACGATATAATTATTATTTGAATAAGATAAATAAATTATAGGGTTATTTGCTAGACAATTTGTCAAAATTGGTTGAAAATTCATCAGCGGCAAAACCGTAAGTAGGAGATATTTCGTATGTGATATAAAGAATAACGTTATAACATGTAAAATAGAATAATATTCCACTTGTCCCATATATAAAACCTATGTTATTAGGAACAAAAATACTGTACTATAATTTTATATGCTGCTTTTGTAAATGAAATAATTCAGTTTGGTTGTCTAGTACATTTTCTCCAAATTATAAGAATTTGAGGGTATGTGCATAAGTGCATTTGCACTTCTCGCAGAGCTTACCTGTTTTCTAACGGGACATCCTGGAGCCACGGTGCATCGGTAATAAGCTCTTGGACATGGATTCCCTTTCGCTGTTTTCTGACCATACTTTCTCCATTGGCACCCATCGTTCATCTTCATTCATACACAGAAAAAACATTTCTTAATTAATTTTTATGTTACCATTTTCCAAACTGAGTCTAAGATGGGATATATAAACAAACTCACCGTTGCGGTTTCACATCTCGCCCTTACAGATACCCTGGCCTTTCTATTCCCCTGTGAAGACGTTATGACACGTGTGTTTAAATCTTTTCCCTGAATGGTTCTGCTACTATTGCATCTTTGCGTGTTATGAGACTCAGCTTCTTTGTTCTCTTCTTGTTTCTGCTTTTTCTGCAGAGAAAGAGAAAGCCCTAACTCTGCGTCTACCGAAGGCAAGGAAGCATTTCTTTCTACTCCTCTTTTCCGAGCCTTGGCTTGTGCCCCAAGGAACGTTTCAAGATCCTAATTTAAAGACATCAAGTCATATATATACATGTTAACCATGACCATTACATACGTAAGTAACGTGTAAAGAAAGACAATATCGATTCTCTCACCATCTTGTTGGTTTGATCGATAACTGGGAATTTCATCTCGAGCTGGCGATAATCTTGAAGGGTTTGCTCTACAAGAGTCCTTAATCTCATATTCTCTTCTTTTACATGTTCCATCTCAATCTGCATCTGCAAGAGCTGATCTCCATCTATGGATGTTAACATATTTGCACACAATGTATATGTTCTAATGTATTGTAAGTACCTCTTCACGTTCACTTTCTTCTTTTCTCGTTTTTGAAATTAAACAAGAATCTTCAATTTCGTCTTCTTTCACCATTTGCTCATATTTATCTGCACTAGCACTAGCACCAACGTCATCACCTTCTTCTTCCTTCTCACAGCTGTGTATTGATCTTTCTTTATCTTTCTCTTTCTCAAGTTCGAGAGAAAGATCCATGCCCATTAATGGAGTTGAAAACCAAACCTCTGTATTTGTTTGTTAGATTTGGATTTTAAAGTGCTAAAGTCAAATTCCATTTTCTGATCAGAATTTCGTTTACTATTTGTATTGTTCACTCTAGGACGCATCTAAAGCTACATTTGACTTTCTTTAAGTAATCAGATTATCTCGAAGATAAAACAAATCCATATTAATTAATTAAGGGTTTAATCTTGGCCTTTAGAACAATTAAACGAGGGTTACCATGGAATCATGGTTAAATTAGAGGAAGTTTCTTTAACATTTTAAATGCATCTTTTATATTATCAACATTTGGGCACTAGGGTCCAGGAAACTTCCGGTCACACGTGTTGTACCATGTGAAATACAGAAGACCGTCGATGTGTGCTAATTTTTCAACTTTGGCATTGATGTGTTTATAATCAGATGCGTTACTTTTTTCAGATAAGTACATGCATAGTTCGGTAGTGTTGTAAAGATCAAAATAATAATAAAAAAAAGAATGGTGAGATCAAAATTCAAAACGTACCATATATTTTACTTTTGCTCTGAATCCTCTCAATCCATCATTAAACGTCTAAAATCAAAGCATCTAAAATATGCAATGAGTTAGATTATTATATAATTCAGTCAACGAATCTTGAATTTCCTCTCGAAGTTTTTATTGAAATGTTCTACTTCAAAATATATTTTCTTAAAGGTCAAATCATGGTGTTATGGACTTGTATTCTCGCGCAGCCCTCATGCTACACATACGCGTTCGGGGAGCGGGGATATTTTAGTTATGTTCGTTATGCAATTTCTTAAGAAAAGTCACTTCATACGATATACACAACTTGATACCAAAAGACAAGTCGGTCTGATTTGTACATAGTATAATATGCATGAGAATATACTATTCTTTTTTTTTTTTGACTGAATGAGAATATACTATTCTTGTAAGCTTTGTACGTGTTGGTGCACAATTTGATGGCGAGAAAGTCGGAATATATGATGTATTTAATCAGTAAAGCCATGTCCCTCTGCTAAATATTTAAAGCCGTATGATTTTATTTAGTTAGTGTTGATATAAACCCATTATATATGTGTCATCATTGTTGTGGTATTTTTTTGTTCGTAACGTGAATTTTAATTAGCAACTATTAAACTCGTACGAAAAAATCCAGAACAAGATACTAGTTGCCTTGGGATCGGATCTAAAAATAGTCAACTAGCATACTTTCAGTTTTTATCGTTTCCATCATATGTACTCTCGTCTTATCTCACATTCATTTAATAAACTTTATTTTCTTATCGAGAGGTAGGCAGCAGATACTGGTCCATAGCTTTGTTGGAATAGAATTAAGAGCAAGTTTGATATTCATCTCTCTAGCGTAGAATCAAATTCGTGAATTTATTAACTCATTCAATAATTATGTATTATATATGTATATTCTATATTTGCTTAAATATGCTAATATAATTTGAATAGCCAGCCAACAAACAGTTTTGAAATTATAAATCAACTAGCTAGCCAACAGTTTTCATAACCAGAGCTTACCATTAAACAAATTCCTTTGTTTCAAGATACTAAAATAAATTGAATACTCTGTACACAATTTTGCAATTATAAATTAACAACTAACTATATGTTAATGTTTACTACATCTTTTTGATCTCAGAACCAATTGATAATAGCTAAAATCATAAAAATCTCTTAATAATATTTACAATATAATATCAGAGTACCAACACACTTTATCTACGTTGGATTAACATTTCAACATAAGTAGCTATGCGTGTGTCAAAAGATATATATATGCACAGTTGTTTTACTTATATCTTGCCAAAAAGGAACTTTCCAGTTACATAAAAATAATTAAATAGCATATGGATACTAAAGAAATGAAAAGATTGGCAGAGGAAGCGTGGGACAAGAGAGTAATCGGCGCCGCAGCCATATTTTCCGTTGGAATTTTATAATTCACAAGCAAAGAAAAAGGTCGAATGCAATTTAACTTGTCCCTTTGGTATGCATATTATGATTTCTTCTCTGATTTTAAATCTTTGTGTCCCTAGGTCAACTTCTAAATCGAAATCCCATCTGGGGCTTTACATTATGTTGTCCCACTTCCCCCTTTCTTCTTGCTGCATTCTAATGGTGTTAAACAATTCATAATTTATTTTTGTAACTGCCATTGGGCTGGACTTATTTTCCTTCTTTTATTTATATTGAGAGCCAGTTCTCAAAAAAAAAAAAAACAATTCATAATTTCCTTATATGTTAATAAAGTATTATAGTTTTTACATACAATGTTTAGTGTTATTAAGAAAATACTTAGGATTTAAGCATCTAGCTGTGGTAGTTCAAATGGGAAGGCTCTAAAATATGGTTCCCTCGTCTATGATTGATTCTTGGTAAGGAGAAAATGAATGACTCTCAGTGGTGGAGCTAGGAAATTTTTTTAGAAAGATCAATTTATAATCAACATATATTACAGGAATCAATTAAGTAAATTTTACACTATTTTTCCAGTTTTTTCACAGAAATATACATGTTAATTTTGGTTATTCAAAAATTCACATGGGTCAATTGACTCATGCTGCTTCCACCACTGAATTGACTCTCCATCCGAAACCATCTAAAATCTCCCACGAAGCCTGAAGCTAAATGGTTTGATATCCATTGTAGTCCATATCCAATTTTTGGAATCCCTAAGTCAAGGAGAAAAAGCAGCCAAGCCTCTTAATTTCCAGTTTCGCCATAAGCATCGTACATTGTTTTGCTGCCTATGATGCCCATTTAAATATATATCCACGGCCAAGCCGTGTAAGACTTTGTTTCAATCGCCAAGTTATATATGCTTTGAAACGACTAAACCGTATAATCTCCTCAAACAACGTTACTAGAGATATCTTCCTTCCAAAGTTAAACTTTGGAATTCTACTATAAATCTGTCTAACGACGTGGTTTAAATACAGTGTCATTTCGTTCTTGATTAGTCAAATTCTGACAAATTCTAGTTTGGGATCAAAGGAAGTTAGGTTTTATTGATGAATAAGCTTGGTTTATGATCAAAAAATAGGAAATTTAGAAAAACCAACATGGAAAAGGAAATACATATGAAAGCCTTATCGAAATCTAATTTGTATAATTCCTAAGTTATCAAGGAATCATACTCCAATACCCCCCTCCTCAAGTTGGAGCATGAATATTATTGATGCCTAACTTGAGAAGAAATGAATCATACTCCTTGCATCCCAAAGTCTTTGTGAAGATGTCCACAAGTTGATCATGAGTAGATACATGAATGGTTTTGATCAAGCCTTTAGTTATCTCATCCCGAACAAATTAAAAAATAATCCCCATATGCTTAGTCTTCTTATCGAGAACCGGATTTGCACTGATGTGTAATGCCGATTTATTATCACAACAAATCGTCATTGGTTCCTGATGCTCGATCCCTAGTTTACGGAGAAGCTCTTTTAACCATATAAGCTCCTGTGTAATTTCCTTCATTGCTTGAAACTCTGCTTCAGTAGATGATAGAGAAACAGCATCTTGTTTAGTAGTTTTCCAGGCTATAGGAGAAGTCCCAAACTGAATTATCCAACCAGTTAAAGAGCGATGAGTAGAGGGCATGCACCCCAGTCCGCATCACACCAACCGGTTATAGAAAACGTAGTGCTGGCCCGAAGAAAAACACCTTGTCCTACAGTGCCCTTTAAATAACGAACCATTTTCAATGCTGCAGACCAATGTTCCTCACGCGGCTGTTGCATGAATTGTATATAGGATATGGACTGAATAAGCGAGATTGGGACGAGTGGCAAGTAGATAAATGAGACGGTCAGTAAGTCGTCTATAACGCTCTGGATCAGATAGAAAATCTCCTTGTGCTGAGCTTAATTTGTGATTTTGATCCATAGGCGACCCAGCCGGTTGACATCCGAGCAAACCACATTCCGTTATTATCTCTAGTGTATACTTTCGCTGGCAAAGATAAATACCTTGAGGACTCCGAGCCACTTCTAAGCCAAGAAAGTATTTGAGCGCGCCAAGATCCTTCACATGAAAGCACGTTGAAAGATATGCTTTACAGGAATCGATTTCTGAATTTGAGTTGCCGGAGATGATCAGATCATCTACGTACACCAAAATCATGAGAGACACTTTGTTCTTTGAATAAACGAACAATGAATGGTCAGAATGAGTTTGTGTGAAACCATATTTTAGGAGAGCGTCGGCGAGTTTTGCAAACCACCATCGTAGCGCTTGCTTGAGACCATAAGGTGATTTCCGCAGTCTACAAACACGCGTATCATGTGGATTCGAGAACCCGAGATGCACCTTGATGTAAACTTCTTCTTGGAGTATGATTCCTAGATAACTTAGGAATTATACAAATTAGATTTCGATAAGGCTTTCATATGTATTTCCTTTTGATTATTTTCCAATACTACCAGCCGAGACTTGTGTCGTTCGATTGTACCATCTGCTCAAAGTTTAATCGTATGAACCCACTTTCTTCCGAGAGTGTTTTTATCTGGTGGTAGCTCCTGAAGATCCCAAGTATGTTGTCTTTCAAGAGCATCAATTTCTGCTTTCATAGAATCTCTCCAAAATTTATGTTTCATTTTTTCCTTAAAGCTTCTTGGTTCAATATTGCTCGCCAAGGCAATAAGATAGCTGCAATGTTTAGGAGAAATACGAGCATATGATAAATAATATGATAGAGGAAACAACGAACCTGAGGATGGATGAGGCGTAGATGAGGGTAGAGAGGGAGTGAGAGTAGAGATTGTAGTAACCGTGTTGACCACAATGAGAATACACCGTCGACTGGACGTTGAATAAGCTTGGTTTATATACCATGACAAATTCTAGTTTGAGATCAAAGAAAATTAGGTTTTATTGATGAATAAGCTTGGTTTATATACCAAGATAAGTAAAGCTAAAAAAGGAAATTTAGAAAAACCAACATGAAAAAGAAAATACATATGAAAACCTTATCTAAATCTAATTTGTATAATTTCTAAGTTATCTAGGAATCATACTCCAATAAATTTCTTGTTATCTAAATACCTAATAATACTCTGAGGCCCAATCGTGAAGCTAATGGGCCTAAAGAGGCTTAATCCATGGGCGCGTCAGTCTTACGCATTCAACAGACTCGTGGAGGTCCTACCTCCACCACACGTGGCGTGAGTGGAGAGAAACTCCATTCCAGAGCTAATTGCTGGAGAAGTGGTGGTGCTCTCTTCTTCTTCTTCTTCTTCTTCTTCATCTTCATCGACTCTCTTGTCATCTCTCTCTCTCGCTCATCTGCTTCACAAACCCTAATCTTCAATCCCTAAAGGTAAAGTCCGTCTCTCTCTCTGTTGCGTGTTCCTTTCTACGCTCTTCGTTTAATTTTAGCGATCTGGATGTTTGTTTTGGCTAGGTTCCTGTGTTAGGTTATAGAGAATAGATCTCGATAGAAATTTTGAGTCAACATAAGAGGTTGGCTTTGAATTTGAACTTTGTGTAGTTATAATCTATCGATTCCAATTAGGTCTGGACGATTGAAAAATTCGTTGAATTGTTTATCTTGAAAAAATCACAGAATCCATTTGGGCATTCTTAACATTTTGATTTCTGGGGAATGAAGGATCGAACTATTGAGAATATTTATTTATTTATATAAATTTCTCTTGGAGCTGAGATGTGTGTGAGAGTGATTATTCTCCATGTGGATTAGATTCATTGCTATGATTTTAATTATTTGATTCACTGTCTCATCATGTTGTCTTGGAAGCTGTTAATCACCTTGTAGGCTTACAAATTAGTGAGTGAGATGTACCTTACTATGATTTTCTCATCAGTTCTTTTGTGAACTTAATTAGGTTTCATTTGTGTTACCATGGATGGTTTGATCATTGTGAATTTCCACTAATAGATGAATATGTTTTGTACTTGTTACTGCTGTTAACATTAATGCCTGTTTGTTTGTTCTTTTTCGTTGTGATTCTGTGAAAGTTTTTGGTTTTCTTTGCTACTGATGCAAGGTTGTGAAATATCTGTTATAGATAGATGGATATATCTGTGACAATGAGTGTGTGATACTGCTACTCTGAGTGTTGTCTGCTAAGTATCTGCAGTTTCGAGGAAGAGATCTTTGGTTATGTTGTTGTTTACAATCTTTTATGTGATTGTTTTTTTGCTAATTGTTATGAGTACTTGAAACAGGTTTGATTTTGAGATTATGGCCAAAGCTACAAGGACTAGACGCAGGGTTCACTCGCGACGGATCAGAGCAAGACCTTACAGATTCAAATCTTCTAATCGTCTTGTGACAAGGAACGTGTTTCCAGAAGATTGTTCCAAGTGTATAGAGAAGAGGGACAGCTGGGAGAATGTTATATGTTCCGTTTGCATGGAGTGCCCTCACAACGCCGTTCTTCTCCTCTGCTCATCTCATGAGAAGGGTTGTCGTCCTTACATGTGTGGCACCAGTTTCCGATATTCCAACTGCTTAGATCAGTACAAGAAAGCGTCAGCGAAGCTAAAGTCAGCGACTCGTCAACCGAGCAATAAGTCCGAGCTTGGGAATCTCACATGCCCACTTTGTAGAGGTCAGGTGAAAGGATGGACGATCGTGCAGCCTGCGCGTGACTATTTGAATCTCAAGAAGAGGATCTGTATGCAGGAGAACTGTGTTTTTGCTGGAACCTTCAAAGAGCTGAGGAAACACATGAAAGTGGACCATCCTTGTGCCAGGCCGCGTGAAGTTGATCCTGCCGTGGAGCAGAATTGGAGAAGGCTTGAGATTGAGCATGACCGGGACGATGTTTTCAGCACGATTAGGTCGATAATACCTGGTGCAACGGTGCTTGGGGATTACGTTATAGAAAGGAACAACAACAACGACGGCAACGGTTCTGACTCAGACGAGGGTGGTGATCATTACAACGGTTCAGGGATGGATGCTGGGTTGTTTGGTAGGAGTTTTTTAAATGTTTTCCTTATGATGCATGCTGTTGAGGCGTCGAGGAGTCAGACAAGACGCTCTGATTCAGATTCGAGTGACTTGACAATCAACCGTGGAACAACGAATGAGATGACTTTCTCTGGAGAAGAAGAGGAAGATAGGCAGAGTAACTCTCTGGCAAGTCGAATGAGGCGACAAGGACGGGTTCTACTAGGACGATCAGGTAGGAGACGTAGAGATATAGAAGCTAACCAGAGACCAGGTCCTCCTAGATGAGGGAGATATCACGAGCTCAAAAACAAAAACCCTTTTGTCTGGTTTTTGGGGTTTTAGGTGAGTTTTATGGTAATGGTTTAGAATACAAATGAACTTTCAATAAAGTTCTAAGAAAGCATTTGACCTGTGAACCCTTTTTCTGCTTTTCACCGTTGGAGAATTTGGGAATTTGACTCAGATTTGCTCCTGGTTGTCAAAGAAGCAGGTCTGTGTTTACGCATTTTAATGTATCCTGGTGTAACTTTTCTTGTCAAAGTTTACATATGTGAATAAGCATGGTGACTACTGATGCTCAGTGATCACACTATTCAGCAAACATGAACAATTGGCTACTCGTTTTGTTTATAAATTTTATGTGCCCATAACTTCAGCGAAAATATTTGAACTTTTGAGGCCACAAGGCCGGTCGTAAGGATATTGGTATTGGTTTCTGAGTTTTAAAGAACTCAAACTTTAGAGCGGGCATTGGAGACCACCAATACTTGCAAAAAAAGAAAAAAGGATTTCTTTGAATAACATGATCTCATTTCTTGCAAGTGTATCATTTATTTGGGCATGAAATGTCAATAAATAAAATGGTGGGGGCCTTGTTCTTACTATCCTTCTCACTTTTTTTTACTCGTCGCTTTCGAGTTTTGTCTTTGTCCCCATATTTAAGGCAAATTACAGAATCATTAAAGAGAGGAGGGTCAATGTAATTGTTAAGAAATTGACAAAAAAAAAAAAATCAATGGATTTGGGTATGGAATTGAGCGAAAAGTTACATCCTCTAAAAGAAGAAACTGGAAATGAAATATTAAACGAAATTGTACATATTTATATAAGATAAGCTTCAATTTATTTTTAAAAACTTGTGTAATTAGTTAGGTGTAATTGAAGTATATTTTGTGGAAGTAAATCTATAAGATTAAACAAAGACTTATATAAAATTGTTTATGAATTTAAGATGAAATGAAGCATAGATAATAAAATTATTGTTTTATAATATAAATTATGAATATAAGATGAAATGAAGCATAGATAATAAAATTATTGTTTTATAATATAAATTATGAATATAAGATGAAATGAAGCATAGATAATAAAATTATAAATTCCTAATTAATATAACTTCTACTTAACCCTCTTTACTGGGTATAACTGTTTTACTAAACTCGCGACGAGTACAAATTTTCTAAAATTCTGAAATTTCCGACCGGTAAAAATCATCATCAAGTAATATAAAAGGTTAACCAATCTAGTTTACATCAATTAGCTTTTTGTTGTGCCGATAATAAACTTGAATCTAACAAATACTCAGCTTACAGTTTTGCAACTATAAATTAACCACTAACTATATGTATGTTAAGGTTTACTTTACTACATCTTTTTAATCTTAGAATCAACCGATAATAGATAAAATCATCTATATCTCTTACATATAATATTTACAATATAATATTAGAATACCAACAAACTTTATCGACGTTGGATTAACATTTCAACATAAGTAGCTATGCGTGTGTCAAAAGATATATGCATGCAGTTCTTTTACTTATATCTTGCCAAAAAGGAACTTTCCAGTTACATAAAATAATTAAATAGCATATGGATGGTAAAGAAATGAAAAATTTGGCAGAGGAAGCGTGGGACAAGAGAGTAATCGGCGCCGCAGCCATATCTTCCGTTAGAATTTTTATAATTCTTTTTCTTATACATAAAATTCACAAGCAAAGAAAAAGGTCAAATGCAATTTCACTTGTCCGGTTGTCCCTTTAGTCTGCATATTGTGATTTCTTCTCTCATTTTAAATCTTTGTATCCCATCTGCGGCTTTACATTATGTTGTCCCCCTCCCCCTTTCTTTTTGCTGCATTCTAATGGGGTTTAACAATTCAAAATTTAAAGTGTTAATAAAGTATTACAGTTTCTACATAAAATGTATGTTTAGTATTATTCAAAATATTTAGGATTTAGCCATATAGCAGCGGGAACTGGAGTTGTAAGATAGGTCCCTCGTCTATGATGAATTTTTGGGAAAGAGAATAAAGAAAATCTCCCAAGAAGCCTGAAGCTTATTGGTTTGATATCCATACTAGTCCATATCCAATTGTTTTGGAAGCCCTAAGTCAAGGATAAAAGCCAAGCCTCTTGGCCAAGACGAGTAAGACTTTGTTTCGATTATATATGCTAATATAATTTGAATAGCCATTCAAATATAATCCACGGCCAAGACGTGTAAGACTTTGTTTCGATTATATATGCTTTGTAACGACGAAATCAGTATAATAATCTCCTCACACAACGTTACTAGACATATCTTCCTTCCAAAGTTAAACGTTGGAACTTGGAAGTCTACTATAAATCTGTCTCACCACGTGGTTTAAACATCGTAAATTAGTAACTTTTCGTTCTTAATTAGTGAAATTTCTTGTTACTTATAACGGTTTTCTCAGCAGCATTTCAGTGGGCATGCGGGTTCGGATAGTTCAAGTGGGGTGATTCAAAATTCGGAAAATTCGGCTCGACCAAAGTCTCCGGAAAAAATTGGTTTGGTATTGGGGTAATTCAATTTTTATTTTTATTTTGTCGAAACTAACAAAGTTTTGGTTTCGACTATATATAGTTCGGTTAAAATTCAGCTAATTTTGGGTAATTTTGATTTGAAATTTGATTAGAATTTTTTTTTTTGAAAAACCCCAAAACAGAACCGAAAACTGATTTTTTTAATAAGCCTGCTAAATCTAATCAAATTTCTCACTAAACTGACAGAATTAGCCGAAAATTCGGTTTGGCGGATTTTGGTTCGGTCTAAAATTCGAGGCCTAATTTTGAGTTCGAGAGAGCATATAGAAGAATCTAAAGATCAGACCCAACGGTGAAGCATAAATGGGCCTTAAGAGGCTTATCCATCGGCGCGTCAGTCTAACGCATTCGTGGAGGTCATAGCTACACCACACGTGGCGTGAGGAAAGAGAAACTCCGAATCGAGAGAGCTAATTGGTGGGGAGCAGTGGTGCTCTCATCTTCATCTTCATCGTCCCTCTCTCTCGCTCCATCAGGCATCTGCTTTACAAACCCTAATCTTCAATCCCTAAAAGGTAAAAGTCCGTCTCTCTCTCTGTTGCGTGTTCCTTTCTATGCCCTTCGTATAATTTTAGCGATCTGGATTTGTTGCTCTACGCTAGGTTCCCTGTCAGGTCATAGAGAAGAGATCTCGATATAAATTAAAGTATTTCGGACTCGAAATTAGAGATTTGCTCATTCTATCGATTTCAATTAGGTCTGGTACATTTGAAACTTTGTTGAATTGTTTATCTTGAAAATCGCAGAATCCATCTGAGCATTCTTAATTTTTTATTTCTGGGAAATTAAGGATCGAACTGTTGAGGATATTCTTTTTATTTTTTTAATATAAATTTATCTTGGATTTGAGATGTGCGTGAGAGTGATTATTCTCCCTTGTGGATTAGATTCATTGCTATGATTTTAATTATTTGATTCACTGTGTGTGTTTGGTGAAGCTGCGCGTTCCCTTGGTTTGTCCTGTAGTTTTATCCTATTAACTTCTATATAATGATTAGATCTGACTTGGTCTATATACATTGGTTCTCCATCTATGTTTTGTTCCTATCACGTTTAGAATCTTTTTGCTCAGAGTTTAGTCATTATGTTGTCTTGGAAGCTGTTAATCACCCTTGTAGGCTTACATTACAGTGACAGACACCTAATCGCTTTTGTTTGTGGAAAAACGTTTAGAAGAGGGGATTTGTGTGTAATAAGCTTTCCTGAAAAACGAAATGAACAATCTTTGTAGTAATATAGAAATTGACGGAGATTGAAGTCCCCTCTTCTGAGTCCCAAAGTCTGGTAATTTTATGGATCCCCTCTTATGCTCTAACCTTTCTTAGATGCTGATGATGATCGACGATCACAATCTCCAGGAACTGAGAAAATCTTATGATTATGTTTTTTATTTATTTTCTCGACTGATCGGTTAAATATGCCACTAACCATTCTGATCTGTGTTTTGTTTTAATCAGTTTGTGACTCTATTGATCTCCCAAAGTTTCGATCTTTGATCATCTCTCTTTTTTTTGTGATCTTATTTGCCTTAAACATTAACAGCTTTTCTGCCGCCAACTTAATCACGATCGGTGTTCATCACTACGTAGCATCAATCAAAGGTAGCTTTTTTCTTACCAAAGATTCTATCTTTACCAATGAATTAACTAACTAATATAGATCACAGGACTGAACAATGCACTTAGTTTAATCATATGGTTTTTCTGCTGGTTTTCAGTGAGTTTTATTATATAAATCATTTGGTTGAGAGCAGTGCCCAATGGATACTACAACATCAAATAGTATTGTTAGCCCTTCTACTACGCTACAACTCTGTAGCATCATCCCCGAGAATCCCTTCGCGGCTATGGAGTTGCCATTGCCTTCCTTTCTATCTCTGAAACGACACTGCCTTGGCAACAACTCTGCTCCTGGAGAGTTCTTCTTGGCTTCTTGCCCTTCCATTGTCCTTCACCTCCTCACAACTTGTGACTTGTGTCCTCGTGGCCTTGCCAAACTCGATTAACCACTCTCTTGTTCTGGATATGACACACTAGCCAACAGGAGAGATTGCTGATTTGCTTTGGGTTTACACACCTCCACAATCAGGTTGTTCATAAGAACAATGAATCATCAAATTAAAGAAGAAATAGTTTTATAAAAATGATGATTGAAACTTTTGGTACAGACTTGACATACTTAAATAGAAAATTCTAGACCCTCTTTTGATCATAATAGAAAACATAAGACTTACTGCATGAACAGCATAGAAAACATAAAACAGACAAGCAATAAATGTAGGTGGTTGGGACAACGGTAGTTGCAGCTTCTTCTAATTTTCGTCGAAGGCTTATACTTCACTTTTCTTGCTCAATATTCTGATCAAACTCAAGCTCAAATACCAATTCTAGAAGACCAATACGTCCATCAACCAAACCAGTAGCTTTTCTTTGTCTAAAACTTCATGAATGAACCCAATAAGATTAATAAGAACTTCCACTGATTGTGCAACAGTTTCTGTTCCTTTTGATCTAAACCAAATCTTCTTGTCTTTGTATTTGCTGCGCTTAGGATTGCATCAAAAGGTATCCATCTTGTGGACGAGAGATCAGGTTTAAACAGTAGAAAGTGTGATAAGGACGAAGATGAAGATGATGATGATGATTGGGACTATCTAGTCTTTTTTTCTTCCACAAATCTTAAAGGTCCTGAGTCAAAGTATTGCTATAGAGGAGCCACGCTTTTTTGGGAGCTCGTCTATTCAGAATGATGATGAATCAAATAAGTCTCAGCAAGCTTTTATACATTGTTTGGTAAATTTGTGGAAACATTAGCTTGGAACCAATATAGTAATGAAAATCAAACACTGAATCAAATCATTTAATAAGACTGAGAAGATATGTATATACTATATATATATATATATACACACTTTGTTTTTAACAAATGAAACAAGACATATCAAATTAAACTTGGCAACCCAGAACTTAAACTGTTTTTACATTGAGACCACCAAGATAAGAGACTACAATAAACTGATAATCAATTTATTAAGTCATAATCACATTGTCTGACTGAAACATCATCATACTCTTCACTCGATTCTCTTCCTTAACTCTGGCTTTCTCTTCGATTTTTTGAACTTGCATCTGAATCTTGTTGCTAGCCATCTCTTCTTTCTCCATCGTCAGTAACCTCTCTCCACTGATCTCACCAATTAGCACTTTCCTCCTGAGATCTGAATTGCTGCTGTCTCTCATGTTGAAAAGAATCGATCTGTACTTTGCTTTTTGAGTCCCCTCGAAAGAACCTAGTTTCTCAAACATGGATGATTCAACCAACACAGCCACACTCCAAGAATCGCAAGAAACCACTCCTTCCTTCATCCCAACAACAACCTCGTTAGCGACTTTAGACAAGGACTTGTGAAGAATCTCACGACTTTGTCCCTAGAATCCCGTCGTCGTCCAAATCATCTCCTCCTCCACAAGTTTCTTCTTATTATTCTTATTCTTCACCACCACACCGTTGATTGTGAACTCTATCACGACGTTGGCTCTGTTTCCCTTTATCGAACGTGGGCATTGTTTTTCCGGGTGTAGAGATACCTTAGCCAAAGAGTGTAAAAAGCTTTGCCCGGATTGGATTCTAGGTTTTTATTCATTAATGCAGACGGCTCTTCCAAATTGAGGGAGATATCACGAGCTCAAAACAAAACCCTTTGTCTGGTTTTGGGGTTTTAGGTGAGTTTTATGGTAATGGTTTAGAATACAAATGAACTTTCAATAAAGTTCTAAGAAAGCATTTGACCTGTGAACCCTTTTTCTGCTTTTCACCGTTGGAGAATTTGGGAATTTGACTCAGATTTGCTCCTGGTTGTCAAAGAAGCAGGTCTGTGTTTACGCATTTTAATGTATCCTGGTGTAACTTTTCTTGTCAAAGTTTACATATGTGAATAAGCATGGTGACTACTGATGCTCAGTGATCACACTATTCAGCAAACATGAACAATTGGCTACTCGTTTTGTTTATAAATTTTATGTGCCCATAACTTCAGCGAAAATATTTGAACTTTTGAGGCCACAAGGCCGGTCGTAAGGATATTGGTATTGGTTTCTGAGTTTTAAAGAACTCAAACTTTAGAGCGGGCATTGGAGACCACCAATACTTGCAAAAAAAGAAAAAAGGATTTCTTTGAATAACATGATCTCATTTCTTGCAAGTGTATCATTTATTTGGGCATGAAATGTCAATAAATAAAATGGTGGGGGCCTTGTTCTTACTATCCTTCTCACTTTTTTTTACTCGTCGCTTTCGAGTTTTGTCTTTGTCCCCATATTTAAGGCAAATTACAGAATCATTAAAGAGAGGAGGGTCAATGTAATTGTTAAGAAATTGACAAAAAAAAAAAAAAAAATCAATGGATTTGGGTATGGAATTGAGCGAAAAGTTACATCCTCTAAAAAGAAGAAACTGGAAATGAAATATTAGGTGGTAACCTGCGCCCTGCACAGAGTGAATTGATTCAAATAAATTATAATTTTTAATTTATAGATATTAGAAAGATAAAAATCACAATCACAAATATTATATGTTAGAAAATGAAATATTAAACGAAATTGTACATATTTATATAAGATAAGCTTCAATTTATTTTTAAAAAACTTGTGTAATTAGTTAGGTGTAATTGAAGTATATTTTGTGGAAGTAAATCTATAAGATTAAACAAAGACTTATATAAAATTGTTTATGAATTTAAGATGAAATGAAGCATAGATAATAAAATTATTGTTTTATAATATAAATTATGAATATAAGATGAAATGAAACATAAGCAAAAAAATAATAAAATATAAAAAGAAAAAAATTACAAAAAGCAAATAGAAAAAATGATAAAATCACAACTCTTGTGAAAAGTGTATTCAATTAAAAACTCTTTGTTTGCAATCCCTTAAATAACAATAACAAATGATATCAACTTACCAAAATAAACACATGCATTTAACAAAGTCTTATGACTTCCTCTTAATCATCATTCTTTGACTTCAAACCAGAGATGAAATTCATAGCACTCATTATCTTTACGTGTTTTGAAGTTTGTAGATTGTGAAACGGTAGATAAAATTTAGTATGTTATATATAATAATAACTAATAGGATTTATGCCACAATAATTAAGTCAATCAAATATATTATATTGCGAGATTAATGACTAATAACTAATAGGTTTTAGACCACAATAATTGAGTCAATCAAATATATTACATCGACTCAATTAAATTATCATAAATTATGCTCAAACGTAAAATTAGCAAAATAAATCATGTAAATATTAAAAAAAAAATATTTTTGGATTCGACATTAATAGACGCCATCAAATCATCCATTAATTCAAATTTACGGGTTGATTCACTATTTATTTACTTGAATTATGTAATTTTGTCATATATAATAATACTATATATATATATGTTTATTATATGTATTGGAATTATATATCTTTAGACAAATGATACATGTTAATATGTTAATAAAATATTATACTAACCAAAAACTCTACTAAAAATGTGTTTTAATAAGTCAAGGTTTTGATAACATTATTTTAGTGAACATCCGAAAAATATAGCTACCTCTAATTGAGTCAATCAAATATTCTCATAAATTATGTTCAACGTAAAATTAGAAAAAGGAATCAAGTAAATATTGGAAAACAGTATTACTGGATTTGATATTAATAGATGCGATCAAATCCCCCATTAATTTAAATTCACAGGCTGATTTTCTATTTATTTACTTGAATTATATAACTTTTCCATATATAATAAGATTATATATATATGTTTATTATATTTACTTGAATTATATATCTTTAGAAAAATGATATATGTTAATACAATACTGACCAAAAACTCAACTAAAATGTGTTTGAATAAGTCGAGGTTTTGATAACATTATTTTCGTGAACATCCGAAAAAATGTAGCTACATCTAATTGAGTCAATCAAATATATTACATCGACTCAATTAAATTCTCATAAAGTATGGTCAAACGTAAAATTAGCAAAATGAATCGAGTAAATATATAAAAACAATATTATTGGATTTGATATTAATAGAAACATCAAATCCTCCACTAATTTAAATTCACGGGTTGATCCCCTATTTATTTACTTGAATTATATAACTTTGTCATATAATAAGATTATATATATGTTTATTATATTTACTTGAATTATATATCTTTAGAAAAATGATATATGTTAATACAATACTATACTAACCAAAAACTCAACTAAAAAAACTGTGTTTTAATAAGTCAAGGTTTTGATAACATTATTTTTCGTGAACATCCGAAAAATGTAGCTACATCTAATTGAGTCAATCAAATATCTTACATCGACTCAATTAAATTCTCATAAATTATGGTCAAACATAAAATTAACAAAATGAACCAAGTAAATATAGAAAAGAATATTATTGGATTTGATATTAATAGATGCCATCAAATCCCCCATTATTTTAAATTCACGGGTTGATTCCCTATTTATTTACTTGAATTATATAACTTTGTCATATATAATAAGATTATATATATGTTTATTATATTATCTTTAGAAAAATGATACATGTTAATATGTTAATACAATACTGACCAAAACCTCAACTAAAAAATGTGTTTTAATAAGTTGAGGCTTTGATAACATTATTTTCGTGAACATCTGAAAAATGTAGCTACGTCTAATTGAGTCAATCAAATATATTACATCGACTCAGTTAAATTCTCATAAATTAAGGTCTTTCGTAAAATTAGCAAAAAGAATCAAACTAAATGATTTTAAAAAATCAATCAACGAAAATTATGAATTGATATCTAAATGAATATTGTCACCAAGCAGATTAGGCAAACTTTCTTTATATCATTAGTCAAACTTAGTAAAATAATCCATGATTTTCCCTTAATTAACAAGTAATACTCCTGGATTTTTATGAGAATTAGAAAAAATTTCATTTATTTACTTGACAAATATAAAGTTGAGGTATTGAAACCATGTTCAAAACCATTAATCAATCAATGACTAAGTTTTTTGGAATAAAATCCTTTTGAATGTTCAATCTCTTTCTTAATTTATGCTTATTTACTATTTATAGCGATGATGGCCATTATCATAATGACATGAGATTGGGATGTACTATAATTATAACATATAGATTGAGATACACATCTTTAAAACCCGATCATAAAAATACATAATGTACTATATATGTCTATATATATTACCCGATCATAGAAATACTAATGTGCTTATAAATTAGTGACATATGCAAATTATAAACCCGATCATAGAAATACTTCAGTATTTGTATTTGCCTAGAAGTATTTCATGTTTGTGCTTTTATTTGCCTAGAACATTATATAACATGTCGTGACCATAATTTTAAAATGCATGCTACACTTCCTGTTACAGATTTATAAGATGTGATCATAAGCTATATAAATAATGTGATCCTAAAAATACTAAAGTGATCATATAAATAACATTCAAACCTTGGAAGTATCTAATAGCCAAGATATATAGAAAGTCACAACTGATATAAACTCATATGATGCAGTCATCACAGTTTCAATTTGTAGATGATTATAAAAATACATAATGCGACATAATTTTGTAGATGAATAATTGACAATGGCATGACATGTAATTAGTCTAAGAAAGAAATGATTATGTAATAATTATTGTGAGAGGTATTGTTGTGTTGCCACCTAAGAAATGATATTTTTGATAATCACACATAAGCGAAGGTTAGAAATTAAAAGTGCTCTTCAAATAATAAGAAGGGGATTAAAACAAATGGTCTTTGTCTCTTTGAAAGAGAATGGTTATGTAAAGGAGTCTCACTTCTCTATGTTCTTCAAAAACAAAATCTTATCCAAAACCAATTCACTAGACGTTTCGAATCTAACTAAAAGATATCTCGCCGAAAGCGTTATTAAGAAGAAAGACAAAAGAAGGCCATCTTATTGATTATTACCCGAAAAAGAAGGAAAAACATTTTGGCTTTTCAAAAGTTTGAAGTAGAATAAAGCTTACTTTTATGGATGTCGGTAACTTTTAGAAAATCTAGCATTATCAATTTATCATTTCTCTCTTATTGTATAATTTAGACTTGAGCGTTATCGTTTAGCGTATTATAGCATTTTGAAAAGTAACAACTTCAGATATCTAAGTTTTAAGTATTCAAAAATGCTTTAGAAATATTAAATTTCTTTTTGATTTTTTTTTTATTTTTTTTATAACCGTGGTGTGATTCTAAAGGTTTTCTAGGCTCAAAGATTAATCACCACGAGGTCCGCAAAATCCGTGTTTTCTTACCACTTAAAGCGTTCCAGATGACCAAGGAAAACCGAACCCAAGACGGTATTCACAGCTGTGAGCCCTTTACCACTAAACCAAGACCACTTGGTTAGAAAAAATTAAACTTCAAGGTATTGAATAGTATACCTTTAAATTTATAGTGTTGTTACTATTGGTATATGAGCTTTCACATTTCTCAAGTGTTCCAAATAATTTTCACAATCTTTATTTTTATTTTATTTCTCATAACTTTATAATTTATAAATATTTGCACTTGTCAAAATATATGATTTAATAAATTTTAGTTACTAATCTATAATAAATAAAAAGATAAATATATCATTTTAAGATTTATAATTTTTCATATATAAAAGCATTATAAAATATATTTTTGGCATGATTTTTTATTTTATCTATAATTTATTATTTATTGTGTGGTAAGATACATTATACATCTTGATTGGACTTTTACGAGATTTATGCAAGAACAGCAGAGCAAAATTTATACTTTAGAAATTTTGTAATATTGATTGTAGAGGAACCCGTATTTGTTTTTACTTCTCTAAAGGGTTTTTGGGCAAAATAACGTTACATGACAAACACAATTATACTGATTTATATAATTAATGCAGAGTATTGTCTAGGTGTAATTAATAATATATCCCTAACAACTGTGATTTAATTGGCCACCTTTAGGTGTCTTAAGTGACAAACATCGAAATTTCATAGGTCTAGAGATTAGTATGATTCCAGTCTAGGATTCTCTCAGTTAAAATGACTAATTAATCATCTATATTTCTATAAACTTTTCAACTATGATATTATGTTCTACACACTATATCAAACAACATTTCTTAATTGAATGTCCATTTTTCTTTAAACTATACAATTCTGCTTTCTTAAATGTTGTACGTATAATTTGTTGCAGTATATTGTCTTTTATGACTGATTTGTGACGTTATACCGTCTTTTTTTGTGTGTTATATATCACTGAGACGATAGGGAGACGGAGATAAAGAGTTGGAGATAGAGGTACAATGTCAGCTGTACCTTACTTTCATTTTTCCTTTATCGTATCGGTATCTCTTATTTTTATCTTATGTCAATGATCGGATTATGGGTATGGTTATTGTTAGCATATATCAATAAGCGGATCATAACTTATCAATTTTTTTTTTTTTATTTTATTTCTCATAACTTTATAATTTATAAATATTTGCACTTGTCAAAATATATGATTTAATAAATTTTAGTTACTAATCTATAATAAATAAAAGATAAATATATCATTTTAAGATTTATAATTTTTCATATATAAAAGCATTATAAAATATATTTTGGCATGATTTTTTATTTTATTTTATTTCTCATAACTTTATAATTTATAAATATTTGCACTTGTCAAAATATATGATTTAATAAATTTTAGTTACTAATCTATAATAAATAAAAGATAAATATATCATTTTAAGATTTATAATTTTTCATATATAAAAGCATTATAAAATATATTTTGGCATGATTTTTTATTTTATTTCTCATAACTTTATAATTTATAAATATTTGCACTTGTCAAAATATATGATTTAATAAATTTTAGTTACTAATCTATAATAAATAAAAGATAAATATATCATTTTAAGATTTATAATTTTTCATATATAAAAGCATTATAAAATATATTTTGGCATGATTTTTTATTTTATTTCTCATAACTTTATAATTTATAAATATTTGCACTTGTCAAAATATATGATTTAATAAATTTTAGTTACTAATCTATAATAAATAAAAGATAAATATATCATTTTAAGATTTATAATTTTTCATATATAAAAGCATTATAAAATATATTTTGGCATGATTTTTTATTTTATTTCTCATAACTTTATAATTTATAAATATTTGCACTTGTCAAAATATATGATTTAATAAATTTTAGTTACTAATCTATAATAAATAAAAAGATAAATATATCATTTTAAGATTTATAATTTTTCATATATAAAAGCATTATAAAATATATTTTTGGCATGATTTTTTATTTTATCTATAATTTATTATTTATTGTGTGTGTGTTTTAATATCATTGATTTAATGCAATGTTTTACTAACCAATACTCCCTCTGTCCCACTTTAAGTGGGTTTTTAGGATTTTTCTTTTGTCTCATTTTAAGTGATGTTCTCTTTATCCTAGATACAATTTATTGTTGTTTGAAAATTTTGACCAACTACAAAATACTACATCTTTTTTTTATTGGTTGAATTAGTTTAATTTAATACTAATACATAAAAAATTGTATTTTCTTAATATTTGTGTAAAAACCTAAAACGCCACTTAAAGTGGGACAGAGGGAGTACTATTTGTAATGTCTTAATGTATATTTTAACAATTGTTATTATTTTAGTCAATTTTAATTAAAATAGAGGATTATAATACAATATATACGCTTTAAGTTATATTTAAAGTTTTATTACATAAAAAAATATCTTGAAAATTAAAATAAAATTGCTTTGAAAATGTCATTAAACAAAGTTCATGCACGCCCTTTCGTCTTTAAACATTATAATAGGATCACTTCCTTTAAATATATATATATATATATATATATATATATATATATTATATAGGATCCCTTTGAAATGCAGATTATATGCATGAGAAAAATGATAACAGTTTTTGTACTGTTATTATGCCGCATCATGTGACATAACCACCTAAAAGAACCATTCCATGTGATTGGCACCACCAAAAATATAAACTATTTCGACACCGGAAAGTAAGTTGATAAACCAAACTTTACTTTGAAAATGGATAACAGAAACGATTAGTTTGTTTAACTATGAATATAATAAGGTATGTCGAAGGTTCAGTTCGAATGTTTTATTTTATTTCTCATAACTTTATAATTTATAAATATTTGCACTTGTCAAAATATATGATTTAATAAATTTTAGTTACTAATCTATAATAAATAAAAGATAAATATATCATTTTAAGATTTATAATTTTTCATATATAAAAGCATTATAAAATATATTTTGGCATGATTTTTTATTTTATTTCTCATAACTTTATAATTTATAAATATTTGCACTTGTCAAAATATATGATTTAATAAATTTTAGTTACTAATCTATAATAAATAAAAGATAAATATATCATTTTAAGATTTATAATTTATAAATATTTGCACTTGTCAAAATATATGATTTAATAAATTTTAGTTACTAATCTATAATAAATAAAAGATAAATATATCATTTTAAGATTTATAATTTTTCATATATAAAAGCATTATAAAATATATTTTGGCATGATTTTTTATTTTATTTTATTCAGTTCGATTGTTAATTATTCTTCTTTTTCAAAAAAAAATGTTAAATTGTTAATTATTCTTCTTTTTCAAAAAAAAATGTTAAATTGTTAATTATTCTTCTTTTTCAAAAAAAAATGTTAAATTGTTAATTATTCTTGGTAATTGACGATCTACAGGTGTTAATACATTATAGATCTTCTTCTTCTTTTTTGTGTGGTAAGATACATTATACATCTTGATTGGACTTTTACCGGATTTATGCAAAAACATCATAGAAATTTTGTAATATTGATTGTAGAGGAACCCGTATTTGTTTTACTTCTCTAAAGGGTTTTGGGCAAAATAACGTTACATGACAAACACAATTAAGCCTTGATTTAGTGTTTGTCTCGGCTAATGGTTTTGCATTCTCTTTAGCCGCCATTCGCATGTCCCAAACACGTATGATCCCATCAGAAGATGCAGAAGCAACCAAATACGGATCTTCTGACGCACCGTCACTGTCATTCTTCGTAAGTGTGACGACACCTTTGATCCGAGCTGGGTGAGCATCTTGTATGGAATAAGCAAGCTTCCTTCTATTTGTGTCCCAAGCTGTTATAGCCCGATCCTCACCAGCTGTAAACAGAGTCCCACTCTGTTGCAAAATCAATCAAACATTTTAGCTAGGGATGTTAATATGGGCTTTTGCCAATAGGGTTAGCCCGGCCCGCATCTATTTTCTTAATCCAAAACCCGTTTTGTTTTGTGTGGGTTAAAATAGGGCCGGCTAAAATGAAACGCGAGTTAGCCCTAAGCCCGTTATGTTTTTTTTATATGAAAACAAACACTATTAACACGACGTCGTTTTGATTTTTCTTCAAGGCCGTCTCTTTTTTCCAGAAACCAGAAAAGAGAGAAACAAAGAGGATCGCAACGTGAACCCTAGAATCTGAACGAAGCTGCTCAAATTCAAATCCGATAACACGACGTCCTCATCAAGTTCTGCTGCTCCTGGATTGATTTCAACGAACACACCAACCCTAGAGATCGATTTCGAAGAGCGTCGTCGGGGTTGTATCCGTCTCCAATAAGCATTCTGTGAGGTACGTTCTTCTAGTTTTGTTCTGGGTTTGTTGAAATCGATCTCTAGAGTTTTTGGGTTTGTTGAAAATCTGAGACTGATGTTATGATCTTTATGATACTAGACTACTAGTAAACTGTATCTTGCTGTCTTGTGATACTGCGATTCTTTTAAGCTAATGGCGAGATGATAAAGCTTTTTGAACTGATGGATTGTTGTAGAATTGAGATTGTCTCTTCTTTGGAAAGAACGTTTTAGCTCTATGTGAACTTTCTGTTAGTCATTAGTGAGTCAGAGGTACATTGTTTCGTTTTTTTTTTTTTGCATCAGCTCCTTTGTGAACTTGATTAGGTTTCATTTGTGTTACCATGAATGGTTTGTTCATTGTGCAGTTCCACTGATAGATGAATATATGCTGTTAACATTAATGCCTGTTTTATTTTTCGCTGTGATTCTGCGAAATATCTGCAGTTTCGAGGAAGAGATATCTAGTTATGTTGTTGTTACAATCTTTAATGTGATTGTTTTTACTTAATCGTTATGAGTACTTGTACAGGTGTGATTGTGACATTATGGCGAAAGCTACAAGGACACGACGCAGGGTTCACTCGCGGCGGATCAGAGCAAGGCCTTACAAATTCCAATCTTCTAATCGTCTTGTCACAAGGAACGTGTTTCCAGAAGATTGTTCAAAGTGTATAGAGAAGAGGGACAACTGGGAGAATGTTATCTGCTCGGTTTGCATGGAGTGTCCTCACAACGCTGTTCTTCTCCTCTGCTCATCTCATGACAAGGGATGTCGTCCTTACATGTGTGGCACCAGTTTCCGCTTACTCCAACTGCTTATATCAGTACAAGAAAGCGTCAGCTAAGCTAAAGGCAGCAGCGAGTCGTCCACCGAGCAATAAGTCCGAGGTTGGGAATCTCACATGCCCGCTTTGTAGAGGCCAGGTGAAAGGCTGGACGATCGTGCAGCCTGCGCTGACTATTTGAATCTCAAGAAGAGGATCTGTATGCAGGAGAACTGTGTTTTGCTGGAACCTTCAAGGAGCTGAGGAAACACATGAAAGTGGACCATCCTTGTGCGGCAGCCGGAAGTTGATCCTGAAGTGGAGCAGAATTGGAGAAGGCTTGAGATTGAGCATGACCAGAATGATGTTATGAGCACGATTAGGTCGTTAATACCTGGTGCAACGGTGCTTGGGGATTACGTTATAGAAAGGAACGACGGCAACGGTTCTGACTCAGACGAGGGTGGTGATCATTACAACGGTTCAGGGATGGATGCTGGGTTCGGTAGGAATTTTTGAATGTTATCCTTATGATGCATGCTGTTGAGGCGTCAAGGAATCAGACAAGACGCTCTGATTCAGATTCGAGTGGAACAAATGAGATGAGTTTCTCTGGAGAGGAAGAGGAAGATAGGCAGAGTACCTCTCTGGCAAGTCGAATGAGGAGACAAGGACGGGTTCTACTAGGACGATCAGGTAGGAGACGTAGAGCTAGAGAAGCTAACCAGAGACCAGGTCCTCCTAGATGAGAGAGAGATATCACAAGCTCAAAAACAAAACCCTTCTGTCTGATTTTGAGTTTCAGGTAAGTTTTATGGTAATGGTTTAGAATACAAATGACCTGTGAACCCTTTTTCTGCTTTCACCATTGGAGAATTTGGGGATTTGACTCAGATTTGCTCCTGATTGTCAAAGAAACAGGTCTTTGTTTTAATGTATCCTGATGTAACTTTTCTTTGTCAAAATTTACATATGTGAATAAGCATGGTGATTAGTGATGCTCACTATCTCAACAATGATGAACAAATTGGTTACTCGTTTTGTTTATAAATTTCATGTTCCCTTAACTTCAGCGTATATATATCAAGACTTTTGAGGCCACAGGGCCCGTCCTAAGGATAATGAGATGGGTTTCTAAATTATTCAAAAATATTAAATTTATACTTGAATGTATCTAGCACATAAATTTTAGAGCGGGCATTGGAGACCACAGATACCTGCAAAAAGGCTTATGATTGATTTCTTTGAATTAACATGATCTCGTTTCTTGTATGCGTATCATTTATTTGGTTATGAAATGTCAATAAATAAAATTGTGGGGCCTTGTTCTTACTATCCTTCACTTTTTTCTTTTAACTCGTCGCTTTCGAGTTTTGTGTGTCCATATTTAAGGCAAATTACAGAATCAATAAAGGGTGGAGGGTCACTGTAATTGTGAACAAATTGACAAAAAATGAAAGGAATTTGGGTTTAGAATTAAGCAAAAAGTTGCATCCATCCACTAAAAAGAATAAACTGGAAATGAAAAATATTTTAAACATATCGTCTATTAAAGAAAGTAGCTTATGTAAGAAATAGTCTCACTTCTCCATAATCTTCAATAACAGAATTCTATCCATTACAAGTTTACAAAACCAATTCATTAGACGTTTCGAATCTAACTAAAAGATCTCTAGCCGAAAGCGTCATCTAGAAGAGAGACAAAAGAAGGCCATCTTACTGATTATTACCCAAAAAAGAGAAAAAAACATTTTGTCTTTTAAAAAGTTTGAAGTAGAATAAAGCTTACTTTTATGGATGTCGGTAACTTTTGAAAATTTTAGCATATAATTTCTCTATTTTTGTATAGTTTCGACTTGAGCTCGTTTAGCGCATTATAGCATTTTCAAAAGTAACAACTTCAAATATCTAAGTTTTAAGTATTCAAAAATGCTTTTAAAATATTAAATTTTAAGGTCTTGTTATATATATGAGCTTCCATATTTCTTCTTTACAATTCTTTTCAAAATAATTTATTATTTATTATTTCAATTCTTATAATTATATATTCCATAAATATAATCACTTGCCAAAATATATGATTTGATAAAGTTTAGCTATTAAGCTATAAGAACTAACAAACATATAAATATAAATTTTAAGATTCATAAACTGATCATATATAAAAGCAATATTGTAGGATCACTTTGAAATGCAGATTATATGCATGAGAAAAATGATAACAGTTTTTGTACTGTTATTATGCCGCATCATGTGACATAACCACCTAAAAGAACCATTCCATGTGATTGGCACCACCAAAAATATAAACTATTTCGACACCGGAAAGTAAGTTGATAAACCAAACTTTACTTTGAAAATGGATAACAGAAACGATTAGTTTGTTTAACTATGAATATAATAAGGTATGTCGAAGGTTCAGTTCGAATGTTTTATTTTATTTTATTCAGTTCGATTGTTAATTATTCTTCTTTTTCAAAAAAAAATGTTAAATTGTTAATTATTCTTGGTAATTGACGATCTACAGGTGTTAATACATTATAGATCTTCTTCTTCTTCTTTTTAAATTATTGCAATTTTCTCCATCAATCTCTAATTGATATCTAATCTTCACATATAGGTCTTAAAAATAAATAAAATAGTATAAATATATTTTAAATTTTAATGATTAATTAAATTAGACTTTTACTTATATGATTTTGTAATTATTTGTATTTTGTCATAACAAAAATTTTAAACCATGGATCAAAATTTGAATGTGAGACTTTTAACAGTTTTAATAATTTATAGTCATTTTTAAAATTCAAAATATAAAATATACAGAAAAATCTAAATTTTTATAATATGGTTATTGTGTTTTTAAAAGTTATTTTAATAGTTTTAAATTAAACAAATTTGATAGAAGATACATTTTTTATCAGATCTTTATTATTCAAAATCATTAATTGTCATATATACTTTATCCACATTAGGCAATTCCGTAATCTTTATTTAAGGAAATAATAAATGACATTAATAATGAATTTATGGTTAGTTTAATAAAAGTTTATTATATAATTAGATGGACCAACCTATTTCTCTAGTAATTCTAAGAATCATCCTAGTGATGACATGTGGCTACAAAAGAAGTTGTAATGTTTCACAAATAATATATAGGGATATAATTGATATTGTTTACGTGTAATTAAATAATCCAGTGCTAACAACTGCGATTTAATTGGCCACCTTTAGGTGTCTTAAGTGACAAACATCGAAATTTCATAGGTCTAGAGATTAGTATGATTCCAGTCTAGGATTCTCTCAGTTAAAATGACAATAATTAATCATCTATATTTCTAGTAAACTATGATATTATGTTCTACACTATATCAAACAACATTTCTTAATTGAATGTCCATTTTAATTGATGTTACCACATATCTAGATAGAATTTATGTTATTTAAAAATTTTGACCAATTACAAAATGCTACATCTTTTTATTGGTTGAATTAGTTGAATTTAATACTAACGATAAAAACTCAGATTTTCTTAATATTTGTGTAAAAACCTAAAAGGCGGGACATAAATAATGAAATCATTTGAAAAGGAAAACTAGAGTGGTCCATTGAGTAAATATTTCTGGTAACAAGAAAATGAAATCAAATAGTAATAGTAATATTTAAGAATTGGGTCGCCACGATGTGACATGACCTATAAAGATGATTATAAAAGGAAGGAGAAGAAGGAAATCATGGGAGTGAGTAGAGGGTCTGGTGAAAGAGACTGATGACTGACTCTTTAACCATTTAAACTTTGGCACTGAAAAACATGGCGTTTTTTCATCATTTCTTTTTAGTTTATTTCGTGTAAGGAAACGTCACCTACTTCCTCAGCTCTGAAAATGACTTTTCTCTTCTCTACCTCCATACATTTACATCCTTGTATTTTCTTAATATTTGTGTAAAAACTAAAACGCCACTTAAAGTGGAATGAGAGGAGTATAAATAAGCGGATCATATCTTACACTTGATTATACTTACAAAAACCTAAAAGGCGGGACATAAATAATGAAATCATTTGAAAAGGAAAACTAGAGTGGTCCAATGAGTAAATATTTCTGGCAACAAGAAAATGAAATCAAATAGTAATAGTAATATTTAAGAATTGGGTCGTCACGATGTGACATGACCTATAAAGATGATTATAAAAGGAAGGAGAAGAAGGAAATCATGGGAGTGAGTGTAGAGGGTCTGGTGAAAGAGACTGATGACTGACTCTTTAACCATTTAAACTTTGGCACTGAAAAACATGGCGTTTTTTTTCATCATTTTCTGTTTATTTCGTGTAAAGGAAATGTCACCTACTTCCTCAGCTCTGAAAATGACTTTTCTTCTCTTCTCTACCTCCATACATTTACATCCTTGTATTTCTTTATCAAACATCCTTGTATTTTCTTAATATTCATAAGAAAAACCTTAAACACCACTTAAAGTGGAATGAGAGGAGTATAAATAAGCGGATCATATCTTACACTTGATTATACTTACAAAAACCTAAAAGGCGGGACATAAATAATGAAATCATTTGAAAAGGAAAACTAGAGTGGTCCATTGAGTAAATATTTCTGGCAACAAGAAAATGAAATCAAATAGTAATAGTAATATTTAAGAATTGGGTCGCCACGATGTGACATGACCTATAAAGATGATTATAAAAGGAAGGAGAAGAAGGAAATCATGGAAGTGAGTGAAGAGGGCCTGGTGAAAGAGACTGATGACTGACTCTTAACCATTTAAACTTTGGCACTGAAAAACATGGCGTTTTTTCATCATTTCTTTTTAGTTTATTTCGTGTAAAGGAAATGTCACCTACTTCCTCAGCTCTGAAAATGACTTTTCTTCTCTTCTCTACCTCCATACATTTACATCCTTGTATTTTTTGAACTGAAACATCCTTGTATTTCTTTATCAAACATCCTTGTATTTCTCGCACTGATTTCTCTTTTGCAATAATGAGTGACCATTTTCTTTTTAGTTTGTTCCTCGCATTTTATCGAACACGTCCCTCAACTTTTCAACTCTGCCAAAGAATTAAAAGAGACTTAATTGGTCTGAAAGAGCATGTTTTTATAATCCCACTAGTTCATTTGTATGTCAGGAGAGGTATACGTTTCGGATAAATGGTTTGTTATTTGGGTTTGTATGCTGATTAAACTCGTTTTGTGTTCACTTGATTTAGTCTGTGAACATTAATTAGCATTACAAACTTTTAGAGTATGTCATCATTAGTATGACAAAATTTTGCACATCTAATGTACTGTTTTAATAACAAAATGGTTAAATATAAACTTATAATGCTAACTACATAGCATATTTTAACTATATAGTTCATATAATTTGTGATACATTAATATTTTGTAGATGTGTGATTATATGATAGTCTTTAGTTAGTGTAGGTAGTAATCATTTTTCTTTTCTTTGTGTAATTCTAATATTGAAAACAAATCCAAATAAATAATTTAAATACACAAATAAGTTCGGTGGTATTCTTTTAGTTTGGTTACAGAAAATTAAACTAAGTTAAGAAAGAAATCTAAATCATTAGTTTAAACTTGTGACTTTTTTTACTAACATAATTTAAAATATTATGATAGTTAGATTAATTTCAGTTCCTTGTAATTTTCTGTAACACTATAATGTATTCTATTAGAATGTACTATTAAACCTAAGTTAAGGTCATTCCCAAAGAACTATGGTAGAGCAATTTAGATTACATGTGTCATTTGCAGCGAAAATAAGATTTTATTAAATAAATTCATTTTAAGATAAGAATTTAGTATGTATTTTAGTACTATATATATATATATATATATTAGTTTCGTTGGTATGAAAAATATAAGATAATTATTATATTTACATTTTAGATAATTTTACTAAATTTTATTTAGATTCTTTAAAAAAATTCAGTATTTTTTTTGTATTTCATAAAATATTATATATATATATATATATATTTGATGATTATAATTATTTTAATATAGATAAATATGTAAAATGCATAGATTATAATAAATTATCATTTTATTTTAGCTAAGATGCATTAAAGTGATAAAATAATTTAGTAATTAATTAACTGCATATTGTATTTATATTTAACGACTACAATTATTTTCAATATTTCTATATTTAATCTATAAATTATGATTAATTTTTTTGTTTAGTTGAATTACAATAAAACCAAATGGATGAAATTAATTAATTTATCAGTTTCATAAATTTACTGTCAGTCATTTAACCATATTTTATCGAAATTACATTCTAATATATTTAAAAATTTTATAAATTTGATTAGTTACTTTCTTATACTGAAAGATGAGTTTAAGTAAAATTTAAACACTTCGTTGTATACGACAATTTAACATTTCATTAGTAGTGTCTTAGTTTTGTATTTGTAAATACACTTATGCTAAAAATATTATATAAGTTTTAGTTTTTAATATTAATTAGCATTACAAACTTTTAGAGTATGTCATCATTAGTATGACAAAATTTTGCACATCTAAGCTACTGTTTTAATAACAAAAATGGTTATATATTGACTTATAATCAATGGCGGAGGCAGCATATGTTTTTACTAGTGTCACTTTGATAAAAGCTACAATTTACAAGGGTCAATAATTGTTTTCTAAAAATATTTCATCAAATTTTGGAAGGAAACTACACGTAATTTTTTTTTCATATGAGTCATGTGACCACCTTTATTATTCGCTAGCTCCGCCACTGCTTATAATGTTAAGTACATAGCACAGATTAATTGATACTAGGTGTGAGCAAAATATTAGTAAATTTTGATTTGATTTGTTATTTGTTTCAATTTGAATCAAAAACTCCGTACACTGCAAAACAAATCAAATACTAATACGCAATATCCGTAAAAATAAATAAATCACAAATACTAAGAATTTTATGAATATATAACTGATTCGATCCATTATATACATATATTTAAAGAATTATTACATTATAATTATTATATTTGACGTTGGTATTACAATATTTTTATTTATTAAATTATTTATTTTTCTTTATTTAAATTTAAAAGAAATAGATTTTTATTTTGTAATAAAAAATATTATTTTATATTATTCTTGGATTTGTTTATTTATTTTATTTATATAGATTAAATTGGATATATGGTAAAAGCATAAAATTTTACAGACATCAAATATTTAGGTAGTTATGGATCAATTCTTTTCAAATAATTGATAATTAAGACGAAATAGAGCAGATCACAAATAACTTCAAAATCAGGACACCCTTGATACATACATTCATATTAACTAGATAGTTCATATAATTTGTGATACATTAATATTTTGTAGATGTGTGATTATATGAAAGTCTTTAGTTAGTGTAGGTAGTAATCATTTTATTTCTTTTTGTAATTCTAATAATAAAAAAAAATCCAAATAAATTATTTAAATACATTTTATTTACGGTAGTATTCTTTTAGTTTGGTTACAAAAAAATTAAACTAAGTTAAGAAATAAATCTAAATCAAGAGTCTAATTGTGATTTTTTTCTTTACTAACATAATTTAAAATATTATTATAACTAAAGTAGTTTAAGTCCTTATGAAGTTAACTTAACACTAGAATGTTTTGTATTAAAGTTTAATATTCAAACAAAGTTAAGGTCATCCGCAGAGATCCTATAGTAGAGAAGATGAGATTCCATGTGCCATTTGCACTGTTACTAATCTTTTGTTAGATAAATTCATTTTTAATGAAAATTTAATCTATATTTTTAAGATTATAAGTATATACATATATTAGCTTTGTTGGCAGGAAAAAAATATAAGATGATTATTATAATTATTTATACTTCATTTAACTAATTTTATTAAATTTTATTTAGATTTAATTAAAATTTTAGTTAACATAATTTTTTATTTTATAAATAAAATATATTATAATTATTTAATAATTATATCTAATTTATTATATTTACATATACAAATGTATAAATTATAATAAATTATTATTTTATTTTACTCACACCTAAAAATAGCAAGACTTTTCATCATTTTATTATTTTTACTAATTTTATTATTTCATTTACAAATTATATTTATTTCACTATTAGTATCATAAGATAATCAAATTAAGAATAAGAAACTAGACAACCAACACATAAACTAAGAAAGGCATCAAACGGAGAATAATAATCGAGCCAAAGCCACCAAAAAAGTGGAAAATATATGCCTAAAACACCGAATCACAACCAAGAGCTAAAAAGTAAAAACACCTCACACTAAACAAGAACATACAAGACGGCATGCAACCTAAAACCACAAAGCTCGGATAAAGGACCAAAGCTCCAAGAGACTAACTCCACACCTATACCAAGGAAAACATGGAAAGAAAAGAAACAACTTGAGAGACGGAGAATGGAAGACAACCACCAAAAATCGAGACTAAACTTGAGACCGAAATAACCTCCAAGCCCACAAGATACCACGAACGAAAACATTATCCAAATCTCGAGTGGCAAACATGGTGAAAGGAGAGCCACCCGAGATGCGATGAAAGCTGCAATGAGATGCAAGAATAGAGGGAAAAGGAGACGGAGCGAAATCAGAAAACTATGGAGCCGCCCTTGAGTGAAAGAGAGCATAGATGTCGAACACCAAAACTAGATATTGAAAACCAAAACGAGCATGGACTATCTGACGGTAAGCCAACGGCAGGAATACAAAATCAAAGACCGAATAAACTCGACCCAACCAAGGAGATGCAGTTCCTAACATCAGCTGAAATCTAAGGAAGAAGAGGAGCAATCAATATTGATGGAACAACCTACAATGCCGTGGGAAGCAACGAACAACTGAAAACTCATAAACCCGATCTGCAACAAATACCATATAATCTCATGTGAAGAAGGCAAGAAGAACAAGAGAAAAATGTGAGTCTTTTTCCGGTGATGGTGAGAAGCACCGCGACGAAAATGTAACGAAATACATAGGCGGTGAGGGCTCAAGTTTAAAATATGGGAGAGGGCAAAAACATCTTTAAAAAATAATAATGAAAAAATATAATACAATTTGACGATGAGACCGTTAATCTTAGAATCAACAAATGCTAGATGCAAAGTTATTGAAATTCAATATTAGTTTACGTTAGGCTAATTTGACTACTAACAAGTACTATACACACAACAACACATTATTCAAAAAAAAAAAAGAAATTTAATTAAGCGGTGTAAACGTCTATCATATGGCCGATAAAAAATACGTTATCGTATGAAATAGTAGAATACGTCATCAACCTACAGTCCTCTGTACAGAGAGACTTTGCAGAACTTTATTTTTAAAAATTATTTTTAATAAAAACTATTTTATCAAAAATTAAAATACAATTAAGTGAATGAATATTAATTTATTAATTAATTTAATAAATTTACTGTCAAATATTCGAAATTACATCTAAATAAATTTATTAATTTAAATTGTTGATTAATCATTTTCTTAGTTAAAACACTTCATTATCTATGAAAATTTAATCTATATTTTTAAGATTATAAGTATATACATATATTTAAAGAATTATTACATTATAATTATTATATTTGGCGTTGGTATTACAATATTTTTATTTATGATGATATATGAGTTTTTATCGTATTTACAAAAAATTATTAAAAATAAAAATTGAAATCTCTGTATCATAATAAATTTAATGTCATATTTTAAAAATTATTTTTAATAAAAACTATTTTATCAAAAATTAAAATACAATTAAGTGAATGAATATTAATTTATTAATTAATTTAATAAATTTACTGTCAAATATTCGAAATTACATCTAAATAAATTTATTAATTTAAATTGTTGATTAATCATTTTCTTAGTTAAAACACTTCATTATCTATGAAAATTTAATCTATATTTTTAAGATTATAAGTATATACATATATTTAAAGAATTATTACATTATAATTATTATATTTGACGTTGGTATTACAATATTTTTATTTATGATGATATATGAGTTTTTATCGATTTACAAAAAATTATTAAAAATAAAAATTGAAATCTCTGTATCATAATAAATTTAATGTCATATTTTAAAAATTATTTTTAATAAAAACTATTTTATCAAAAATTAAAATACAATTAAGTGAATGAATATTAATTTATTAATTAATTTAATAAATTTACTGTCAAATATTCGAAATTACATCTAAATAAATTTATTAATTTAAATTGTTGATTAATCATTTTCTTAGTTAAAACACTTCATTATCTATGAAAATTTAATCTATATTTTTAAGATTATAAGTATATACATATATTTAAAGAATTATTACATTATAATTATTATATTTGGCGTTGGTATTACAATATTTTTATTTATTAAATTATTTATTTTTCTTTATTTAAATTTAATGTTTACAATTATTTTCAGTATGTATGCATTCAATCTATAAATTATGATAAAAATTATTTTTAATAAAAACTATTTTATCAAAAATTAAAATACAATTAAGTGAATGAATATTAATTTATTAATTAATTTAATGTCATATTTTAAAAATTATTTTTAATAAAAACTATTTTATCAAAAATTAAAATACAATTAAGTGAATGAATATTAATTTATTAATTAATTTAATAAATTTACTGTCAAATATTCGAAATTACATCTAAATAAATTTATTAATTTAAATTGTTGATTAATCATTTTCTTAGTTAAAACACTTCATTATCTATGAAAATTTAATCTATATTTTTAAGATTATAAGTATATACATATATTTAAAGAATTATTACATTATAATTATTATATTTGACGTTGGTATTACAATATTTTTATTTATTAAATTATTTATTTTTCTTTATTTAAATTTAATGTTTACAATTATTTTCAGTATGTATGCATTCAATCTATAAATTATGATAAAAATTATTTTTATAAGAAACAATGTGATGATGAAAAAGCAATTTTAATATTCATGTATTAAATAATGTTTAAGAGATATATTTTATTTTAAACATTTTATGTAAAAATAAACCTTAGTGTTATTATATGCTCGTTTCTAAAAAATATCCACTTTTAATATCCGCTTCTTAAATTTGTTTAATAAAAATATTATAATGCTTTTAATTGTTTAGCTTTCCCATATCCTTTTCGATTTTATATAATTTAGAAAATTAGCGTGTAACAGTGGTTCAATTTTTGTGAGAAAACGACATTTATAATGAAATATCATATTGTACATGTAAATACCATAGAGAATGAGACGCAATTATAACCTTTGAGGAAATTATTTTATAGTATTCAAGAAACCCACATGGCGACCATGCAAGCGTTTAATTCGTAATTATGACTCGCACCTAATAATATATCGTCCTTCGGTTTTGATACTTTACAAAGGTGATGGCAAATGATCCTAATAATTATCGATTGTTAGATACGATTTTGTATATTTACGTACATGAAACCAGTTGAATCTAAAATATAAAACATACAAAACAATATCCAAAAAATTAAACTAAGTTAAGAAATAAATCTAAATCAAGAGTCTAATTGTGATTTTTTTCTTTACTAACATAATTTAAAATATTATTATAACTAAAGTAGTTTAAGTCCTTATGAAGTTAACTTAACACTAGAATGTTTTGTATTAAAGTTTAATATTCAAACAAAGTTAAGGTCATCCGCAGAGATCCTATAGTAGAGAAGATGAGATTCCATGTGCCATTTGCACTGTTACTAATCTTTTGTTAGATAAATTCATTTTTAATGAAAATTTAATCTATATTTTTAAGATTATAAGTATATACATATATTTAAAAATTATTTTTAATAAAAACTATTTTATCAAAAATTAAATTAAAAGCCCTTTCTCAAAAAAAAAAAAAAAAAAGAAATTTAATTAAGCGGTGTAAACGTCTATCATATGGCCGATAAAAAATACGTTATCGTATGAAATAGTAGAATACGTCATCAACCTACAGTCCTCTGTACAGAGAGACTTTGCAGAACTTTATTTTTAAAAATTATTTTTATAAGAAACAATGTGATGATGAAAAAGCAATTTTAATATTCATGTATTAAATAATGTTTAAGAGATATATTTTATTTTAAACATTTTATGTAAAAATAAACCTTAGTGTTATTATATGCTCGTTTCTAAAAAATATCCACTTTTAATATCCGCTTCTTAAATTTGTTTAATAAAATATTATAATGCTTTTAATTGTTTAGCTTTCCCATATCCTTTTCGATTTTATATAATTTAGAAAATTAGCGTGTAACAGTGGTTCAATTTTTGTGAGAAAACGACATTTATAATGAAATATCATATTGTACATGTAAATACCATAGAGAATGAGACGCAATTATAACCTTTGAGGAAATTATTTTATAGTATTCAAGAAACCCACATGGCGACCATGCAAGCGTTTAATTCGTAATTATGACTCGCACCTAATAATATATCGTCCTTCGGTTTTGATACTTTACAAAGGTGATGGCAAATGATCCTAATAATTATCGATTGTTAGATACGATTTTGTATATTTACGTACATGAAACCAGTTGAATCTAAAATATAAAACATACAAAACAATATCCAAAAATTAAACTAAGTTAAGAAATAAATCTAAATCAAGAGTCTAATTGTGATTTTTTTCTTTACTAACATAATTTAAAATATTATTATAACTAAAGTAGTTTAAGTCCTTATGAAGTTAACTTAACACTAGAATGTTTTGTATTAAAGTTTAATATTCAAACAAAGTTAAGGTCATCCGCAGAGATCCTATAGTAGAGAAGATGAGATTCCATGTGCCATTTGCACTGTTACTAATCTTTTGTTAGATAAATTCATTTTTAATGAAAATTTAATCTATATTTTTAAGATTATAAGTATATACATATATTTAAAGAATTATTACATTATAATTATTATATTTGGCGTTGGTATTACAATATTTTTATTTATGATGATATATGAGTTTTTATCATTTACAAAAAATTAAACTAAGTTAAGAAATAAATCTAAATCAAGAGTCTAATTGTGATTTTTTTCTTTACTAACATAATTTAAAATATTATTATAACTAAAGTAGTTTAAGTCCTTATGAAGTTAACTTAACACTAGAATGTTTTGTATTAAAGTTTAATATTCAAACAAAGTTAAGGTCATCCGCAGAGATCCTATAGTAGAGAAGATGAGATTCCATGTGCCATTTGCACTGTTACTAATCTTTTGTTAGATAAATTCATTTTTAATGAAAATTTAATCTATATTTTTAAGATTATAAGTATATACATATATTAGCTTTGTTGGCAGGAAAAAAATATAAGATGATTATTATAATTATTTATACTTCATTTAACTAATTTTATTAAATTTTATTTAGATTTAATTAAAATTTTAGTTAACATAATTTTTTATTTTATAAATAAAATATATTATAATTATTTAATAATTATATCTAATTTATTATATTTACATATACAAATGTATAAATTATAATAAATTATTATTTTATTTTACTCATTAAAGTAATAAAAATAATTTAATCATTAGTTAATAAATTGCATATTTATTTAAATTTAATGTTTACAATTATTTTCAGTATGTATGCATTCAATCTATAAATTATGATAAAAAATTATTTTTAATAAAAAACTATTTTATCAAAAAATTAAAATACAATTAAGTGAATGAATATTAATTTATTAATTAATTTAATAAATTTACTGTCAAATATTCGAAATTACATCTAAATAAATTTATTAATTTAAATTGTTGATTAATCATTTTCTTAGTTAAAACACTTCATTATCTATGAAAATTTAATAATTTCATAAATAGTGTCTTAGTTTTGTATTTGTAAAATACACCTATGATAAAATATGTATATAGTTTTTTTTTAGTTTTCCGATCTTAAGCTAGTGTGAATTTCCATATATAATTATGTTATTAGTTTATTTTTATTTATGATGATATATGAGTTTTTATCGTATTTACAAAAAAATTATTAAAAAATAAAAATTGAAATCTCTGTATCATAATAAATTTAATGTCATATTTTAAAAATTATTTTTATAAGAAACAATGTGATGATGAAAAAGCAATTTTTAATATTCATGTATTAAATAATGTTTAAGAGATATATTTTATTTTAAACATTTTATGTAAAAATAAACCTTAGTGTTATTATATGCTCGTTTCTAAAAAAATATCCACTTTTAATATCCGCTTCTTAAATTTGTTTAATAAAATATTATAATGCTTTTAATTGTTTAGCTTTCCCATATCCTTTTCGATTTTATATAATTTAGAAAATTAGCGTGTAACAGTGGTTCAATTTTTTGTGAGAAAACGACATTTATAATGAAATATCATATTGTACATGTAAATACCATAGAGAATGAGACGCAATTATAACCTTTGAGGAAATTATTTTATAGTATTCAAGAAACCCACATGGCGACCATGCAAGCGTTTAATTCGTAATTATGACTCGCACCTAATAATATATCGTCCTTCGGTTTTGATACTTTACAAAGGTGATGGCAAATGAAGTTCAAAAAAAAAGGTGATGGCAAATGATCCTAATAATTATCGATTGTTAGATACGATTTTGTATATTTACGTACATGAAACCAGTTGAATCTAAAATATAAAACATACAAAACAATATCCAAAAAAATTAAATTAAAAGCCCTTTCTCAAAAAAAAAAAAAAAAGAAATTTAATTAAGCGGTGTAAACGTCTATCATATGGCCGATAAAAAAATACGTTATCGTATGAAATAGTAGAATACGTCATCAACCTACAGTCCTCTGTACAGAGAGACTTTGCAGAACTTTATTTTTAAAATTAAAAATTTCATTTTTAAAGTTTGCAAAACTTCACTTTTAGAGTTAGCACATTCTTTTTAAGTTTGAAAGTGTTTCTCTCCAATTGAAAGACTTAAAACAATTTCAAAAGAATTTGTGCACTATAATTTTTAATTAATCAGAATTAAGGTTTTTTACAAAAGAAAAATTAAATAATAATTAAGATAATTAATTTTGTACAAATATATATAAACATACATTAAATAAATATCATAAAAATATTAATTAATATTTATGTGTTCATGTAATTGTTTTTGGTGATACGGCATGCTGGTTTTTATTTGCTTAATGTAATATTATTGCCATGTAATTTTTAGTAGTATGGTATTATATCTTACATTAATGTTGTTAATTTTATTTTATGGTATTAAATTAATAAAATATAAATACGTGAAATTCCTATTAAAGGCCTTTTAAAAAAATCCTATTAAATATAAAACTGCAAGAATTAAAATGATAAAAAATCTAAAGTTTTTTTTCAACTATCTAAAGTTTTGAAGTTGGTATTAGAATGTAAAAACTTAAGAAAAAATGTAAAAAACTCATAGTTGTTATTTTAATGTTTGCATGGTTAGATCTTACCTCTCACAGGATCTATAAGTGCAAGTTCCTCGTTTTTTCTTCAAAATGAGAAGTTTCATTGATCCTAAAGTTAAATCGATATATATATATTTTTTTTTCTAAAAAGTTAAATCGATATATCCCAACTGATTATGTGTTAAGTATAGTTAACACATCAATATATAAGAATCAAAAAGGTATCTGATCCTGTGACTTATTTTTGTCTTTATGCTAAAACTGAGAGGATGTACATCATATGATTTCTCTTTTACAAAAAAAAATGAATCATATGATTTCTTAATTGGTAACATTGAGACCAAAAATTTACAGAATCATGACAAAAGCTAAAAATCAACCAAGTTCAAATTTACCATTTGATACACTATACACTGCAAATGTGAGATATGGAGAGAGAAGACAGTCCCACCAAAATCAACCAAGTTCAAATTTACCATTTGATACACTATACACTGCAAATGTGAGATATGGAGAGAGAAGACAGTCCCACCTGGGAAATCTTACGCACGATTTGACCTCATCGCTTGATTTCGCATTTAATGCAAATACTTGTGTGTGTGTGTTTTTTTTGTAAATGCGGATATATGTTTTATTTCTGCTTTAACATTAAATATAGGAATAAATAAATAAATCGATTTTGTCTGTTTTCTGTTAAAAAGTAACTGTTATATAACCCGATAATTTATTACACAAACCAAAGTTACAATATCCAGCAACCAGAAACAGTATCCAACCACATGACTTGATGATATACGTACAAAACTCTACTCCGCTTCGGTTTTGTTCGAGAAAAAAATAAACAAAACAAATTTATAAAAAAAAAAAACCCAAAGAATATAAAAAGATCGTCTCCAGTTTCAATCAAAGAACAAAAAAAGGAATAATATAATTGTTTTTTTTTTCAAGTTCTATGACGATGCTCTATCACTCGCCTTTTCACCTTCGGTAGTCGCCGAAGACACATAGCTCACAGCAAGTGATGTACTCTCATCGGTACAAGGCGGTTGTGGAAGAGGAAGAGGAGGAGCCGAAGCAGCAACAGCTTGAAAGTGTTTCTTGCAATTATGGCAAGTGATTTGCATCATCGTCGCACTAACCCTCCGACTTGCTTCTTCTCTATAAAGCTGAGCTTTATGAAGCTCAGCTTTTGCATGTTGCCTTATTCTCTTGGCTTCAGCAAACTCCAATTCCGCAATCTCTATTTGCCTTTTGGCTTCTCTTCTGGCTTCCTCTCTTTGTCCCAATAGTAAGCTCGTCTCTCCCTTCTCGTAGCTTGACGTTGTCGGCTCCATCCCTATCGACAAACTAAGGCTTGTCTCATCAGCACTGGCCCGCGATGGAAGTAGCTGAAGCTCGATACTACTACCAGTAGCAGCGCATGAGCCAACGAACGGATATAGCAAGTCGGATGTTTGTTGATCGGACGGTGGAGCTTGTCTTAGCAAAGGATGCCCTCGCAATACAGGACCAACGGAGGGGTCAACGTTTTTGGCGACTGAAGCAGTTTGTGTAGCGTTTGCGGTATGTTGTTGCTGTTGTTGTGAACGGTGGCCGGAGGGTTGTGATCGGCGCATGGTGCAACTGTCTTGGTGCTCTATGAAACTCTCCACTCTGAGTCAAGAAGAGTGTATATATATATAGTTAGCTAAAAATAGAAAGCACAAAGGAATATTTGTTAAATATCAAACAAACAAATAAAATATAACTTGACTAAGCTAGTGGAGTTAGGTATCTTCTGGATTATATATATATATCCGAGCATGAGATTCAAGACTTTGAGTTTTGGTGTGGTATATACTTTAACAATATATCTACTTAACAAAGTGCGTTAATGAAATCTGTGATGGGGTCAACGTAAGTAAGTTCAAATATATAATCAAACATAATCCTTAATTAAAATATTTTAGACAACAGTCCAACAAACCTCAGCTTCCATTAGTTAACTTGTTTCAAGATCTCTGTGCATTATCTATAATCAAAACATGTACACGCCATACTAGAAAAAACATTCTTTGATTTACTTTAAGGATTCAGATATATATATATATATATATATATTTTTTTTTTCTTCTAAATATATGGATAAAATTAAATATATATTAGTATTGCCACAAGCTAGGGTTTCATGGAAATGGAACCTGGAGAAAACGCGGCCGCAATCGCAGGAATGGCCGCGAGTGCCACAGGTTTTGAGATGAGCTTTGTAATCAGACTGAACAGCGTAGCCTTTTGAGCATCTCTCACAGATCCATTGCTTGTGGTTACTGTGTTTCCTTCGAAAGTGTTTCTTGATTCCCACGAGATCTCCGAGGGCATGACAAGGGTTGTGGTGGAGACATGTCGGCTCTGGACAAACGTAGACTCTCTTCTTCACTTCCTCGGTGGTCTCTCTCTTCAAAAGCTTCCATGGAACTTTATGCCTTCTCCTGTGCATCTGTAGATTCTGGTCTCTCTGGAACCCTTGGTTACAGATCTCACACACGTACCGATCTGATTCTAGTAGTGTTCTTGGAGATAAAGATACCACCTCAGCCTCCGGATCTGCCCCCGCCAGAAAAGTATGATTACTTTCGGATATTGATAATAAAAATATTTGGAGAAATAAAACTTGAACCGAATTGTGACCAATTCAATCTTTTTTCAACAGATAAAATGATTATTTTCAAGAACTTACTGAAATTAAGAAGGAAAAAAACTTTGAAACTAGGATTCCTTGTGCTATTCCTTTTTTTCTTAAAGCAATTTTTTTTTTTTAAATGAACATAATTACCTGGCGTCCCGGCAGGTCGTCTTTTCCTCTTTTTGGTCACGGCGGATCCATTACCGTCGGGAAGAAGATCGGAGGAAGATGAAGAAGGAGGATTCCGATGATGGTTGATGTTCTTGCTTCTCTCGTAGTCTATCATTGGATGAGGTTCTCTCTTTTGTTTTTTTTTTGTTGGAAGATAGTGTTGGTTTATAGTGTTAGTGTATAGAGAAAGGAACTGTGACTAACGAAAAATAAGAACAATATTGAGGAATCTTTTGTTTTTCATGCAGGAGAAAGAAGGAGAGATTGTTTTTTATTTGTTTCCTTATTTATTTGGTGGAGAGAGTATTGTGGTTTACATCTTTACTAATAGAGGAAGAAGAGAGAAATAAAGGGCTTTGTTTTTCTGAAATCATCTTTTTATCACATAAAGGAAAAAGCTTTTCTAAACCCTTTACTCTCCATCTTTTTATAATTTTCTGGGAAAAAAACACTAAAAAGAAAGAAAATATGAAAACTTTCAACTTTTTGTTAATTGTTTCATTGACCTTTCACCTTAGATGGAGAAATGCATTGTATGGTCGTTGGTGCTTCAATCATCTTCAGAGTAGTTATGAACCTCTCTTTCTCTCTCTCCTCTCTCTTTTCTATCTGTACACTGTTAACTGTTCATTTACAAACACCAAAGATGTATGGGAAAATGGGCATTTTATTCCCCAACTATTTGAAATCGGCACTTTTAATATCTAAGTATTGCTTGCGCAAATTTATTCCCGAACTAATTGTTGACTGCGCAAAATTGGTCACGAAATAGTCAACCGTTAAAGTCTAAACGAAAGGTAACGATTTCGTCCAATTTTAACGGTTGAATATTTCAAACCTAATTTTGCACAGTTAACAATTAGTTCGGGAATAATTCTGCGCAATTAATACTTGGGTATTTAAAATGCTGATTTCAAATAGTTGAAGAATAAAAAACTATACTTTTATTATAAGTTTCTAAATTAAAATATCAATCAATCATTTAAAATTCAAGTTAAGAAAATTTATCAAATTGGATAAATATATATTTTTATTTATTTGCATTCAATGTCTTAATGTCTATAAGCTTTTATTATGATCTATATAAGTGTTTTATTACCGTAGTTTCTAAATTAAAATATCAATCAATTTTTAAAATTCAAGTTAAGAAAATTTATCAAATTGGATAAATATAGATTTTATTTATTAAGCATTCAATGTCTATAAGCTTTTATTATGATCTATATAAGTGTTTTATTACTGTAGTTTTTTGTAAAAGGTTATACAAATCATAAAAATATGTATTGGTCATAGTAAAAAAAACTGTATATCATTATAAAAATTATATAGACCATGCTAAAAACTTATATTTTATTATAAGTTTGTAAGATCGTTCATATATATTTTATTTATTTGCATTCAATGTCTTAATGTCTATAAGCTTTTATTATGATCTATATAAGTGTTTTATTACCGTAGTTTCTAAATTAAAATATCAATCAATTTTTAAAATTCAAGTTAAGAAAATTTATCAAATTGGATAAATATAGATTTTATTTATTAAGCATTCAATGTCTATAAGCTTTTATTATGATCTATATAAGTGTTTTATTACTGTAGTTTTTTGTAAAAGGTTATACAAATCATAAAAATATGTATTGGTCATAGTAAAAAAAACTGTATATCATTATAAAAATTATATAGACCATGCTAAAAACTTATATTTTATTATAAGTTTGTAAGATCGTTCATATATATTTTTATTATGATTTATATAAGTTTCAATCAAGATATATATATATACTAGTTTTTTAAAATACGAGTTAATAAAATTTATCAATTTGGATGAAACCAGTATATCCTTCTAAAATTTATTTTTGGATACATCTTTGTAATATTTAGTTACAAAATCTAGATTTAAAACCCATTAAATGTTTTTTAGTTGTGCATTGACATATAAATTATTACGAATATATATATATCGTATAGCTTATGTACAACATACATATATCTAAAACAAATATCCAAAATGATTAGTTAGTAATCTTATAAATGTAAATAGCAAGAATTTTATATTTAACTTTGATAATATTAAATGTTTTGCAGTATTTATATATGAAATAAATGTGTATAAGCTTTCACAATTTAAATATCTGTCTTCAAAATTAACCAAAAATAATGTAAATCACATATATATATATATGTATTGTTTATGGATCTCTGCTTTAGACAGTCAATGTTGTGCATTGGCAACATTTCTAATTAGTTTATAAATTTTTATCCAATTTGATAAAAAAAATTAACTTGAATTTTAAAAATTTGATTGATATTTTAATTTAAAAATTCATAATAAAAGTATAGTTTTTATTCTTCAACTATTTGAAATCGGTATTTTTTAATATCCAAGTATTAATTGTGCATAATTATTCCCGAACTAATTGTTAACTGCGCAAAATTGGATTTGAAATATTCAACCGTTAAATATTAGACGGAAATCGTTAACTTTCCGTTTAGACTTTAACTGTTGACTATTTCGTGGCCAATTTTGCGATGCACAGAATAAGGAATATCAAATTCTTGTACATATTTTGATATTATCTTGATTTCAAATATTTGGGGAATAAAATACCCATTTTCCCAAAGATGTATATACCGAGAAATGTTGTATACACATATAAAGAGAGTGGGACAAGGACTTTGGAGCCCACATTAGCATCTGGACAAGAAACAAAAAAACATCCCCTTCCACAACAAAACAATTACAAGTCACTATTATTTCACATCATACAATATTCGATCAGACTGAGTTAAAAAAAATTTCTCCTATTTTCAAGATATATAATAAATGGATTGATGAAAATTCAAATGGGAATCTTGGAAATTTGATGTTTGAGTACATGTTTTTAAATGGTGACAAATGTATGTGTAGCCTTTAGGGTTGGTTTATATATAAAAGAGGGACATGATGAGAATATTTGTTTGGAAAATAATACACATGCATATACCCAAATCATGTTTCCGTATATATACAAATATCATCTCACATATTTTATATGCCCTTTTATATAAGATATATATCTTAATTAAAATGAATATTGTGTCAATAAGTGAGTCTCGAATGATCAGATCAGTTACATTGCAGTAGAGTTTTTCTTACAAGAAACTCTTGTGGTAAAACACTCATGTGGTTATACAAGCATAAACCCTGAGTCAGATCTGGATTTCGGTGTCAGCTGAGACCAATTCTATCTAACAATACAAAGGAAAAATTTAGATCTGGAATATGTTCGGAGAAATTTTTCTTTATAAAAAACATATCTATATATAGACTCACTATAAAGTATAAGTGTCTGTGTGTTGTAGGTATAAAATAACATACATATTAAAGACCACCACCTCATTAAAGGGCATTTGTCTAACCTAGTGGAACTGTAAAAAATCGAAGTAAATACAAAACCTTTTTTAAAAAGTCATTTAAAAAACAAAAAGAGGAACAAAAAGAGGATGATACTTTAATAAGAAGAGAAAGGAGAAGGTTGAGTTGGAAAGAATGGGTGGGAGGATGGGGAAAATGGATTCTCATCACATGCAATGCTTTTTTATAAGTTGGATATATCATCCTTCACACAGTCACATTATTGCTTGAGATACATATTAATAATAAAATACCCACCTCTTTCCTATATTCAAAGAATATATCACTAAATAACTAGGTAAGTTGGATTATTTATAGCACATAGCTTTCTAAATAACATAGATTATATATTTCACGCATATTAAAAATAACACACTGTTTTATTTGATCTCATCCTATTTGTTTAAATTATGAGAAAACACACTATTTAGTATTTTTTTTTGCCACCCCATACTTTCACAACTATAAAAGTTTCTCATATGATCATCTAGCAAATTCAACCTCGGTTATCTAACTAGTTTACTACTTTATTTGACTGCAATAAGTCTCTCACTCCCGTTGTTACTTGTTTTACTTTTGTTGACTTGTACCGTTTTATTACCTTGAATTAAAGCCGGTCTTTAGATCTAGCACCATGCATCTATATTTTGTTTTATTTGTTAAATGAGTAACGCCCGAAAACCCTTTAGTGGAGCTGTGCATTGAAACCTGAGGCATTTTTCTCGTTCGCTCTTGTTGCCATCTGAAAGTTGCAGCTTAAAAGTTAATTGACATTTTTTCGATTTCACAGAAACCCGAAACGGAGAGCAATGCTTGTACGTGTCTTTTACTACAAAATATACATAAATGTAACTGTAGTGCGTGTTCATGTTAAGCGTGGCTAATACGAGACACTAATGCTTAAAATCAACCCACGCAAAAATGTAACTAATGTCAGTGAGTATTTAACCACCCAAAATATTTGACAGTCTAAACTATAAATTAAACATGCATAAGTATCACCAACAAATCAATATTAAGCAAAAGATATTTTATCAAATCAATATGTGTACCTCTAAAATCAACGTACTAATGCAAAAGATGTCATTATATTAGATAATATGATCAATGTTGAGGAGGTATCCACGAGACTGAGTGATTGATATCATAATAGAAAAGCAAGATTTAGGGGGTAAGATTAGATGCGAGATTCGTTTTAGAAAAAGAGAAGTACGAATAAAGGAGAGGAGTACAAGAAAACAAACAAAAAGAGTATTAATTAATTAGGTTTAAGTTTAAGTGTTTAACTATGGAGGAGAGAATAGTGATGGCAACATGGGAGTTGGACATTTACCCAAAAAAAAAACATGGGAGTTGGACCATTTGGCTTTTTGCTTTTCTAAGCAGTAATGATGAAGAGGTGTAAACTTCTATTGATAACGCACAAAGACTAATTAAAATAAAATAGTTAAAATGTTTTTGTATAATAATTATAGAGAAGAAAGTGACTTTGTCTCTATGTCATAATCTTCATAGAAAGCATTGCCAAATCTTGGCCACATGGACGGTGTAAGCCTTTACCCTACGCGCTACTCATCTATTGCCTTTGCATTTTCTTCATTATTAATCTCTTATATGTAGCTTTTGTATAATTGTCATCATTATGGATTTGTACATTTGCTCATAAAATAGACTGAGCCTATTAATGCTCACGGATCTATACATACATGAATATGAACCCTACTTTTATTTTTATCCTTTTTCGATAAATTAGAATGCTTTGTGATGTTAAGTTGCAACTGGTTACGACAATCAATTGGTGCCAAAGGACGGGTCTCCCTCCAGTTAAATGGCTCGGCCAGGGACGACAACATTTGTCTGCATTTAATTTTGGAATTAACTAAATATGATCAAATATTAATACTCCTAACCAAATGCTATTTTTTAAAAATGCTACTTTATGTTATTTTGAGTAAAAGAACATTTAATTATCGATTCATACTCCATCTGTTCCACAATATAAGATATTTTGATATTTTTAAGATACTTTAGTTTTATTTAAAGTTGGTTAACCAATAACATTTTATTACATTATTTATGATTATGATTGGTTAATTATTATTTAATTTATATTATTTAACAATGTTATCTTCTAAAAGTAAGTTTTTTAATTCTTGTACATTCAAGTAAAACATCTTATATTATGGAACAGAGGGAGTAAGTCTTAGGATATCTCTTAAAGCTTCTTAAATTTCAGTATATGATTGCTAAAGTCTATAAATGTTGTAGAGTATGCACTATTTTGTGTGAATTTAATATTATTAAAAGTCAAAATATATATCCGAGAATGCCCTGGCCCGGTTATAATACTTGAGGGAAACCGGAAATGTTTTTATATTAATTAACACTCCATCTATTTTTACTATATTTGATATGTTAGAATATTTTTCTAGATTAGATGATGTTTTAATCTGTAATGTTAAATTTAATAATATTTGATGTTATATAATTTTGTATTATGCAGTTTTGAATTATTGGTTACTATTGGTTGAATGTAGTTATGTAGATAAATAGTGATGTTTTTCTAAAAAATATTTTAGAATAAATTGTGTTTCCCAATCTAAATCGGTAACTGATTAAGAAAAGGAGAGAATAGTGATGGCAACATGGGAGTTGGACATTTACCCAAAAAAACATGGGAGTTGGACCATTTGGCTTTTGCTTTTCTAAGCAGTAATGATGAAGAGGTGTAAACTTCTATTGATAACGCACAAAGACTAATTAAAATAAAATAGTTAAAATGTTTTTGTATAATAATTATAGAGAAGAAAGTGACTTTGTCTCTATGTCATAATCTTCATAGAAAGCATTGCCAAATCTTGGCCACATGGACGGTGTAAGCCTTTACCCTACGCGCTACTCATCTATTGCCTTTGCATTTTCTTCATTATTAATCTCTTATATGTAGCTTTTGTATAATTGTCATCATTATGGATTTGTACATTTGCTCATAAAATAGACTGAGCCTATTAATGCTCACGGATCTATACATACATGAATATGAACCCTACTTTTATTTTTATCCTTTTCGATAAATTAGAATGCTTTGTGATGTTAAGTTGCAACTGGTTACGACAATCAATTGGTGCCAAAGGACGGGTCTCCCTCCAGTTAAATGGCTCGGCCAGGGACGACAACATTTGTCTGCATTTAATTTTGGAATTAACTAAATATGATCAAATATTAATACTCCTAACCAAATGCTATTTTTTAAAAATGCTACTTTATGTTATTTTGAGTAAAAGAACATTTAATTATCGATTCATACTCCATCTGTTCCACAATATAAGATATTTTGATATTTTTAAGATACTTTAGTTTTATTTAAAGTTGGTTAACCAATAACATTTTATTACATTATTTATGATTATGATTGGTTAATTATTATTTAATTTATATTATTTAACAATGTTATCTTCTAAAAGTAAGTTTTTAATTCTTGTACATTCAAGTAAAACATCTTATATTATGGAACGAGGGAGTAAGTCTTAGGATATCTCTTAAAGCTTCTTAAATTTCAGTATATGATTGCTAAAGTCTATAAATGTTGTAGAGTATGCACTATTTTGTGTGAATTTAATATTATTAAAAGTCAAAATATATATCCGAGAATGCCCTGGCCCGGTTATAATACTTGAGGGAAACCGGAAATGTTTTTATATTAATTAACACTCCATCTATTTTTACTATATTTGATATGTTAGAATATTTTTCTAGATTAGATGATGTTTTAATCTGTAATGTTAAATTTAATAATATTTGATGTTATATAATTTTGTATTATGCAGTTTTGAATTATTGGTTACTATTGGTTGAATGTAGTTATGTAGATAAATAGTGATGTTTTTCTAAAAAATATTTTAGAATAAATTGTGTTTCCCAATCTAAATCGGTAACTGATTAAGAAAAGGAGAGAATAGTAACGTTTTGAGTAGACCAGTATTCCATTTGTGTGTGAATAAAAAATAGTTTTATTGTTGATATGTTATATTCTGTCGACGTGCTATTAATATAGTTTATGCGTCTAATCTGCTAGCATGTCTATCTATTATATATGGTTTAAGTTATTGTAAGTGCAAAAATTCACGGTCTCTGAATTTTAAAATGATAATTAAGAAAACATGAGCAAACAAGATTGTGAGATTAGTTGCAAGTGTGCAACCCATTCATCACGTTTAAACTGGAATGGAGATAAAAACAACTGTTGTAAACAAGTTCTATAGTCCAAAGTTAGCAAGAAAAAAAAAAACAAGTTCTATAGTCTGTAATTACTACAGTACAATTTTGTTGTTGTTTAATAATATAAGCCTGTAAGTTGAAAAAAATAATAATATATATAGTGTTTAAATTTCTATTTAAAGCATTTTGTTAGTTAGAATACTTTTGTATTTGTCACCATATTATAAATTGTTAATAGTTTTTGTTTTGCTTAATAATATACGTGATTGGGGGACGTATTATGACTTATGAGAAAGTACTAGTCTCTATAAAGTTCGAAACTTATGGTACATCCTTAAAGTCTTTGCTTTGGCCATACCAGTTTATGATTGATAGCGATTTCCCATCGGCCTTATTGCTTTCATTACAAACATTTCATATCAAACGAAATAAACACACACAACATATAGAGGAACATCATTAGTCTTCCTTAATCAAAACAAAAAGAAAAATTAAAATATGATTTTCAAGTGGCTGTATTAAATTAAATTAAATTAAATTAAGAGTCTAACTAAGAAACGTTGTTTCTTTTTTCGTTCAACACTAGGTATTATGCGGGTTTGAATTTGAAGGACGTAGTAACAATACGAGTACAAGGCGAGGCAATTCGATAAGACCTTGAGAAGGATGATTTAGATACAATTACGACGCTTCACATCATGAAGGCCTGGGCGTTTCTAAATTAGGATAAATTATTCGTAGTGGGCATGGCTACTTTCAACAATGTAGAATGAGGAAGTTTCGGGATGTTTTGCGATTGAAGAGGCTAAATGCACAACACTTTTATGGGCTTTACAGGCAACTTGGTCTTTAGGTTCCATTTTCCTATCTTGTCTTTGATTTCCAATAAGATCAATAATAATTCATCAACCTCAGGTGACGCCATAGAAATATCTATACATTACGAAAATAATCGTATATGCTCTTTGTGACTAACATCAAAGATACTAACATGGAATCCAAAATGATTGATAATACTTGAAATTGTGAATCTTATATAAGATTACCATCTTAACCTCATTGGCAAATTTTTATCATCAATTCACTATGAATCTTATGACTGAGATAATGGTAATGAGTTTCATCAACCGTGTTAGGTTGAAGAGGATGGCAGTCCACATGCTGTACCACCAATGTGCTTGTATTTCCGGGAAGGAAAATGAGCCACGGTGCCTTTAATGAACTCATAATCAAGCTCGGTATATCTCAAAATGTACCACTTGATCTCTTTTGAGTTTTTACTCAAGATACTGGTAAAAATTGTGTATATGTACAGAACCAGAACCAGGGAAAAGGTAAAAAAAAAGACAAGACAAGTTCAATCTCATCCAGATTGTTTGTTGTGTCTTCACTAGAACGTAATCAAATCTGGCATCATGTACTCGATATAAACTGGTTCTTGGTACGATACTATAAGAGGCAGAGGATGCTTTTGATATTCTTTAATCACCTTTTCATGGAAACAACACTCATCATCTTCGAAAATCTCCCATTTCTCTGTGATGATCGTCTCCAATCTCGGTTTCTCCAAAACCACCATAGCTTTCTTCTTCTCTACTCTTCTTCTTCAACGTTCTCAATCATGTTCTTGATTGTTTCTACTTCCGCCTTTGGTATACTAACGAACTGAGGAGTATCTCTCGCGTTCGGGACGCCAAATCCTTTGCAAAATTCAAAGTAGACAGCTAAATCTTCTCCCTGAGACGTTACCTTATTGATGATATCGCAGCGGCGTCTGCTTTACCTGAACTAGGAAGCATTCTGATGACGCCGCTGCATATTCTACCGTAGATGTTGATACTCGATCACAATACAATCCATCGCTTCTAGGATCAACGTCCTCTTCATGTTATCAGCAATGGGACGTATCTGTAGAATCAAATCGAAGAGAGAGATCCTTTCCAGCTCAAAAGATCTTCTACTCGCGGGGCGGCGGTGGAACTGATCGGATAAGAATGAAGCGTAGTTTTGGAGGAAGGCGAAGTAAGCACGGACGAAGATGTTGAACCCCATGTTTTGCTGAGGCACGAATGCCCGTCGGAGAAATCTGAGAGGTCGAAAGGGAGACGGCGGAGCTCTCCGAGGACGGAGGGAGTTTGCAGGAGATAACGCCGTGGAGGAGCATAAGGGATTTGAGGGAGACGATCCAGCTGCGCGTGTGGCTGACGCGGGAGGAGAGGGTGTGGATTAGCGTCTTGAGGTTGAGATGAGGAGAAGATCGGATCCATTTGTAGACGCGGTGAGCGTTGGAGTAGTCGACGGAGGAGGAGTCGTGGGAGGTGGCTTTGATGATGGCTGCTTCGAGGTCTAAGTTGTGGTGTGAAGTTCGCTTTGAGAATCCGACCGCTAATAGGCTTTTACGGTCTTTTATCGCGGCGGCGGCTCGTTTCACAGCTTCATCGTCCGCCCCCTTCCTCCTCTTCCTCTCTCTCTCTCTCGTTGTCTTTTCTGTATCTTTCTTCTTCCTCGAGATCGAAAAAATCATCTCTGTAAATCTCCTTTCTCTATTTTAAGTTCTTGTCCCTAAACCATCCGTTAATACCGTTGTAACCGCTGATTTCATAAAAATAATATTTTTTTTGATAAACAACGAAAAAAGCTGGCACGTGTGAACATTTTTTTTAATTCGTGCATTTTTTTTTTGAACCGAACCAAAGTCGTATAAAATGTCCTTATTTGGGTTTGTTTTCAATATACGTATAATAAGCAAAATGTCATTTATTCCATCTCCGAACTCAAAATTCATGACATAATTCTCTTGGGAAAGCATTATTTATCCTACTAAATTTAGAGACGTGAAGTTCACTTATTTTAGCAGAATCTATTTGAGTTTATCGGACCGAAACGTATCTGAATTTTCCTTGAGGTTCTATAATTAAAAAAAAAAAAAAACCTAAGAATCAAAAACAGAACAAAAACTGGATTGGGGAACCTTTTTGACTCAACATTTTGCAATGAAGAGACTAACGTCGATCTGACTACAGAAAATTTGCCACAAGTGTAGAAAATAATCATTTCTGTAACCCCAACTTGGGACATGTCTTTTATAGCGGGCTACTACAAAGCAATTAATAAGAGAGATCATTCAAGAAGAGAGATGACAAGAGCAACACTCATGCCAAGCATCAACGATATCAAATGGCACACACTGTTTTTAACTGTCGATTTTCCCAGTTGTTGTTCATCTCCAAGAACGCCTGCAACCGCTATGTATATGAATCCTCCGCTGTGAATCCCTACAACATTTCAATCACCCACCCAAAAATATCATAAACATTATTTAAATTTAACATTACTAATTTGAGCCAAAGCCAAATGTCATTTACTACCTCAATCAATGATGACTGTCCCGGTTCATTTCCCCATACCAAAACCTGTGGCCGAGACAAATAAAAAAAACATAACGAAGGTTAGTTCAATTTCAATATATCTCTAGAAAGGTTTTCAGACGTAAAAGACTTGCCAGTGAAGTTCCTGCAAGTGCAACGAGTGCAGAGAGAAAGTTGAAGAAGAGTGCCTTTGTTACAGTGAAGCCTGACCTCACTAGAATCCCAAAATCACCTATCTGCCAGTGTTATCTTTTGAAGGGTTACTTACTTGTTGCTATACACATTCTCAAAAGTTTGTAAATGAAACAGAGTAGGGGACCTCTTGGGGAAGCTCGTGAGCAAGCAAGAACATGGTTCTTGACCATCCACCAACTGATCCGTAGAGAAGAAACGCACTTCCTAACGCCATTCCATCAGTAAAATTGTGCTGCACAACAAAAACGGGGAAGAGATCTTATCTTTTCAGATGAAGCTGAAGCATCTCCTATCTTTAATAAATATCAAAGGAAGCACGTACTTACAACACCATCAGAGAACAAGTTGAGGTAACCAAATACTAGGCTTGAATTCTTCTCCACTTGTTCAGATTCGTCCAATTTTCCATTGGAGATAGTTTCTGCCTGAGATTGATTTATTCACACCATCAATAGCAGAAGTCTTTCTCTGCAATGTAACACACAAGTCACAATATTAGCCTAAATGACTAAGTAACCATAGTAGAGATCTGCTGCAGATGGAAACATTGACATGGAAGTGCAAGTGCTGGTTCTCACCTTACGGAGAGATTTGTCTTTAGAGCCGGTAAAGACTTTCTCTGATGAATTTTCAGTTGCATCAGAGGGACACTGTTTGTCCGCGTTGTTATGATCGTCCTCATCTTTCAGTTTCTTACTGCCTGCATGGTGGTGGTGGACCCACGTACTGGATCCAGACGAGTTTTCTTCGCACCGCACCAATTTCTCCACAAGAAGGAAGACCACAATCCCAGCTAGACAATCAAGAATCATGTTTAAATTGAAATATAAGATCTGTCAAACTACTTTGTTTGATAAACACAAGAGCAAGTGTTAAACTACTTACCGAGAACAGACAATCCAACAGACAGATCTTGTATAGAATGTGAATGTGAAGGTGAATCGAATGAGAGTGAGAATGATCATGATGGTCATGACTCTCATGGTGATCATGCGAATGAGAGTGACCACCACCTGCCACACACAAAAATTGCACTTTAGAAGATATCCCCTTGGTAGTTGGTACCGAATTAAAAGACAACAAGGAGAATATTACAGCCAACAAAATGAGTAGACTTACGAAACCAGTTTATAGAACAATGGGGATATTACTAAGAAGAGATCAGATCAATGTACTGTACCAAAAGCATGTGGCAATTGGTGAAGAAAAGCATCCCCAACATAGCTCCTGCCTGATAAATGTATTTTGAAGCAGCAACAGATCATATACATACATTTCAACCTCATAGCGAAACTAATCACAGTGTAATTCAAAACCAACACCGGCCAAAGAAAAGCTAATGCAGCAAAAGAAACAAAAGACATACCCCAAAGAGAGCCAGGGCATCAACAAACCATTTTGCAGGCTTCCCTTGAACTGTAGTTTGAAACATAAACTGGTTCAAACAAAATCTTCTCTAGTATAGCCAATTGGATAAACAAAGAGATAACTTTCTCCATAACAGTCAACACAAAGATCCTTTTGAGATTTCACTTACCGAACATGGGAGCAAAATCAGACAAATGAGTGAAGCCAAGCTAACCAAAGAGAGCATCCCAACGCATTAACCCACAGTGCTGTAATAAAAAAAAAGAAAGACAACTCTAAAATCATCAGATTATTCATCTACAATTTTTTTTTTTTTTTTTGTAACACCATCTACAATTTTTCTAAAATTCAATAAACCAATTACCAAATCCAGAAAGATTAGAACTTGATCCGTGATCGTGATCGTGATCGTGGTGAAGACAAGGCCCAAACCCACACAGCCTCATATCCTCCTCCTCCGCCAGCTCCTCCGGCAACTTCATCTTCACCTCCTCCTCATCATGCGAATGACTACACCCACCTCCGTGGTGATGGTGCACGTGACCCTCACGCGCCGGAGTTGAGTGAGAGAGTCCGGTGTATACGCACAGATCCAGGAACAGCACCAGAACGAGAAACGGAACCGCGAGTCTTGTCAGTGACAACGACATCTGATTGATCTAATGCAAGAGACTAAGAAGAGCGGCGGTTGTTGCAGCAGGCGCCTTCGACGGTGATGAAGCAGACGATGCAGAAGATGAGGATGATGATTCCGACTATGACCCGAATGTCACCACATCCATTTTCTTAATTTTGACCCTCTCTTTCTAAATTGAGGCGAAAGCCCCAATCTGTATTTAAGAACATTCACTGGATAGCTCTGGACGTTCAAGTGTTGGGATTTTCAATATGGTACCGAGTGGGTGTCAATTTTATTTTTTTATCTTTGTTAATACTAATTTTTTTTTTGGTAAAATATTAAATATTATTACCAATTTTCAATTTTTCGACACAAGTTACAATAGATGACTAGTAGCAGAAAAATAAACAACACCACACAAGACACACTACGAGACATCAACAAAGGACCGGACCGAACAAAACGCGAGCGCAAGCGCTCAAACGAGCAATAGCGAGACGAAGAAGAACCTTGCAACTCCGAACTAGATAGAACATCGACTAGTTGCCGAAGCAACGAGAGAAGGGCCTTAAACCCCGAATATTACGGTTCCTAACAACTTCTAATGGACAACCCAAAGCGAACTAAAGCGAAGAATCCAACCACGGACCTAGAGCAAGCTTGATAAAAGAAACCACCGGCTGTACGAAAGAGTCAAAGACCGACGATACCGTTGTTCAAGAGTTTCGCGGTGGAGATTACCGTCTCGCATTCCACCGGGACCGTCTACACCCATTTAACCACAAACCCGAAGAGAATATGATCGGTAACGCACTCCTCGAGGAGACAAAACCGACCACACACATGAGCCGCTGCCTATTACTCCAAGTAAAAACGACAGAAGTCATTGCCTATCCAAGAAACAAAGCTGCTGAGATTATTTGAGAAGAAGATGGCTACGGATCAGGCCACATAGTCGAGGCCATAAGATCCGGCGGTGAAGGGAACACATGGGAACCCACACACTACTACGCGAGCCACAGTGGGAGGTCGAGAACAGACAGACGCTCTCCACCACAGTCACCAACAACCCCGCGAGCCACCATCGAGAACACGACGGAGACGCCAAACCCAATAGAGAGAACTTCGACACGCAAGAAAAGGCCTCAAACTCACGCCGAAACCATGAACCAGCGAATCCAAGAACCCCAGCTCCACACACAGCCGCACCCACCACCAGACGCCACGCGGAGGTGAAACGAGACCGACGAGGAGCTCCTCGACGCTGCACGCCTCCATCTCAACGAAGCTTGGCTGGATCTCGACTGGAAGCTCCGCTTCAGACCGGGTTCAGAGAAGAAGAAGCCGCCCCTACGACCTCCTCCGAAAACCCTAGATCAATATCCAGAGAAACCAGATCTGAGACACCACGGCGGCCCTCACCAAGAACACGGAGATAACGAGGAGAGAAACGATTATGGACAAACGGGAGATTAGGGTCCGGGCGTCCGCATCGACGAAGCGCGACCACCGAAAAGACTGACGGCAAGACCGCGGACCTTTGAACAGAGGGGAGGAGCTCAGATAAAGAAAGCTTTTCCGTTTATAGTAAATGTTATACATGATTTTAACGTAGGTACACTACAAGAAAACAGCGACATACTGAGTGAAAAGGTTTGCGGATGTCGTAGGAATAACGCTATTCGACATACCGACGAAACAAGTCCTCGAAATAACTCTCGGAATTTTTCCTCATCCCTTGGAATTTTCCCGACGGAATTCGAGAAAACAAATTCGAGGAAACTCCGAGGACCACCAGTTCGTCGGAAGCTCCTCGGAATATACCGGGGAGAACTTCCTCGAATTTACGCCGGAGGTTCCCGAAATGTTCCTCGAATTCATCTGGAATTTCGGGAAGTGAACCCTCGAAAATTCCGAACACGCCCCTATATTCCGAGGTTCATTTCCTTGGAATTTGAACAAGTCCCTCGAAAATTCGGGAACAAGTCCTCGAATTTAATTTTTTTTTTAAATAAAATTTTGAAATTTAAATTCGAAAATATAAAATTAAAATTAAAATTGAAATCATATTAGTTAATATTCAAAATTGTACAAATAAAAATAAAACATTCGAAGTTTTGAAAAAAAAACTACGGTCCGCACGCTCGAACACCTCATTCGGTACATCCTCCATCATCTCTATCATTTGCTGGTTCAACCTCCTCGTGCCTCATAGCCCGCTTCACGCCATCCGGTCTCCAACAAATATATGATCATCTTCGCCCTTCAACTGAGCCGTAAGTACTTTCGGATCAACAAAGGGCGGTGGTGCGAAGAAGGAGGAACCGACCGGTGCGACGCACCAAACCACCAAACGCCCCTTCTTCTTTGGAACCGACTGAAATAGAAAATAGCCAAATTTAAATCAAGAAATAAATGAATTGAACTTTAAAAAAGAACTTACGGATTCAACGATTTCGTTGATTCAAACCGGACAAGTTGGTCGGGCCGCCGAGGCCATCCTCGGTTTGAAGCTGAGACACTTGCCTTGCACTTGAGTTTGGACCAGGGTGACCACTTCCCTCAAGATCGTCATCAATCTGGCGGTCTTCTTGTTGGTATACCCTCTTCATTATGGCAAGATCATCAACCGCTCGCCATCATTTTCTTCCTTGAAAAACATAAATTAAAGAAACATTAGAAATTAGAAGAAATGCACAAAAATAAAATTTCAAAACTTAAATAATTGAAGAAAAAGCGAATGAACTTACCATGATCTCGAGAGAGGCAATAGATGAGCACCGGTTATGCTTGAAGACGCCTTCCCTTTACGGTCGCCTCCTCGCGTTGGTGGAGTTGATGAAAGAAGTTTCTTTCGTCTCTTCCTTATCCCATGCACAACTCCGGCCCGCACCGTGTTGTTTATCGACTTTGGAATCTTTTAATAAAAAAAAAATAGTTTTAATAAATAAAAATAGTTTAATAAATTAAAATTGTTTAATAAATTAAAACAAACCTTGTTGATTTTCCACTTCTTCTTACACTCGTGGATCTGCTTCCCATAGTTGTCCATAATTTTATGGATCGAAGTGGTGATAGATAAAGCGTCTCATCGAATTCCGGTTGAATTTCTTGGAAAAAAACACAACTAGTAGAAAATTTATATTAAAGATTAAAAATATAAGTAAAAATTAGAATACTTACCGCAAACTAACGAAACCAAGATGCTGCTGCGTCAGAGGGAAGTCGATGAAAGTCGGATGTCCCTTGTCGAGGGCCAAGTACATCACAGTTGATCCATGCTGATCCGCTCCCGAATCGGTTGAACCTAATAAAAGTACAAACGGTTAATAATGAATCAAATTTTAATGAAAAAAATATATGTTTAATTACCATGTTTGACCCCGTCCATGTGGATATCGGAGTGAGATAGGGAAGATGGTCACGCACGGGCTGTCGAACCAACTCCTCAACACTCATCACTCCGAGGACCCGAGGAGCAGGAGGGTGCAGCAGAATGGGAGCGAGAGGAGCAAGAGCGGGTGCAGCAGAGGGAGATGTATGGTAGGAGTGGGGCTGGGGAAATCGAAAATGACCGAATCGGAGACCTGCCTCCAGACCACCACGACCACAATTGCCGAGGCCGAGTCTAATCATCATGAGACCTGTAAATTAAAAAAAATATTTAATAAATATAGAAATATAAAAAGAATTTTAAAAAATCCCAAATAATAGTTTTTAATCACAAAAAGTTTTATAGATATTAAAAATGTTTAATAAATATATAAAAATAGTTCTAATAAACAAAAATAGTTCTAATAAACAAAATAGTTTTAATAAATAAAAATAGTTTTAATAAATAAAAATAGTTTTATTGTTGATATGTTATATTCTGTCGACGTGCTATTAATATAGTTTATGCGTCTAATCTGCTAGCATGTCTATCTATTATATATGGTTTAAGTTATTGTAAGTGCAAAAATTCACGGTCTCTGAATTTTAAAATGATAATTAAGAAAACATGAGCAAACAAGATTGTGAGATTAGTTGCAAGTGTGCAACCCATTCATCACGTTTAAACTGGAATGGAGATAAAACAACTGTTGTAAACAAGTTCTATAGTCCAAAGTTAGCAAGAAAAAAAAACAAGTTCTATAGTCTGTAATTACTACAGTACAATTTTGTTGTTGTTTAATAATATAAGCCTGTAAGTTGAAAAAATAATAATATATATAGTGTTTAAATTTCTATTTAAAGCATTTTGTTAGTTAGAATACTTTTGTATTTGTCACCATATTATAAATTGTTAATAGTTTTGTTTTGCTTAATAATATACGTGATTGGGGACGTATTATGACTTATGAGAAAGTACTAGTCTCTATAAAGTTCGAAACTTATGGTACATCCTTAAAGTCTTTGCTTTGGCCATACCAGTTTATGATTGATAGCGATTTCCATCGGCCTTATTGCTTTCATTACAAACATTTCATATCAAACGAAATAAACACACACAACATATAGAGGAACATCATTAGTCTTCCTTAATCAAAACAAAAGAAAAATTAAAATATGATTTTCAAGTGGCTGTATTAAATTAAATTAAATTAAATTAAATTAAATTAAATTAAATTAAATTAAATTAAATTAAATTAAATTAAATTAAATTAAATTAAGAGTCTAACTAAGAAACGTTGTTTCTTTTTCGTTCAACACTAGGTATTATGCGGGTTTGAATTTGAAGGACGTAGTAACAATACGAGTACAAGGCGAGGCAATTCGATAAGACCTTGAGAAGGATGATTTAGATACAATTACGACGCTTCACATCATGAAGGCCTGGGCGTTTCTAAATTAGGATAAATTATTCGTAGTGGGCATGGCTACTTTCAACAATGTAGAATGAGGAAGTTTCGGGATGTTTTGCGATTGAAGAGGCTAAATGCACAACACTTTTATGGGCTTTACAGGCAACTTGAAACGTGTGGAGGTCGAAGGTGATAATGCCGTCTTAAAGCAACAATCTTAAGTTACAAAATTACATCAACGAAATTCGAGAATGGCAATGACTCCATAAAGTTCACACATAGGAATAGATTACACAACCAATGTGCGGATAAATTAGCTAAGCGGCCTGTTAGTGTTCCAAATTTTTGGTGTATATATAATTGTTGTCTAAAATTCTTACAAGACAATGTATGTACTAATTTAGCATTGTAAAAGTTAGGTTGACAAAAAAAAAAGATTTAGTAACAATACTAGTACAAGAAGCTCTGGTTAATTGTCTTAATTCTTCGGAAGATGCTGGTCGTATCCATGGTGTCCGTCTAACAGAATCGTGTCCATCGATTCATCACCTTTTGTTTGCGGACGATAGCCTCCTGCTTTGTAAAGCCAATGCAGAGGAAGCGAAGGAGATCTTGGCTTGTCTCAAGCTATATGGAGATGCGTCAGGACAGGTGGTAAATCATCTGAAGTCGTCAGTCATCTTTGGCGCCAAAGTCTCGGAAGCTACGAAAGTTGAGATTAAAGAAATCCTTGGGATTGATCTGGAAGGTGGAGAAGGTTCGTATTTGGGTCTTCCTCAGTGTTTCAGTGGATCGAAAATTAAACTATTAAGTTTCATCCGAGAGAAGCTTCAAGGTCGTCTCCGTGGCTGGTTTGCAAAGTCTCTATCTCAAGGTGGAAAGGAGATATTGATGAAATCAGTGTGCTTGGCTCTTCCAGTGTATGCAATGTCCTGTTTTAAACTTCCCAAAAATGTTTGCACAAAGCTCACAAGTGTTATGATTGAGTTTTGGTGGAGCAGCGGAGATAATAGGAAGAAAATACCTTGGGTTGCCTGGCAGAAGCTATGTAAAGAGAAGGAACTAGGAGGATTGGGGTTCCGTGACATTGAAAAGTTCAACCAAGCCCTTCTTGCCAAACAAGCCTGGAGAGTCTGGTCTGAACCTAACTCTCTTCTGTCTAGATTGCTCAGACATCGCTATCTTGGCCATTCATCCTTCTTAGACTGCAGCCTAGGAGTAAGACCATCCTTTGCTTGGCGTAGTATGCTCCACGGTAGAGATCTGCTGAAACAAGGTCTGCTCCAGGTGATTGGTGATGGTGAAAATACCAGAGTATGGCTAGACAATTGGTTGCTTGCGCCTATTCCGCGCCCTCCCCGTTACCGCCAGGACGCCATCGTTGACCTCACTTTGAATGTGTCCGATTTGATTGATGTTCATACAGGTACGTGGGATCCAATCCAAGTGCGACAGCTTATTGACGAGGAAGACGTCAGCCTCGTATTAAAGACTAAGCTTCATCCTTCGCATACTGATAAACGGTTATGGGGTCTGTCCAAGGATGGAAGATATGATGTTAAGAGTGGTTATAAGCTTATTGATGCCTTGCTGGAACATGAAAATCCTCAGGGTATTACTCAGCCCCCACTGGAGAAACAACTGTGGAGCAATCTTTGGAAAACAAAAGCTCCTCCAAAGCTGAAGCATTTCCTATGGAGAGTGAATTCAGGTGCCCTGGCAGTGAAAGCTCGTCTTCAAACCCGGGGTATTCAAGTGAATCCTACCTGTTCTTTCTGTGATCAGGGCTCAGAATCAATCACGTTACTTTACCCGCAAGATCTGGAAGGAAGTATGGGAAAAGATCGGATCCATTTGTAGACGCGGTGAGCGTTGGAGTAGTCGACGGAGGAGGAGTCGTGGGAGGTGGCTTTGATGATGGCTGCTTCGAGGTCTAAGTTGTGGTGTGAAGTTCGCTTTGAGAATCCGACCGCTAATAGGCTTTTACGGTCTTTTATCGCGGCGGCGGCTCGTTTCACAGCTTCATCGTCCGCCCCCTTCCTCCTCTTCCTCTCTCTCTCTCTCGTTGTCTTTTCTGTATCTTTCTTCTTCCTCGAGATCGAAAAAATCATCTCTGTAAATCTCCTTTCTCTATTTTAAGTTCTTGTCCCTAAACCATCCGTTAATACCGTTGTAACCGCTGATTTCATAAAAATAATATTTTTTTTGATAAACAACGAAAAAAGCTGGCACGTGTGAACATTTTTTTTAATTCGTGCATTTTTTTTTTGAACCGAACCAAAGTCGTATAAAATGTCCTTATTTGGGTTTGTTTTCAATATACGTATAATAAGCAAAATGTCATTTATTCCATCTCCGAACTCAAAATTCATGACATAATTCTCTTGGGAAAGCATTATTTATCCTACTAAATTTAGAGACGTGAAGTTCACTTATTTTAGCAGAATCTATTTGAGTTTATCGGACCGAAACGTATCTGAATTTTCCTTGAGGTTCTATAATTAAAAAAAAAAAAAAACCTAAGAATCAAAAACAGAACAAAAACTGGATTGGGGAACCTTTTTGACTCAACATTTTGCAATGAAGAGACTAACGTCGATCTGACTACAGAAAATTTGCCACAAGTGTAGAAAATAATCATTTCTGTAACCCCAACTTGGGACATGTCTTTTATAGCGGGCTACTACAAAGCAATTAATAAGAGAGATCATTCAAGAAGAGAGATGACAAGAGCAACACTCATGCCAAGCATCAACGATATCAAATGGCACACACTGTTTTTAACTGTCGATTTTCCCAGTTGTTGTTCATCTCCAAGAACGCCTGCAACCGCTATGTATATGAATCCTCCGCTGTGAATCCCTACAACATTTCAATCACCCACCCAAAAATATCATAAACATTATTTAAATTTAACATTACTAATTTGAGCCAAAGCCAAATGTCATTTACTACCTCAATCAATGATGACTGTCCCGGTTCATTTCCCCATACCAAAACCTGTGGCCGAGACAAATAAAAAAAACATAACGAAGGTTAGTTCAATTTCAATATATCTCTAGAAAGGTTTTCAGACGTAAAAGACTTGCCAGTGAAGTTCCTGCAAGTGCAACGAGTGCAGAGAGAAAGTTGAAGAAGAGTGCCTTTGTTACAGTGAAGCCTGACCTCACTAGAATCCCAAAATCACCTATCTGCCAGTGTTATCTTTTGAAGGGTTACTTACTTGTTGCTATACACATTCTCAAAAGTTTGTAAATGAAACAGAGTAGGGGACCTCTTGGGGAAGCTCGTGAGCAAGCAAGAACATGGTTCTTGACCATCCACCAACTGATCCGTAGAGAAGAAACGCACTTCCTAACGCCATTCCATCAGTAAAATTGTGCTGCACAACAAAAAAACGGGGAAGAGATCTTATCTTTTCAGATGAAGCTGAAGCATCTCCTATCTTTAATAAATATCAAAGGAAGCACGTACTTACAACACCATCAGAGAACAAGTTGAGGTAACCAAATACTAGGCTTGAATTCTTCTCCACTTGTTCAGATTCGTCCAATTTTCCATTGGAGATAGTTTCTGCCTGAGATTGATTTATTCACACCATCAATAGCAGAAGTCTTTCTCTGCAATGTAACACACAAGTCACAATATTAGCCTAAATGACTAAGTAACCATAGTAGAGATCTGCTGCAGATGGAAACATTGACATGGAAGTGCAAGTGCTGGTTCTCACCTTACGGAGAGATTTGTCTTTAGAGCCGGTAAAGACTTTCTCTGATGAATTTTCAGTTGCATCAGAGGGACACTGTTTGTCCGCGTTGTTATGATCGTCCTCATCTTTCAGTTTCTTACTGCCTGCATGGTGGTGGTGGACCCACGTACTGGATCCAGACGAGTTTTCTTCGCACCGCACCAATTTCTCCACAAGAAGGAAGACCACAATCCCAGCTAGACAATCAAGAATCATGTTTAAATTGAAATATAAGATCTGTCAAACTACTTTGTTTGATAAACACAAGAGCAAGTGTTAAACTACTTACCGAGAACAGACAATCCAACAGACAGATCTTGTATAGAATGTGAATGTGAAGGTGAATCGAATGAGAGTGAGAATGATCATGATGGTCATGACTCTCATGGTGATCATGCGAATGAGAGTGACCACCACCTGCCACACACAAAAATTGCACTTTAGAAGATATCCCCTTGGTAGTTGGTACCGAATTAAAAGACAACAAGGAGAATATTACAGCCAACAAAATGAGTAGACTTACGAAACCAGTTTATAGAACAATGGGGATATTACTAAGAAGAGATCAGATCAATGTACTGTACCAAAAGCATGTGGCAATTGGTGAAGAAAAGCATCCCCAACATAGCTCCTGCCTGATAAATGTATTTTGAAGCAGCAACAGATCATATACATACATTTCAACCTCATAGCGAAACTAATCACAGTGTAATTCAAAACCAACACCGGCCAAAGAAAAGCTAATGCAGCAAAAGAAACAAAAGACATACCCCAAAGAGAGCCAGGGCATCAACAAACCATTTTGCAGGCTTCCCTTGAACTGTAGTTTGAAACATAAACTGGTTCAAACAAAATCTTCTCTAGTATAGCCAATTGGATAAACAAAGAGATAACTTTCTCCATAACAGTCAACACAAAGATCCTTTTGAGATTTCACTTACCGAACATGGGAGCAAAATCAGACAAATGAGTGAAGCCAAGCTAACCAAAGAGAGCATCCCAACGCATTAACCCACAGTGCTGTAATAAAAAAGAAAGACAACTCTAAAATCATCAGATTATTCATCTACAATTTTTTTTTTTTTGTAACACCATCTACAATTTTTCTAAAATTCAATAAACCAATTACCAAATCCAGAAAGATTAGAACTTGATCCGTGATCGTGATCGTGATCGTGGTGAAGACAAGGCCCAAACCCACACAGCCTCATATCCTCCTCCTCCGCCAGCTCCTCCGGCAACTTCATCTTCACCTCCTCCTCATCATGCGAATGACTACACCCACCTCCGTGGTGATGGTGCACGTGACCCTCACGCGCCGGAGTTGAGTGAGAGAGTCCGGTGTATACGCACAGATCCAGGAACAGCACCAGAACGAGAAACGGAACCGCGAGTCTTGTCAGTGACAACGACATCTGATTGATCTAATGCAAGAGACTAAGAAGAGCGGCGGTTGTTGCAGCAGGCGCCTTCGACGGTGATGAAGCAGACGATGCAGAAGATGAGGATGATGATTCCGACTATGACCCGAATGTCACCACATCCATTTTCTTAATTTTGACCCTCTCTTTCTAAATTGAGGCGAAAGCCCCAATCTGTATTTAAGAACATTCACTGGATAGCTCTGGACGTTCAAGTGTTGGGATTTTCAATATGGTACCGAGTGGGTGTCAATTTTATTTTTTTATCTTTGTTAATACTAATTTTTTTTTTGGTAAAATATTAAATATTATTACCAATTTTCAATTTTTCGACACAAGTTACAATAGATGACTAGTAGCAGAAAAATAAACAACACCACACAAGACACACTACGAGACATCAACAAAGGACCGGACCGAACAAAACGCGAGCGCAAGCGCTCAAACGAGCAATAGCGAGACGAAGAAGAACCTTGCAACTCCGAACTAGATAGAACATCGACTAGTTGCCGAAGCAACGAGAGAAGGGCCTTAAACCCCGAATATTACGGTTCCTAACAACTTCTAATGGACAACCCAAAGCGAACTAAAGCGAAGAATCCAACCACGGACCTAGAGCAAGCTTGATAAAAGAAACCACCGGCTGTACGAAAGAGTCAAAGACCGACGATACCGTTGTTCAAGAGTTTCGCGGTGGAGATTACCGTCTCGCATTCCACCGGGACCGTCTACACCCATTTAACCACAAACCCGAAGAGAATATGATCGGTAACGCACTCCTCGAGGAGACAAAACCGACCACACACATGAGCCGCTGCCTATTACTCCAAGTAAAAACGACAGAAGTCATTGCCTATCCAAGAAACAAAGCTGCTGAGATTATTTGAGAAGAAGATGGCTACGGATCAGGCCACATAGTCGAGGCCATAAGATCCGGCGGTGAAGGGAACACATGGGAACCCACACACTACTACGCGAGCCACAGTGGGAGGTCGAGAACAGACAGACGCTCTCCACCACAGTCACCAACAACCCCGCGAGCCACCATCGAGAACACGACGGAGACGCCAAACCCAATAGAGAGAACTTCGACACGCAAGAAAAGGCCTCAAACTCACGCCGAAACCATGAACCAGCGAATCCAAGAACCCCAGCTCCACACACAGCCGCACCCACCACCAGACGCCACGCGGAGGTGAAACGAGACCGACGAGGAGCTCCTCGACGCTGCACGCCTCCATCTCAACGAAGCTTGGCTGGATCTCGACTGGAAGCTCCGCTTCAGACCGGGTTCAGAGAAGAAGAAGCCGCCCCTACGACCTCCTCCGAAAACCCTAGATCAATATCCAGAGAAACCAGATCTGAGACACCACGGCGGCCCTCACCAAGAACACGGAGATAACGAGGAGAGAAACGATTATGGACAAACGGGAGATTAGGGTCCGGGCGTCCGCATCGACGAAGCGCGACCACCGAAAAGACTGACGGCAAGACCGCGGACCTTTGAACAGAGGGGAGGAGCTCAGATAAAGAAAGCTTTTCCGTTTATAGTAAATGTTATACATGATTTTAACGTAGGTACACTACAAGAAAACAGCGACATACTGAGTGAAAAGGTTTGCGGATGTCGTAGGAATAACGCTATTCGACATACCGACGAAACAAGTCCTCGAAATAACTCTCGGAATTTTTCCTCATCCCTTGGAATTTTCCCGACGGAATTCGAGAAAACAAATTCGAGGAAACTCCGAGGACCACCAGTTCGTCGGAAGCTCCTCGGAATATACCGGGGAGAACTTCCTCGAATTTACGCCGGAGGTTCCCGAAATGTTCCTCGAATTCATCTGGAATTTCGGGAAGTGAACCCTCGAAAATTCCGAACACGCCCCTATATTCCGAGGTTCATTTCCTTGGAATTTGAACAAGTCCCTCGAAAATTCGGGAACAAGTCCTCGAATTTAATTTTTTTTTTAAATAAAATTTTGAAATTTAAATTCGAAAATATAAAATTAAAATTAAAATTGAAATCATATTAGTTAATATTCAAAATTGTACAAATAAAAATAAAACATTCGAAGTTTTGAAAAAAAAACTACGGTCCGCACGCTCGAACACCTCATTCGGTACATCCTCCATCATCTCTATCATTTGCTGGTTCAACCTCCTCGTGCCTCATAGCCCGCTTCACGCCATCCGGTCTCCAACAAATATATGATCATCTTCGCCCTTCAACTGAGCCGTAAGTACTTTCGGATCAACAAAGGGCGGTGGTGCGAAGAAGGAGGAACCGACCGGTGCGACGCACCAAACCACCAAACGCCCCTTCTTCTTTGGAACCGACTGAAATAGAAAATAGCCAAATTTAAATCAAGAAATAAATGAATTGAACTTTAAAAAAGAACTTACGGATTCAACGATTTCGTTGATTCAAACCGGACAAGTTGGTCGGGCCGCCGAGGCCATCCTCGGTTTGAAGCTGAGACACTTGCCTTGCACTTGAGTTTGGACCAGGGTGACCACTTCCCTCAAGATCGTCATCAATCTGGCGGTCTTCTTGTTGGTATACCCTCTTCATTATGGCAAGATCATCAACCGCTCGCCATCATTTTCTTCCTTGAAAAACATAAATTAAAGAAACATTAGAAATTAGAAGAAATGCACAAAAATAAAATTTCAAAACTTAAATAATTGAAGAAAAAGCGAATGAACTTACCATGATCTCGAGAGAGGCAATAGATGAGCACCGGTTATGCTTGAAGACGCCTTCCCTTTACGGTCGCCTCCTCGCGTTGGTGGAGTTGATGAAAGAAGTTTCTTTCGTCTCTTCCTTATCCCATGCACAACTCCGGCCCGCACCGTGTTGTTTATCGACTTTGGAATCTTTTAATAAAAAAAAAATAGTTTAATAAATTAAAAATAGTTTAATAAATTAAAATTGTTTAATAAATTAAAACAAACCTTGTTGATTTTCCACTTCTTCTTACACTCGTGGATCTGCTTCCCATAGTTGTCCATAATTTTATGGATCGAAGTGGTGATAGATAAAGCGTCTCATCGAATTCCGGTTGAATTTCTTGGAAAAAAACACAACTAGTAGAAAATTTATATTAAAGATTAAAAATATAAGTAAAAATTAGAATACTTACCGCAAACTAACGAAACCAAGATGCTGCTGCGTCAGAGGGAAGTCGATGAAAGTCGGATGTCCCTTGTCGAGGGCCAAGTACATCACAGTTGATCCATGCTGATCCGCTCCCGAATCGGTTGAACCTAATAAAAGTACAAACGGTTAATAATGAATCAAATTTTAATGAAAAAAATATATGTTTAATTACCATGTTTGACCCCGTCCATGTGGATATCGGAGTGAGATAGGGAAGATGGTCACGCACGGGCTGTCGAACCAACTCCTCAACACTCATCACTCCGAGGACCCGAGGAGCAGGAGGGTGCAGCAGAATGGGAGCGAGAGGAGCAAGAGCGGGTGCAGCAGAGGGAGATGTATGGTAGGAGTGGGGCTGGGGAAATCGAAAATGACCGAATCGGAGACCTGCCTCCAGACCACCACGACCACAATTGCCGAGGCCGAGTCTAATCATCATGAGACCTGTAAATTAAAAAAAAAATATTTAATAAATATAGAAATATAAAAAAGAATTTTAAAAAAAATCCCAAATAATAGTTTTTAATCACAAAAAAAGTTTTATAGATATTAAAAATGTTTAATAAATATATAAAAATAGTTCTAATAAACAAAAATAGTTCTAATAAACAAAAATAGTTTTAATAAATAAAAATTAGTTTTAATAAATAAAAAATAGTTTAATAATTACCAAAAATAGTTTTAATAATATTAAAATGTTTAATAAATATAGAAATTTATATAATATAAATATATATATAAATATATATATTTAAAAAAAAACAAATCCCAAATAATAGTTTTTAATCACAAAAAAAGTTTTATAGATATTAAAAATGTTTAATAAATATATAAAAATAGTTCTAATAAACCAAAAAATAGTTTTAATAATATTAAAAATGTTTAATAAATATAGAAATTTATATTATATATATATATAGTTTTTTTTTAAATCCCAAATAATAGTTTTTAATCACAAAATTTTTTATAGATATTAAAAATGTTTTGTAAAATCCAAAAATCAAATTGATATACAAAAAACGTTTTGTAAAATACAAAATCGATTTATACACAAAAATCGAATTTATATACAAAAATCGATTTTATATAAATAAAAAAAAAATAAAAATTTATAAAAAATTCTAAATCAATTTAACAAAAAAATTATTCAACCAAATCACAATTCTAAACCTATTATACAACCAAATCACAATCCTAACCAATCACCCTAACAAAATCTATCAAATCTACACAAAACCTAACAAATAGAACCTAAGAGAGTGAGATAGGATCCTTGATTTGTGTAAGAGTGGGGAGATCGCTGGAGATATCGCCGGAGAGAAGGGGAGATCGCCGAGATATCGTCGGAGAAGGGGAGGAGCCGCGCAGAGGAAGAAGAGAGAAATGGGAAGAAGAAGCCGCTCGTGGTTATAAACCTAGGGTCCGACGGATAGTTTCCGGAATTTCCTCGAATTCGATTTCAATTTCGCAAATATTTGCCGGTTAATGAAAATATTCGAAGAAATTCACGGATACATAAATATCCGTCGAATTCCATCGAATATTCCGAGGAATTTCTGAGGAACTAGTGTTTAGGGTTTCAAAACATCGATTTTTTGCCGTATTTCATTTCTTATACAATTGTAATGCATACCATTAAGGATTCTTTGTATAGATGATCATAAACCATGAAATAACAAAATTTCAAAACGATTGTAAGTATTCCCTTTACCGCTCATTAAAGTGTATAAGTGTCTCTTATGTTGTGGGGATTTCGTTCATACAATCGGAAAAATGTTTATTATAGGGTAAGGAACAAATTTTTGACTTCATAATCAGTCTAAGACACAAGGGTTATATAAGTGTTATTCAAACCGCAAAACGTTGTTTTAGGTTTAAAACCCTACTTCCTCGAATTTTCTCGAATATTCCAAGGAAATTCGAGCAAACCCTTATCTTCCTCGAATTCGGCCGAATATTCAGGAATTTCGGAACTAGTGTTTGGGGTTTCAAAACATCGATTTTTTGCAGATTTCATTTCTTATACAATTGTAATGCATACCATTGAGGATTCTTTGTATAGATGATCATAAACCATGAAATAACAAAATTTCAAAACGAATTGTAAGTATTCCTTACCGCTCATTAAAGTGTATAAGTGTTTCTCTTATGTTGTGGAAATTTCGTTCACAATCGGAAAAGTGTTTTATTATAGGGTAAGGAACAAATTTTTGACTTCATAATCAGTCTACAGACACTTAATAAGGGTATAAGTTATTCAAACCGCAAAACGTTGTTTTCGGTTTAAAATCCTACTTCCCCTGCAACCATGATCGATCGTGCATAAATCGCGAAGAAACCACTTATCCCTGCAATTGCTTCATGAACATTTCGTGGTAATAGTTCCTTGAAGGCAAACGAAGGAGGCGCTGCATCATTACATGGCAATCGTGGCTTTGCAAGCTAGTAGACTTTCCTTCCTTTCGTCGATACTGCTACGCAAATTAGATGCGAACCGTCTGAAAATTCCACATCGTTTGAAATCCAATCAAAAGAACACATCTTTCCCTCTGCATCAAGTCGGTATAGGAAAAGGAGCCCTACCATTCTCATCAACATGTTCTCGAACGAGCACATATATCGACTAAATCGAAGTCTTGACTTCAAATTATCCTTTGTTTTACCTTGAACATTAAGGATCGTGTTCATGAGATTGTCAAAAAGTTCTTCTCAATATGCATGACATCTAAATTATGCCTTAGCATGATTCTCCCAGTATGGCAGATCCCGTAATTTTTTGTGCTTATGTAGGTCCAACAACATCCACCGCAAACGCCATGTCCACCGATGTCCGGCATTTCTGCACCAAAATCTCTTAGTTGTGTCTTCAAATCTTTCCCACAAATTCCGGAGGTGGACTGTCAAACACCCTCTTGTTAGAACAAATTCCTACTCCTACGATATGGATGATCAGGTGGTAGGAATCTCTTGTGACAGTCAAACCAACACGTTTTCCTTCCGTGTTTTAGTTGGAAAGCATCAGTGTTATCTTGACAATATGGACGTGATAGCCTTCCGTTGTCCATCCAGATAACATACCATATGCTGGAAAATCACTTATTTTCCACATTAGTACTGCCGCATTTGAAAGTTTTCTTTACAAAACATCGTATGTTTCAGCACCTTCCATAGTTGTTGCAACTCATATATTAGTGGCTGAAGAAACACATCAGTGAGGTATTCTCAGTCTCGGGAACAAGAATCGAGAGAAACAAAAATCTCGTCGCAAACACAAGTTTGGGGTAGGTTGTATGGTGTAAGAATGACCGCCATAGAGAATACTGTCTTCCACTCTTGCCAAACGGGCTGAAACCATCAGCACATAATCCAAGGACATTTCTTCTCTCATACGCAAACCGGGATACTTTGATTGGAAATGCTTATACGCTTTTGCATCCGGAGGATGTCTCGATCTCACCATCTGTTGAGTGCTCGCATGCCATCTCATTGGTTGGCGCGTCGACAGATACAACCTCTGAACCTTTCTCAAAGGCAAATACCACATCCTTTTATATGGCACTGAAACTCTTCCACTCGATCTTTATAACGAGGCTTTCCACAAAATTTGCATGTAACCCGCTGTTCATCCGCCTCCAATAAATCATGCAGTTGTCGCTGCATACATCTATTACCCGATACGATAAACTAAGACCAGCTACGAGTTTCTGAACCTCGTAGTATGAACCAGAGCTACATTATCCTCGAGTAGAATACCTTTTACAAAATCAGCAATCGCATCCACAGTCTTCACCAAATTATAATCTGTTTTAATGCCCATCAATCTTGTAGCAGATGATAAAGCTGAATGACCATGTCTGCAACCTTCGTACAATGGTTTCTTTTCAGCATCCAACATATCATAAAATCTCCTAGCTTGTGCATTGGGTAAATCTTCTAAAATGATCATTTACCATCTCTTCAGTACCTACACCATAATCTACATCCGTTCTAATTGGTTTTTCTAATCTAACCGCTGGCTGAGGTTCACTAGTACTACCATGTTCATAATCAGTTTCCCATGATGATACCAAATTTTGTAACTTGTAAACCCACTCAAATATAGATGAGTCCAAACATCCCACTCTTTAATAACCTTTCTATTTTACAATTAGAGCAAGGACATATTAACATACCTGTTTTGCTTTCGGTTGTTGGTGAACTAACCCCATGAATTCGGTTATACCTCGTTGGTATTCTTCCGTAGCAATCTCGTGTTCGATCCAAATGAGGTCGATCGATCCAAGAACGAAAATAATTTGAAGAAGACATGTTTTATGAATCAAATTGTGTAAAGAGAGTAAGAGAGGATGAAGATATGGAGTGAATGAAGAGGAAGAGGAGTGCTTGTATTTATAGTTGAAATCCTGCCGACAGATCAGGGAATTTCGACGAATTCACCGGAAACAACTGTTAGTCGCCAGAATCGGAATTTTAAAATCCCCAACGGCTCTCTAACGGCTATAATATATCCTCGAATTCATCGGTTTTTCGAGGAATACGTTTTCCTCGGTATTCCATAAGAATATTCCGGAATATTATTTCCTCGAATTCCATATTCGGGAACCAAATTTTGTGTTTCCTCGGAATATCCTCGAAAATTCTCGGGATATTCCGAGGATTTCATTTTCCACGAAATCAATAATCGCTGTTTTCTTCTGGTACTAGTATAACACTTTGAAAGATAACAATGTCTTTAATTACATCAAATTTTTTTTGTGTGTTCTACCGTAAATTATATGCCTGATATATATTAGATATCATATATACAAATCCAAAATTTGTACAATTAGATTTATGTATAAAATATCTAGAAAATCAACTTTCTGAATTAAACAATAAGAAAATAGACATTATGAGTTTTTCTGGTTATTATGCTATTACAAACTATGAGAAAATTATAGACGATATACCGCCAAAAATTTTATATGCTTAATGAGGATTCACGTCGATTGCATCACCATGAGCCGCCATGTGAAATTCATTCCTGATGGTACTCATTAAGCCATGCTGAAGATCTCCTATAAGCTTCTCCAATTTTCTGCATAATTCTTCTCCGGAATTGAAACCAGACCTCTTGGTGTAAAATTGTGTCGCCCGAGATTCAACCTCAGACTAGATGTAGAAGCTTTTAAACCTTAACCACTGGCCACGCTTCCACAAACAATATGGTTAGTATGATGTTAAAAATGATACATTAATTATAACATTTGTAAGAAAATAAAAATATTGTAGGCAATTTATTCCATAGAATATTTGATTTATATAATTGTATCCATAGTTTTCAAAATAGAGAAGGTGTAAGTATTGTGAAAATATTTTATAAATTAGGTAAGGACGGATCATAACTGCCTTGGCCGATTGTACATTTCAATTAACTTAATTGATTTATGAGTATAATGTTTAATTTTAATTGATTCTTGACTACCTGGAAAAGAAAAGCATAACGAAGGTTAGTTCAATTTCAATATATCTCTAGAAAGGTTTTCAGACGTAAAAGACTTGCCAGTGAAGTTCCTGCAAGTGCAACGAGTGCAGAGAGAAAGTTGAAGAAGAGTGCCTTTGTTACAGTGAAGCCTGACCTCACTAGAATCCCAAAATCACCTATCTGCCAGTGTTATCTTTTGAAGGGTTACTTACTTGTTGCTATACACATTCTCAAAAGTTTGTAAATGAAACAGAGTAGGGGACCTCTGGGGAAGCTCGTGAGCAAGCAAGAACATGGTTCTTGACCATCCACCAACTGATCCGTAGAGAAGAAACGCACTTCCTAACGCCATTCCATCAGTAAAATTGTGCTGCACAACAAAAACGGGGAAGAGATCTTATCTTTTCAGATGAAGCTGAAGCATCTCCTATCTTTAATAAATATCAAAGGAAGCACGTACTTACAACACCATCAGAGAACAAGTTGAGGTAACCAAATACTAGGCTTGAATTCTTCTCCACTTGTTCAGATTCGTCCAATTTTCCATTGGAGATAGTTTCTGCCTGAGATTGATTTATTCACACCATCAATAGCAGAAGTCTTTCTCTGCAATGTAACACACAAGTCACAATATTAGCCTAAATGACTAAGTAACCATAGTAGAGATCTGCTGCAGATGGAAACATTGACATGGAAGTGCAAGTGCTGGTTCTCACCTTACGGAGAGATTTGTCTTTAGAGCCGGTAAAGACTTTCTCTGATGAATTTTCAGTTGCATCAGAGGGACACTGTTTGTCCGCGTTGTTATGATCGTCCTCATCTTTCAGTTTCTTACTGCCTGCATGGTGGTGGTGGACCCACGTACTGGATCCAGACGAGTTTTCTTCGCACCGCACCAATTTCTCCACAAGAAGGAAGACCACAATCCCAGCTAGACAATCAAGAATCATGTTTAAATTGAAATATAAGATCTGTCAAACTACTTTGTTTGATAAACACAAGAGCAAGTGTTAAACTACTTACCGAGAACAGACAATCCAACAGACAGATCTTGTATAGAATGTGAATGTGAAGGTGAATCGAATGAGAGTGAGAATGATCATGATGGTCATGACTCTCATGGTGATCATGCGAATGAGAGTGACCACCACCTGCCACACACAAAAATTGCACTTTAGAAGATATCCCCTTGGTAGTTGGTACCGAATTAAAAGACAACAAGGAGAATATTACAGCCAACAAAATGAGTAGACTTACGAAACCAGTTTATAGAACAATGGGGATATTACTAAGAAGAGATCAGATCAATGTACTGTACCAAAAGCATGTGGCAATTGGTGAAGAAAAGCATCCCCAACATAGCTCCTGCCTGATAAATGTATTTTGAAGCAGCAACAGATCATATACATACATTTCAACCTCATAGCGAAACTAATCACAGTGTAATTCAAAACCAACACCGGCCAAAGAAAAGCTAATGCAGCAAAAGAAACAAAAGACATACCCCAAAGAGAGCCAGGGCATCAACAAACCATTTTGCAGGCTTCCCTTGAACTGTAGTTTGAAACATAAACTGGTTCAAACAAAATCTTCTCTAGTATAGCCAATTGGATAAACAAAGAGATAACTTTCTCCATAACAGTCAACACAAAGATCCTTTTGAGATTTCACTTACCGAACATGGGAGCAAAATCAGACAAATGAGTGAAGCCAAGCTAACCAAAGAGAGCATCCCAACGCATTAACCCACAGTGCTGTAATAAAAAAGAAAGACAACTCTAAAATCATCAGATTATTCATCTACAATTTTTTTTTTTTTGTAACACCATCTACAATTTTTCTAAAATTCAATAAACCAATTACCAAATCCAGAAAGATTAGAACTTGATCCGTGATCGTGATCGTGATCGTGGTGAAGACAAGGCCCAAACCCACACAGCCTCATATCCTCCTCCTCCGCCAGCTCCTCCGGCAACTTCATCTTCACCTCCTCCTCATCATGCGAATGACTACACCCACCTCCGTGGTGATGGTGCACGTGACCCTCACGCGCCGGAGTTGAGTGAGAGAGTCCGGTGTATACGCACAGATCCAGGAACAGCACCAGAACGAGAAACGGAACCGCGAGTCTTGTCAGTGACAACGACATCTGATTGATCTAATGCAAGAGACTAAGAAGAGCGGCGGTTGTTGCAGCAGGCGCCTTCGACGGTGATGAAGCAGACGATGCAGAAGATGAGGATGATGATTCCGACTATGACCCGAATGTCACCACATCCATTTTCTTAATTTTGACCCTCTCTTTCTAAATTGAGGCGAAAGCCCCAATCTGTATTTAAGAACATTCACTGGATAGCTCTGGACGTTCAAGTGTTGGGATTTTCAATATGGTACCGAGTGGGTGTCAATTTTATTTTTTTATCTTTGTTAATACTAATTTTTTTTTTGGTAAAATATTAAATATTATTACCAATTTTCAATTTTTCGACACAAGTTACAATAGATGACTAGTAGCAGAAAAATAAACAACACCACACAAGACACACTACGAGACATCAACAAAGGACCGGACCGAACAAAACGCGAGCGCAAGCGCTCAAACGAGCAATAGCGAGACGAAGAAGAACCTTGCAACTCCGAACTAGATAGAACATCGACTAGTTGCCGAAGCAACGAGAGAAGGGCCTTAAACCCCGAATATTACGGTTCCTAACAACTTCTAATGGACAACCCAAAGCGAACTAAAGCGAAGAATCCAACCACGGACCTAGAGCAAGCTTGATAAAAGAAACCACCGGCTGTACGAAAGAGTCAAAGACCGACGATACCGTTGTTCAAGAGTTTCGCGGTGGAGATTACCGTCTCGCATTCCACCGGGACCGTCTACACCCATTTAACCACAAACCCGAAGAGAATATGATCGGTAACGCACTCCTCGAGGAGACAAAACCGACCACACACATGAGCCGCTGCCTATTACTCCAAGTAAAAACGACAGAAGTCATTGCCTATCCAAGAAACAAAGCTGCTGAGATTATTTGAGAAGAAGATGGCTACGGATCAGGCCACATAGTCGAGGCCATAAGATCCGGCGGTGAAGGGAACACATGGGAACCCACACACTACTACGCGAGCCACAGTGGGAGGTCGAGAACAGACAGACGCTCTCCACCACAGTCACCAACAACCCCGCGAGCCACCATCGAGAACACGACGGAGACGCCAAACCCAATAGAGAGAACTTCGACACGCAAGAAAAGGCCTCAAACTCACGCCGAAACCATGAACCAGCGAATCCAAGAACCCCAGCTCCACACACAGCCGCACCCACCACCAGACGCCACGCGGAGGTGAAACGAGACCGACGAGGAGCTCCTCGACGCTGCACGCCTCCATCTCAACGAAGCTTGGCTGGATCTCGACTGGAAGCTCCGCTTCAGACCGGGTTCAGAGAAGAAGAAGCCGCCCCTACGACCTCCTCCGAAAACCCTAGATCAATATCCAGAGAAACCAGATCTGAGACACCACGGCGGCCCTCACCAAGAACACGGAGATAACGAGGAGAGAAACGATTATGGACAAACGGGAGATTAGGGTCCGGGCGTCCGCATCGACGAAGCGCGACCACCGAAAAGACTGACGGCAAGACCGCGGACCTTTGAACAGAGGGGAGGAGCTCAGATAAAGAAAGCTTTTCCGTTTATAGTAAATGTTATACATGATTTTAACGTAGGTACACTACAAGAAAACAGCGACATACTGAGTGAAAAGGTTTGCGGATGTCGTAGGAATAACGCTATTCGACATACCGACGAAACAAGTCCTCGAAATAACTCTCGGAATTTTTCCTCATCCCTTGGAATTTTCCCGACGGAATTCGAGAAAACAAATTCGAGGAAACTCCGAGGACCACCAGTTCGTCGGAAGCTCCTCGGAATATACCGGGGAGAACTTCCTCGAATTTACGCCGGAGGTTCCCGAAATGTTCCTCGAATTCATCTGGAATTTCGGGAAGTGAACCCTCGAAAATTCCGAACACGCCCCTATATTCCGAGGTTCATTTCCTTGGAATTTGAACAAGTCCCTCGAAAATTCGGGAACAAGTCCTCGAATTTAATTTTTTTTTTAAATAAAATTTTGAAATTTAAATTCGAAAATATAAAATTAAAATTAAAATTGAAATCATATTAGTTAATATTCAAAATTGTACAAATAAAAATAAAACATTCGAAGTTTTGAAAAAAAAACTACGGTCCGCACGCTCGAACACCTCATTCGGTACATCCTCCATCATCTCTATCATTTGCTGGTTCAACCTCCTCGTGCCTCATAGCCCGCTTCACGCCATCCGGTCTCCAACAAATATATGATCATCTTCGCCCTTCAACTGAGCCGTAAGTACTTTCGGATCAACAAAGGGCGGTGGTGCGAAGAAGGAGGAACCGACCGGTGCGACGCACCAAACCACCAAACGCCCCTTCTTCTTTGGAACCGACTGAAATAGAAAATAGCCAAATTTAAATCAAGAAATAAATGAATTGAACTTTAAAAAAGAACTTACGGATTCAACGATTTCGTTGATTCAAACCGGACAAGTTGGTCGGGCCGCCGAGGCCATCCTCGGTTTGAAGCTGAGACACTTGCCTTGCACTTGAGTTTGGACCAGGGTGACCACTTCCCTCAAGATCGTCATCAATCTGGCGGTCTTCTTGTTGGTATACCCTCTTCATTATGGCAAGATCATCAACCGCTCGCCATCATTTTCTTCCTTGAAAAACATAAATTAAAGAAACATTAGAAATTAGAAGAAATGCACAAAAATAAAATTTCAAAACTTAAATAATTGAAGAAAAAGCGAATGAACTTACCATGATCTCGAGAGAGGCAATAGATGAGCACCGGTTATGCTTGAAGACGCCTTCCCTTTACGGTCGCCTCCTCGCGTTGGTGGAGTTGATGAAAGAAGTTTCTTTCGTCTCTTCCTTATCCCATGCACAACTCCGGCCCGCACCGTGTTGTTTATCGACTTTGGAATCTTTTAATAAAAAAAAAATAGTTTAATAAATTAAAAATAGTTTAATAAATTAAAATTGTTTAATAAATTAAAACAAACCTTGTTGATTTTCCACTTCTTCTTACACTCGTGGATCTGCTTCCCATAGTTGTCCATAATTTTATGGATCGAAGTGGTGATAGATAAAGCGTCTCATCGAATTCCGGTTGAATTTCTTGGAAAAAAACACAACTAGTAGAAAATTTATATTAAAGATTAAAAAATATAAGTAAAAATTAGAATACTTACCGCAAACTAACGAAACCAAGATGCTGCTGCGTCAGAGGGAAGTCGATGAAAGTCGGATGTCCCTTGTCGAGGGCCAAGTACATCACAGTTGATCCATGCTGATCCGCTCCCGAATCGGTTGAACCTAATAAAAGTACAAACGGTTAATAATGAATCAAATTTTAATGAAAAAAATATATGTTTAATTACCATGTTTGACCCCGTCCATGTGGATATCGGAGTGAGATAGGGAAGATGGTCACGCACGGGCTGTCGAACCAACTCCTCAACACTCATCACTCCGAGGACCCGAGGAGCAGGAGGGTGCAGCAGAATGGGAGCGAGAGGAGCAAGAGCGGGTGCAGCAGAGGGAGATGTATGGTAGGAGTGGGGCTGGGGAAATCGAAAATGACCGAATCGGAGACCTGCCTCCAGACCACCACGACCACAATTGCCGAGGCCGAGTCTAATCATCATGAGACCTGTAAATTAAAAAAATATTTAATAAATATAGAAATATAAAAAGAATTTTAAAAAATCCCAAATAATAGTTTTTAATCACAAAAAGTTTTATAGATATTAAAAATGTTTAATAAATATATAAAAAATAGTTCTAATAAACAAAAATAGTTCTAATAAACAAAATAGTTTTAATAAATAAAAATTAGTTTTAATAAATAAAAAATAGTTTAATAATTACCAAAAATAGTTTTAATAATATTAAAATGTTTAATAAATATAGAAATTTATATTATATATATATATATATATATATATATATATATATATATATATATATATATATATATATATATATATATATATATATATATATATATATATATATATATATATATATATATATATATATATATATATATATATATATATATATATATATATATATATATATATATATATATATATATATATATATATATAGTTTTTTTAAATCCCAAATAATAGTTTTTAATCACAAAATTTTTTATAGATATTAAAAATGTTTTGTAAAATCCAAAAATCAAATTGATATACAAAAAACGTTTTGTAAAATACAAAATCGATTTATACACAAAAATCGAATTTATATACAAAAATCGATTTTATATAAATAAAAAAAAAATAAAAATTTATAAAAAATTCTAAATCAATTTAACAAAAAAATTATTCAACCAAATCACAATTCTAAACCTATTATACAACCAAATCACAATCCTAACCAATCACCCTAACAAAATCTATCAAATCTACACAAAACCTAACAAATAGAACCTAAGAGAGTGAGATAGGATCCTTGATTTGTGTAAGAGTGGGGAGATCGCTGGAGATATCGCCGGAGAGAAGGGGAGATCGCCGAGATATCGTCGGAGAAGGGGAGGAGCCGCGCAGAGGAAGAAGAGAGAAATGGGAAGAAGAAGCCGCTCGTGGTTATAAACCTAGGGTCCGACGGATAGTTTCCGGAATTTCCTCGAATTCGATTTCAATTTCGCAAATATTTGCCGGTTAATGAAAATATTCGAAGAAATTCACGGATACATAAATATCCGTCGAATTCCATCGAATATTCCGAGGAATTTCTGAGGAACTAGTGTTTAGGGTTTCAAAACATCGATTTTTTGCCGTATTTCATTTCTTATACAATTGTAATGCATACCATTAAGGATTCTTTGTATAGATGATCATAAACCATGAAATAACAAAATTTCAAAACGATTGTAAGTATTCCCTTTACCGCTCATTAAAGTGTATAAGTGTCTCTTATGTTGTGGGGATTTCGTTCATACAATCGGAAAAATGTTTATTATAGGGTAAGGAACAAATTTTTGACTTCATAATCAGTCTAAGACACAAGGGTTATATAAGTGTTATTCAAACCGCAAAACGTTGTTTTAGGTTTAAAACCCTACTTCCTCGAATTTTCTCGAATATTCCAAGGAAATTCGAGCAAACCCTTATCTTCCTCGAATTCGGCCGAATATTCAGGAATTTCGGAACTAGTGTTTGGGGTTTCAAAACATCGATTTTTTGCAGATTTCATTTCTTATACAATTGTAATGCATACCATTGAGGATTCTTTGTATAGATGATCATAAACCATGAAATAACAAAATTTCAAAACGAATTGTAAGTATTCCTTACCGCTCATTAAAGTGTATAAGTGTTTCTCTTATGTTGTGGAAATTTCGTTCACAATCGGAAAAGTGTTTTATTATAGGGTAAGGAACAAATTTTTGACTTCATAATCAGTCTACAGACACTTAATAAGGGTATAAGTTATTCAAACCGCAAAACGTTGTTTTCGGTTTAAAATCCTACTTCCCCTGCAACCATGATCGATCGTGCATAAATCGCGAAGAAACCACTTATCCCTGCAATTGCTTCATGAACATTTCGTGGTAATAGTTCCTTGAAGGCAAACGAAGGAGGCGCTGCATCATTACATGGCAATCGTGGCTTTGCAAGCTAGTAGACTTTCCTTCCTTTCGTCGATACTGCTACGCAAATTAGATGCGAACCGTCTGAAAATTCCACATCGTTTGAAATCCAATCAAAAGAACACATCTTTCCCTCTGCATCAAGTCGGTATAGGAAAAGGAGCCCTACCATTCTCATCAACATGTTCTCGAACGAGCACATATATCGACTAAATCGAAGTCTTGACTTCAAATTATCCTTTGTTTTACCTTGAACATTAAGGATCGTGTTCATGAGATTGTCAAAAAGTTCTTCTCAATATGCATGACATCTAAATTATGCCTTAGCATGATTCTCCCAGTATGGCAGATCCCGTAATTTTTTGTGCTTATGTAGGTCCAACAACATCCACCGCAAACGCCATGTCCACCGATGTCCGGCATTTCTGCACCAAAATCTCTTAGTTGTGTCTTCAAATCTTTCCCACAAATTCCGGAGGTGGACTGTCAAACACCCTCTTGTTAGAACAAATTCCTACTCCTACGATATGGATGATCAGGTGGTAGGAATCTCTTGTGACAGTCAAACCAACACGTTTTCCTTCCGTGTTTTAGTTGGAAAGCATCAGTGTTATCTTGACAATATGGACGTGATAGCCTTCCGTTGTCCATCCAGATAACATACCATATGCTGGAAAATCACTTATTTTCCACATTAGTACTGCCGCATTTGAAAGTTTTCTTTACAAAACATCGTATGTTTCAGCACCTTCCATAGTTGTTGCAACTCATATATTAGTGGCTGAAGAAACACATCAGTGAGGTATTCTCAGTCTCGGGAACAAGAATCGAGAGAAACAAAAATCTCGTCGCAAACACAAGTTTGGGGTAGGTTGTATGGTGTAAGAATGACCGCCATAGAGAATACTGTCTTCCACTCTTGCCAAACGGGCTGAAACCATCAGCACATAATCCAAGGACATTTCTTCTCTCATACGCAAACCGGGATACTTTGATTGGAAATGCTTATACGCTTTTGCATCCGGAGGATGTCTCGATCTCACCATCTGTTGAGTGCTCGCATGCCATCTCATTGGTTGGCGCGTCGACAGATACAACCTCTGAACCTTTCTCAAAGGCAAATACCACATCCTTTTATATGGCACTGAAACTCTTCCACTCGATCTTTATAACGAGGCTTTCCACAAAATTTGCATGTAACCCGCTGTTCATCCGCCTCCAATAAATCATGCAGTTGTCGCTGCATACATCTATTACCCGATACGATAAACTAAGACCAGCTACGAGTTTCTGAACCTCGTAGTATGAACCAGAGCTACATTATCCTCGAGTAGAATACCTTTTACAAAATCAGCAATCGCATCCACAGTCTTCACCAAATTATAATCTGTTTTAATGCCCATCAATCTTGTAGCAGATGATAAAGCTGAATGACCATGTCTGCAACCTTCGTACAATGGTTTCTTTTCAGCATCCAACATATCATAAAATCTCCTAGCTTGTGCATTGGGTAAATCTTCTAAAATGATCATTTACCATCTCTTCAGTACCTACACCATAATCTACATCCGTTCTAATTGGTTTTTCTAATCTAACCGCTGGCTGAGGTTCACTAGTACTACCATGTTCATAATCAGTTTCCCATGATGATACCAAATTTTGTAACTTGTAAACCCACTCAAATATAGATGAGTCCAAACATCCCACTCTTTAATAACCTTTCTATTTTACAATTAGAGCAAGGACATATTAACATACCTGTTTTGCTTTCGGTTGTTGGTGAACTAACCCCATGAATTGGTTATACCTCGTTGGTATTCTTCCGTAGCAATCTCGTGTTCGATCCAAATGAGGTCGATCGATCCAAGAACGAAAATAATTTGAAGAAGACATGTTTTATGAATCAAATTGTGTAAAGAGAGTAAGAGAGGATGAAGATATGGAGTGAATGAAGAGGAAGAGGAGTGCTTGTATTTATAGTTGAAATCCTGCCGACAGATCAGGGAATTTCGACGAATTCACCGGAAACAACTGTTAGTCGCCAGAATCGGAATTTTAAAATCCCCAACGGCTCTCTAACGGCTATAATATATCCTCGAATTCATCGGTTTTTCGAGGAATACGTTTTCCTCGGTATTCCATAAGAATATTCCGGAATATTATTTCCTCGAATTCCATATTCGGGAACCAAATTTTGTGTTTCCTCGGAATATCCTCGAAAATTCTCGGGATATTCCGAGGATTTCATTTTCCACGAAATCAATAATCGCTGTTTTCTTCTGGTACTAGTATAACACTTTGAAAGATAACAATGTCTTTAATTACATCAAATATTTTTTGTGTGTTCTACCGTAAATTATATGCCTGATATATATTAGATATCATATATACAAATCCAAAATTTGTACAATTAGATTTATGTATAAAATATCTAGAAAATCAACTTTCTGAATTAAACAATAAGAAAATAGACATTATGAGTTTTTCTGGTTATTATGCTATTACAAACTATGAGAAATTATAGACGATATACCGCCAAAAATTTTATATGCTTAATGAGGATTCACGTCGATTGCATCACCATGAGCCGCCATGTGAAATTCATTCCTGATGGTACTCATTGCGCCATGCTGAAGATCTCCTATAAGCGTTTTCTCCAATTTTCTGCATAATTCTTCTCCGGAATTGAAACCAGACCTCTTGGTGTAAAATTGTGTCGCCCGAGATTCAACCTCAGACTAGATGTAGAAGCTTTTAAACCTTAACCACTGGCCACGCTTCCACAAACAATATGGTTAGTATGATGTTAAAAATGATACATTAATTATAACATTTGTAAGAAAATAAAAATATTGTAGGCAATTTATTCCATAGAATATTTGATTTATATAATTGTATCCATAGTTTTCAAAATAGAGAAGGTGTAAGTATTGTGAAAATATTTTATAAATTAGGTAAGGACGGATCATAACTGCCTTGGCCGATTGTACATTTCAATTAACTTAATTGATTTATGAGTATAATGTTTAATTTTAATTGATTCTTGACTACCTGGAAAAGAAAAGCATAACCATTTAATTATGTGTTTCTTTCATTGTAGTTAATTTGAATTATTTTAGGAAAACATTCAATAAGTGGCAAAAAATTATATATTTTTACGTTAAATTAATTAAATTTTCAGTGGCATTGGATTATAAATATTGTGAAAGTCTAAGGGATATTCTATATGTGTTCTTCTATTTTAATGAAGTAGATTCATAAATTTCATTCAGATATTTTTTTTATTTCTTGGTAAGGTTCGATTCAGTTCTTGCATTATTTTACCACATCTTGAAATCACCAAAATTTGAAAACTACTCCAAAATATCCAAATATACTCAGAAAAGGTCAAACTATTCTAGTAAATAACAAAACTATAGAATATACAATCAGGACCCGATCTAAAGGGTTATAAACATTTTTAAGAATTTTAATAATTTTTTTTCTATAAAATTAACGGTTAAAACCTACATAAAAGATCTCAATTTTTTGGAAATGAACACTAATATTTCACGCAGCTTTTGACCAAATTAGGCTATGTAGATGAGATATTCATAAGTAGGTCCGACACGGATCGGATATCCGGGTTTTAAAGATATTTGTGATTTGCTTCAGATGTCACGGATATCTAATTTTTCGATTTGCTTTGCTTCAAAAAATATGGATATTCGAAAACGGATATCCAGAAAATAAATAGATATTTACGGATATTTACAAATACTTACGGATATCTCAAACGCTTTGATTAATACTGAATAATCTTAAAATTTGATATAAATTTGTTTTGTAAAATATTTTTGCAGGATATATATGATCAGGTGGTAGGAATCTCTTGTGACATCAAACCAACACGTTTTCCTTCCGTGAGTTGGTTGGTGTTATCTTGACAATATGGACGTGATAGCCTTCCATCGTTGTCCATCCGATAACATACCATGCTGGAAAATCACTTATTTTCCACATTAGTCTGCCGCATTTGAAAGTTTTCTTTACACGAAACATCGTATGTTTCAGCACCTTCCATAGTTGTTGCAACTCATATATTAGTGGCTGAAGAAACACATCAAGTGATCTCTTAGGATGCTCAGGTGCGGGAACAAGAATCGAGAGAAACAAAACTCTCGTCGCAAACACAAGTTTGGGGTAGGTTGTATGGTGTAAGAATGACGGCCATAGAAATGTTTTCTTGCCAAGCGGGCTGAAACCATCAGCACATAATCCAAGGTAGACATTTCTTCTCTCATACGCTTCGGGATACTTTGATTGGAAATGCTTATCGCTTTTGCATCGAAGGATGTCTGATCTCACCATCTGTTGAGTGCTCGCATGCCATCTCATTGGTTGTCTTTGTCGCGTTGAACCGATACAACCTCTGCGCTACATCAAAGGCAAATACCACATCCTTTTATATGGCGAAACTCTTCCACTCGTATCTTTATAGCGAGGCTTTCCACAAAATTTGCATGTAACCGCTGTTCATCCGCCCTCCAATAAATCATGCGGTTGTCGCTGCATACATCTATTACGATACGATAAACTAAGACCAGCTCGAGTTTCTGAACCTCAAGTATGAACCGAGCTACATTATCCTCGGTAGAATACCTTTTACAAAATCAGCAATCGCATCCACCGATCTTCAAAATTATAATCTGTTTTAATGCCCATCAATCTTGTAGCGGATGATAAAGCTGAATGACCATGTGCAACCTTCGTTACAATGGTTTCTTTTCAGCATCCAACATATCATAAAATCTCTAGCTTGTGCATTGGGTAAATCTTCCCTCTAAAATGATCATTTACCATCTCTTGATGCACACACCATAATCTACATCCGTTCTAATGGTTTTCTAATCTAACGGCTGAGGTTCACTAGTACTACCATGTTCATAATCGGTTTCCCATGATGATACCAAATTTTGTAACCGTGTAAACCCACTCAAATATAGATGAGTCCAAACATCCCACTCTTTAATAACCTTTCTATTTTTACAATTAGAGCAAGGACATATTAACATACCTGTTTTGCTTTAGGTTGTTGGTGAACTAACCCCATGAATTGGTTATACCTCGTTGGTATTCTTCCAGTAAGCAATCTCGTGTTGGATCCAAATGAGGTCGATCCGGATTTGGATAGAAACAATTTGTAAATAGTAAGCTGGTGATTCTGATCCCTATAGAAAGAATTATGTACCCTTCAGAAAAATTATGAATCCTTGAAACAATTATGAACTCTTGAAACAATTATGAACTCTTGAGAAACAATTATGAATCCTTGAAACAATTATGAACTCTTGAAACAATTATGAACTCTTGAGAAACAATTATGAATCCTTGAAACAATTATGAACTCTTGAAATAATTTTGAACCCTTGAAACAATTATGAACTCTTGAGAAACAATTATGAATCCTTCCGAAACAATTATGAATCCTTCGAAACAATTATGAACTCTTCGAAACAATTATGAACTCTTCGAAATAATTTTGAACCCTTCGAAACAATTTACTACTCTTCAGAAAAATTATGAATCCTTCGAAACAATTTTATGCGGTTCATAAACAATTCGAACCCTTGAAACAATTATGTATCTTTGGTGGTGATTTTGAACCCTTGAAACAATTATGAATCCTTCGAAACAATTATGAATCCTTCGAAACAATTTTGTACGGTTCATAAACAATTGAACCCTTCGAAACAATTTTGTACGGTTCATAAACAATTCGAACCCTTGAAACAATTATGAATCCTTCAAAATAATTTCAACCCTTCGAAACAATTATGAATCCTTGAAACAATTATGTATCTTTGGTGGTGATTTTGAACCCTTGAAACAATTATGAACTCTTGAGAAACAATTATGAACTCTTGAAACAATTACGAATCCTTGAAAATAATTTTGAACCCTTGAAACAATTATGAATCCTTCCGAAACAATTATGAATCCTTGAAACAATTATGAATCCTTCAAACAATTATGAATCCTTCAAAATAATTGAACCCTTGAAACAATTATGAACTCTTCAAAAAATTTATGAACTCTTCAAAAAATTTATGAACTCTTGAGAAACAATTATGAACTCTTCGAAACAATTATGAACTCTTGAAATAATTTTGAACCCTTTAAAACAATTATGTATCTTTGGTGGTGATTTTGAACCCTTGAAACAATTATGAACTCTTGAGAAACAATTATGTATCTTTGGTGGTGATTTTGAACCCTTGAAACAATTATGAATCCTTCAAACAATTATGAATCCTTCAAACAATTATGAACTCTTGAAACAATTATGAACTCTTGAAACAATTATGAATCCTTCGAAACAATTTTGTACGGTTCATAAACAATTCGAACCCTTGAAACAATTATGAACTCTTGAAATAATTTTGAACCCTTCGAAACAATTTTATGCGGTTCATAAACAATTGAACCCTTCGAAACAATTATGAACTCTTGAAACAATTATGAACTCTTGAGAAACAATTATGTATCTTTGGTGGTGATTTTGAACCCTTCGAAACAATTATGAATCCTTGAAACAATTATGAACTCTTGAAACAATTATGAATCCTTCCGAAACAATTATGAACTCTTGAGAAACAATTATGAACTCTTCAAAAAATTTATGAACTCTTGAAACAATTATGAACTCTTGAAACAATTATGAATCCTTCGAAACAATTTTGTACGGTTCATAAACAATTGAACCCTTCTAAAACAATATTGAATCTTTCAAAAATAATTAAGAACCCTTCAAAATAATTAAGAACCCTTCAAAATAATTGAACCCTTGAAACAATTATGAACTCTTGAAATAATTTTGAACCCTTTAAAACAATTATGTACCTTTCGAAACAATTTTGTACGGTTCATAAACAATTGAACCCTTCGAAACAATTATGTACCTTTCGAAACAATTTACTACTCTTCAAAAAATTTATGAACTCTTGAAACAATTATGAACTCTTGAAATAATTTTGAACCCTTGAAACAATTATGAATCCTTGAAACAATTATGAACTCTTGAAATAATTTTGAACCCTTTAAAACAATTATGTATCTTTGGTGGTGATTTTGAACCCTTCGAAACAATTTTATGCGGTTCATAAACAATTCGAACCCTTGAAACAATTATGAATCCTTCAAACAATTATGAACTCTTGAAATAATTTTGAACCCTTTAAAACAATTATGTATCTTTGGTGGTGATTTTGAACCCTTGAAACAATTATGAACTCTTGAGAAACAATTATGTATCTTTGGTGGTGATTTTGAACCCTTTAAAACAATTATGTATCTTTGGTGGTGATTTTGAACCCTTGAAACAATTATGAACTCTTCAAAAAATTTATGAACTCTTGAGAAACAATTATGTACCTTTCGAAACAATTTTGTACGGTTCATAAACAATTCGAACCCTTGAAACAATTATGTACCTTCGAAACAATTATGAACTCTTGAAACAATTATGAACTCTTCAAAAAATTTATGAACTCTTCGAAACAATTTACTACTCTTCAAAAAATTTATGAACTCTTCAAAAAATTTATGAACTCTTGAAACAATTATGAATCCTTCAAACAATTATGAACTCTTGAAATAATTTTGAACCCTTCGAAACAATTATGAATCCTTGAAACAATTATGTACCTTTCTGTAAAACGTTAGTTATACAAACTAAAATGAATATTCTGATAATACGGAACTTGGGATTATGGTTGAAAAATGAAATCCAGTATATGCAGCCAAGCCTCTTGCTTCATTACATCTCAGTTGGATTAGAAGCTTACCAATTGATCTTAATAGATGCAAACAATAAAACAACATACAAAAGCAGGTTGCTCATGGAACAAATCAATATTTGATACATCTCAAGGAAATGTTAGGCTCATGACTTTATATAGTTGACGTCGGAACCAAAAGACCAATTGCCAACTTAAAGAGTGTATAAATCGAAAATAATCATATGCCTTTTAGGAAAAACATCAAAAATAGAATTCAAAATGATTGATAATTCTTCACATTATTGTTTCTGAAGGGTTCGAATTGTTTCGAATGGTTGAATTGTTTATGAAGGGTACAAAATTGTTTTCTAAAGGGTTCATAATTGTTTGTGAAAGGTTCGAATTGTTTCGAAAGGTTAAAATTGTTTTGAAGGGTTCGTAATTGTTTCAAGGGTTCATAATTGTTTGTGAAAGGTTCGGAATTGTTTCTGAAAGGTTAAAATTGTTTTTGAAGGGTTCAGAATTGTTTCTGAATGGTTCAGAATTGTTTGTGAAAGGTTGAATTGTTTCAGAAAGGTTCATATTTTTTTTCCTGAATGACTCAATATTGTTTCTCAAGGATTTAGAATTGTTTGTGGAGGGCTTCAGAAACAAATCTGAATCCTTCAAACAATTATGAACTCTTCGAAATAATTTTGAACCCTTGAAACAATTATGTATCTTTGGTGGTGATTTTGAACCCTTCGAAACAATTTACTACTCTTCAGAAAAAAATTTGTATCCTTCAGAAAAATTATGAATCCTTGAAACAATTATGTATCTTTGGTGGTGATTTTGAACCCTTCGAAACAATTTTATGCGGTTCATAAACAATTCGAACCCTTCTAAAACAATATTGAATCTTTCAAAAATAATTAAGAACCCTTGAAACAATTATGAACTCTTCGAAACAATTTTGTACGGTTCATAAACAATTCACAAACCTAATTAAAAACTAGTTAAACTACCTAATATTAACTAAAAATATTTAAAATAACAAATCAAACAAACTATAAAAATCTTGAAAATACTCTAAAACATTTGAATTACCTTAACATATATAAAACAGTAACAAATTTAGTTAATTTCTGATATTTTATGATTTTTGGTATTATGTTCATAAATTTCATTCATGTTTTACTAATTACCAGATCGGTTCGGTTCGGTTCTTTTTGGGTTATAAACAATATTCACCCAAAAATATTTTTAAAACTAAAAATTGACAAAATACTCAAAATACATAAACAATTCACAAACCTAATTAAAAACTAGTTAAACTACCTAATATTAACTAAAAATATTTAAAATAACAAATCAAACAAACTACAAAAATCTTGAAAATACTCTAAATCATTTGAATTACCTTACCATACATAAAACATTAACAAATTTAGTTAATTTCTAATATTTTTGGATCCTAATTGATTTCGGTTTGGCTTGTACCAGAGTACCAAACTCTTAAATCTCATTCAGATATTTTTGTATAACAGTTCAAATCGGATTTAGTTTTTCGGTTTGGATTAAAGTATGGATTTCAGTTTGGGGTAAAAGCAGAGACTTGTACCTCTATCCATAGAAAATTTTCCAAAAGTGTTGAAGATAAGTTGGATAACGATTCATGTAACCCCAGTTTGGGACATTTCTATATCCAGTTCCAAAGCAATTGCTACCAGAGATCATTCAAGAAGAGATGCCAAGAGCAACACCCATGCCAAGCATCAAAGATATCAAATGGCACACAGTGTTTCTAAGTGTTGATTGTCCAGAGTTGTTCATCTCTGCAAGAACACCAGCAACCGCTATGTATATGAATCCTCCGCTGTAAATCCCTACAAGATTGCAACCACCCCACCAAACATTATACACATTTAGATTCAACGTTACTAGACTGAACCAAGGCAATATGTTCACTTACTACCTCAATCAACGATGACTGTCCCGGTTCATTTCCCCATACCAAAACCTGTAGACCAAAAAACGACACCAGAGTTAGTTCAGTTTATATGTTTCGAGATCTGCTAGGTCTTTTGACATAGAAGACTTGCCAGGGCAGTTCCAGCAAGTGCGACAAGTGCAGAGAGGAAATGAAGAAGAGCGCTTTTGACTCAGTGAAGCCTGACCTCACTAGAATCCCAAAATCACCTATCTGCAAGTATTATCCCATTGATATATTTTACATAAAGGACACATCTTTAATATTTGTTTAAGGAAACAGAGTAGGGACCTCTTGGGAAGCTCGTGCAAGTAAAAACATGGTTCTTGACCATCCACCAACTGATCCATAGATGAGAAACGCACTTCCTAACGCCATTCCATCAGTAAAATTGTGCTGCACAACAAAAAAGGAAAAAAACTTATGTAATCTTTTATCATCCAAAGGAAGCTATTTCTTTTGAAAAAGTGACAAAGGGCGCACGTACTTACAACACCATCAGAGAACAAGTTGAGGTAACCAAATACTAAGCTTGAACTCTTCTCCACCTGTTTGGTTTTTCCAATTCTCCATCGGAAGTGTGTTCTGCGCCTGAATCTGCTTTATCAGCAGCATCACTAGCAGAAGTCTTTCTCTGCAATGAACAAACAAGTCATAATATGGTGATAACCCAAATAGATTACTAACTGATGTATTGACACAGAAGTGCTGGTTCTCTCTCACCTTACGGAGAGATTTATCCTTAGAGCAGCTGGAGACTTTCTCTGATGAGTTTTCATTTGCATTTTAGGACCGTCCTCATCCTTCAGTTTCTTACTGCCTGCATGGTGGTGGTGGTGGTGGCCCCAAGTATTGGATCCAGACGAAGTTTTCGACATACCGCACCAACTTCTCCACCAGAAGGAAGACCACAATCCCAGCTAGACAATCAAAAGAATGAATTTTAGACACTTGAAATAGTTCTGAATCTTTCAGAAACAATTTACTACTCTTCAGAAAAAAATTTGTATCCTTCAGAAAAAATTTATATACCTTCCAGAAATAATCCGAACCGCGGGTCGATCTGGGTTTGAATTAGAAACAGCTTGTAAATAGTATAGTGGTGATTCTTAACCCATCTGAAATAATTCCGTACATTTCAGAAAAAAAATTTGTACCATTCAGAAATAATTCTGTACATACTTGTCATGGTCTGTAAAAAAGGCTAGTTATACTAACTGAAATTACTCTTCTGAAAATATGAAATTTGAGATTTATGGCTGAAATTTTGAAATCCAGCAGCAGTTGCAGCCAAGCCTCTTGCTTCATTACATCTCAGTTCGGATTAGAAGCTTACCAATTGATCTTAATAGATGCAAACAATAAAACAACATACAAAAGCAGGTTGCTCATGGAACAAATCCAACATTTTAATACATCTCAAGGAAATGTTAGGCTCATGACTTTATATAGTTGACGTCGGAACCAAAAGATGCAAACAATAAAACAACATACAAAAGCAGGTTGCTCATGGAACAAATCCAATATTTGATACATCTCAAGGAAATGTTAGGCTCATGACTTTATATAGTTGACGTCGGAACCAAAAGACCAATTGCCAACTTAAAGAGTGTATAAATCGAAAATAATCATATGCCTTTTAGGAAGAACATCAATAATAATCATACGGTAATCGCCGTGAATCTGTAGAAACATCTACACATCGAAAATATCATATGCCTTTTAGGACGAATATCAAAGTAGAATTCAAAATGATTGATACCACGTCACATTGGGAATCTTCTATAAGATTACCATCTTAACATCATTAGCAAAAACATTCTACCAATCTTAATCCTTTGTATTCGGAATCAATTTTGTTTGTATTTAACCAACTCAGAATCAAATTCGGTATGTAGCTCAAAATACACTTCTTTTTGAATTTTTACTCAAGATACTGGTAAAAAATTGTTCTTATGTACAGAACCAGAACCAGGTAAAAAAAAAAGTTCAATCTCATCCAGATTGTTTGTTGTGTGTCTTCATTAGAACGTAATCAAATCTGGCATCATGTACTCGATATAAACTGGTTCTTGGTACGATACTATAAGAGGCAGAGGATGCTTTTGATATTCTTTGATCACCTTTTCATGGAAACAACACTCATCATCTTCGAAAATCTCCCATTTCTCTGTGACGATCGTCTGCAATCTCGGTTTCTCCAAAACCACCATAGCTTTCTCTTCCTCTACTACTACCTCTTCTTCTTCTTCTTCTTCTTCTTCGACGTTCTTGATCATTTTCTTGATTTTTTCTACTTCCGCCTTCGGTATGCTAACGAACTGAGGAGTATCTCTCGCGTTCGGAACGCCAAACCCTTTGCAGAACTCGAAGTAGATAGCTAGATCTTCTCCCTGAGAAGTCGCCTTGTCGATGATCTTTAGCGTCGCGGCGGCGTCTGTTTTCCCCGAACTCGGAAGCATCCTGATGACGCCGCTGCATATTCTACCGTAGATGTTGATACTCTCGACCACGATACAGTCCATGGCTTCTAGGATCAACGTCCTCTTCATGTTATCAGCAATGGGACGTATCTGAAGAATCAAATCGAGAAGAGACTGCAGTTTCCGGATCCTTTCGAGCTCCGAAGATCTCCGATTCGCGGCCGGGCGGCGATGGAACTGATCGGATAAGAAGGGAGAGTAGCTATGGAGGAAGGTGAAGTAGGCTCGGACGAAGATGTTAAACCCCCATGTTTTGCTGAGGCAGGAATGCCCGTCGGAGAAATCGGAGAGGTCGAAAGGGAGGCGGCGGAGTTCGCCGAGGACGGAAGGGAGTTTGCAGGAGAGAACGCCGTGGAGGAGCATGAGGGATTTGAGGGAGACGATCCAGCTGCGGGTGTGGTTGACGCGGGAAGAGAGGGTGTGGATTAGCGTTTTGAGGTTGAGGGGAGAAGATCGGATCCATTTGTAGACGCGGTGAGCGTTCGAGTAGTCGACAGAGGAGGAGTCGTGGGAGGTGGCTTTGATGATGGCTGCTTCGAGGTCTAGGTTGTGGTGCGAAGTTCGCTTTGAGAACCCGACGGCTAATAAGCTTTTGCGGTCTTTTATTGCGGCGGCGGCTCGTTTCCACAGCTTCATCGATCGTCGAGCCCCCTCCCTCCCTCGCTCCTCTTCCTCTCTATCTCGGTGTGGCTTCTCTGTGCCTTTCTTTTTCTTCCTCCCTCCCACAATAAAATGTCATTTCTGTAAATCTCATTTTTCTATTTTTAGTTCTTCACTCTAAACCATCCGTTATACACTTATACCGTTGAAACCGCTCATTTTTCAAATAATGTTTGATAAACAAGAAAAAAACGCTGGCACGTGTGAACATTTTTTTTAAATAAGTCGTGCACATCTCTTTAAACCGAACCACGTAGAGCTGGTGGTTTAGCGGAACTCAAATTCATGATATAATTCTCTTGGAAACACATAATATTAGTAATCAAGAAAAGGTGCAAATCTCAGTTGTAAAGAAAATTATTTTAAACCGTACATTCATCTAACAGGTCCGTAGCATTAGGACCAGTTACATTAGTTTGGCTCGTCCTACTAAATTTAGAGACCTGAAGTTCACTTTTTTAAATATAGCTTTGAACTGGTTGGTTTAGTAGAATCTAATGAGTTTATCAAACCGAACCGAATAATAGCTGATTTTTCCTCGACGTTCTATTAAACAAATAAAAAACCTAAGTAAGAACCAAAAACCGAACCAAACTGGATTCAACAACCTTTTTGGCTCATTTTCTTGCAATAAAGAGACAGGAAATTAGCCATAAGTGTAGAAGATGAACATTCCTGTAAACCCAGCTTGGGACATGTCATTTATATCCGGCTACAAAGCAATTGTTAAGAGAGATCATTCAAGAAGAGAGATGACAAGAGCAACACTCATGCCAAGCATCAAAGATATCAAATGGCACACACTGTTTTTAACTGTCGATTTTCCAGAGTTGTTTATCTCCGCAAGAACACCTGCAACCGCTATGTATATGAATCCTCCCGCTGTGAATCCCTACAAAATATCAGTCGCCCACCAAAAATATTATAAACATTATTTAGATATAACGTTACTAAATCGAACCAATGGGATACTGCATGTCATTTACTACCTCAATCAGTGATGATTGTCCAGGTTCATTTCCCCAGACCAAAACCTGTGGCCAAGACAATTAAAAGCATCACGAAGGTTAGTTCAGTTTTCAATATCACTAGAGAGGAGCTGCCAGGTTTTCAGATGTAAAAGACTTGCCAGTGAAGTTCCTGCAAGTGCGACGAGTGCAGAGAGGAAGTTGAAGAAGAGTGCTTTTGTAACAGTGAAGCCAGACCTCACTAGAATCCCAAAATCACCAATCTGCCAAGTATTATTCATGTTTAAGGGGTTATTTTGTTGTTATGCTTATTTTCAAGTTTGTTAAGGAAACAGAGTACTTACCTCTTGCGGAAGCTCGTGCGCAAGTAAAAACATAGTTCTTGACCATCCACCAACTGATCCGTAGATCAGAAACGCACTTCCTAACGCCATTCCATCAGTAAAATTGTGCTGCACAACCAAAAAAAAAGTAAAGAGATTTTATCTTCTCAGATGAAAGCTGAAGCATCTCCTATCTTTAAAGAACAAAGAAGCACATACTTACAACACCATCAGAGAACAAGTTCAGGTAACCGAATACTAGGCTTGAGTTCTTCTCCACCTGTTCAGGTTTGTCCATTTTTCCATTTAAAGTAATTTCTGCTCCTGAATCTGATTTATCCACACCATCAATAGCAGAAGTCTTTCTCTGCAATGAACAAACACGTCAGAAACAGAGGCTCACAGTTTATGTCATTCAAGTCAGACAGACAGATAAAACAGAATTTCTACAAAAATGAATGTGTTCCATGTTTTTGTTCTTTGCATGCTTTATGCTTTCAACTCAAACTGAGCTGCTGACGATGGAAATATTGACATGGAAGTGCTGGTTCTCACCTTGCGAAGAGATTTGTCTTTAGAGCCGGTAGAGACTTTCTCCGATGAATTTTCAGTTGCATCAGAGGGACACTGTTTGTCCGCGTTGTTATGATCGTCCTCATCCTTCAGTTTCTTGCTGCCCGCATGGTGGTGGTGATGGTGGCCCCAAGTATTGGATCCAGACGAGTTTTCTTCGACATACCGCACCAACTTCTCCACAAGAAGGAAGACCACAATCCCAGCTAGAAAATCAAGAATCATGTTTAAATTGACATGTAAGATCTGTCAAACTACTTTGTTTAATAAAACACAAGAGCAAGTGTTCTACTCTACTACTTACCGAGAACGGACAATCCAACAGACAGATCTTGTATAGAATGTGAATGTGAAGGCGAATCCGAATGAGAGTGAGAATGATCATGATCATGATTGTCATGGTGATCATGCGAGTGAGAGTGACCACCACCTGCCACACAGTAGTATTTTCAGTTAAGAAGATATCTCTTGGTACCGAACTAAAATTTACACTCATAAAACAACAAGAATAGACGAAACCGACCGAATATAACACTGAGATGATAAGTATTAGAACTAACTAGTAAAACAATACAATCACTATAAAGAGATCAGATCGCAGTGTCCATTAATGTACCAAAAGCATGAGGCAATTGGTGAAGAAAAGCATCCCCCAACATAGCTCCTGCCTGATAAACCAAATCAACAGAGAATATTTGAAGCAGCAACAGATCATATATACATACATTTCAATCACAACCTCCAAAGAAAAAGCAAATGCAGCAAAAGAAAACAAAAGACATACCCCAAAGAGAGCCAGGGCATCAACAAACCATTTTGCTGGCTTCCCTTGAACTGTAAATTGAAACATAAAACTAGTTACAACAAAAAAAACTTAAACAGCTACTCTACAAATAAACAAAGACAATCAACTTCAATAGCATTCCTCAGAGATATACTTACCGAACATAACTGGGAGCAAAATCAGACAAATGAGTGAAGCCAAGCTAACCAAAAGAGAGCATCCCAGTGCATTAACCCACAATGCTGCAAAAAAAAAAAAAGAAGAGAACTCTAATCATTATCAGATTATTCATCTACGAGTTTGTAAACTTCAATGAATCATAATTACCAAATCCAGAAAGGGTAGAACTTGATTCGTGATCGTGATGAATGCAAGGCCCAAACCCACACAACCTCATATCCTCCTCCTCAGCCAGCTCCTCGGGCAACTTCATCTTCACCGCCTCGTGATGATGATGGTCGTGATCATGCGAATGACTGCACCCACCTCCGTGATGATGGTGCACGTGATCATCACGCGCTGGTGTTGAGTGAGAGAATCCGGTTTGTACGCACAGATCCAGAACCAGAAACAGAACCAGGAGCTTTATCGGTGAGAACGACATCTGATCAGATGCAGGGAGAGGACTAAGAAGAAGAGCGGCGGTTGTTGCAGCAGGTGCCTTCGACGGTGATGAAGCAGACGAGACAGAAGATGAGGATGATGATTCCGACTATGACTCCGAAAGTCACCACATCCATTTTTTGTAATTAATCAACTTTGCATATCTTTTTTTTTTGTAATTTTGACCCACTCTTTCTAAATTGAGAAGAAAGCCCCAATCACCATTTATGAGATTCGATGGAGGATAGATGTGGACGTTCAAGTGTCCGGAACGAATTTTTGGATTCTCAATACCATATTCATAAATTTCATTCAGATATATATTTTTTAAATTTCTTGGTCAGGTTCGATTTGGTTCTTGCACAAAATCATTTCAAGTTCCTTGAGGGACAACAGAAGGTAACCGCATTAGAATATTAATGATGTCATTGCAAATGTTATTTACGAAATCGACAAAATGGCCAGCGAACAAACTAGGTCTGGGCATTTCGGGTATCGGTTCGGTTCGGTTCGGGTATTTCGGATTTCGGGTAGTTTGGATAGAAGGTTAGAGTATCCATTTACTACTTGACCTATTTTCGGTTCGGTTCGGATAGTTTCGGGTTCGGTTCGGTTCGGATAGTTTCGGGTTCGGTTCGGTTCGGATAGTAAAACTAGGAAGCGAAAAATACCCGGAAAAAATTTGGTTCTCATTTGGTTCTGGTTCCGGTTGGGGTAGTTCGGATAGTTCGGGTAAAATATCGGTTATTTAGGATAAATATTAAATAATTAGGATGATTTAGATAAAAAAAATTGGATATTTTGGATTACTTTGGATATTTCGGATAAAATTATCTGGATACTTTCGGATAGTTCGGGTAGTTCATAATACTTTAATTATCTTCAAATATTTTTGGGTTCTTTTAATAAATTTTTAAGTTATAAATAAATATTTAATTATGTTATATGTATATATAATTAATATTTTTATATATTCGGTTCTCGGTTCGGTTATTTCGGATATAGAAATATAGGAACCATTCGGGTATTTGAGGATCTTCGGTTCGATTTCGGTTCGGGTATTTTAGTTTGATTCCGGTTCGGTTCTTCGGTTCCGGTTTTTTTGCCCAGACCTAGAACAAACGATTCTATCCTAAGCAATCGCTGAGTTATTAATTTATTATCCATAAGTGGCTCGCATACACAATTTAGTAAATCAAAATGCAGTTTAAACACCTCTATGGCTCTATTACATGGGCTTGGTGAATTCAAGTGGAACATGTATCAATGGAACCACAATCATGACCTCGACTCGACTGGAACATATCTCTAGGGTTGCACACTTGCACCCTCCTAGTAATGGGTAAGAAAGTCATAATGCATTGCAACCACCTCTAGAAACGAGTTTGACTCGCATCAATATTTCGTTTTGACTTATTGTAACAAACAATTTCTTAAAAAATCTTAATGGGCTGAGAATTAGGGTAGGCCCATATATTTATAGAAGGCGGAGTAATATGATTCTGTGAGCATAACTAACAGGCGAGTCACGTGGAACGACAAGAAGAACACGCGACAGCCACAATACGGCTCGTGGAGAGAAGACAAGACGGAACGGGATGCTCCATTACGGATATTAAACCAACGGTGTCAGCGTTTGATTGGTCTGGTCGTGCAAGACCGGCCACAATCACACCATTTCTTCATAACGTATGTGAAAATGAACCAATCTATTTAAAATCACGAGGCTGATTCAGCTTATTAACAAATATTCTGATACTATAAAATGATCAATGCCTTCTCTACTCATCAACACTCCTTTACAACTTCCCTTCTTCTCCTTCACTTTCCTTGTTTCTTGATTGTTGCGGAAAATGGGCGGCAAAACTAAGCTTGCCGATGCTCCCGTTTTGTTCTTCGTTTACTTCCACAAGGCTTTTCGTACCCAACTAGTGGAGCTCCGTCGTTTCGCTACTGACGCCGCTGCAGCCGGTTCTTTTAGCGGGGAATTAGCCGAGGAGCTACGCCGGAAGTTGGAGTTTTTGAAGCTTGTGTACAAGTATCACAGCTCAGCTGAAGATGAGGTTAGATTCGTCTTTTTTTAGATGATCCACTGTTAGAAGGAAATTTCAAATTTCTACCAATAATTTCAAATGAATATTTTCCAACCCTAGTAAAAAAGAATTTGATACTGAGAGTTGGCGCTATATATGATCAAAAAGATTATTGAATAGAAAAATGTATGCACGAAAAGTAGAAGAATAAGAAATGGATGAAGAATTACTATCTTAAATTTTCAATATTGTTAGTATATTTAGTTAATCTATTAAATAATCATATAGATCTTTTGATTCAAGTTGATAAATGTTAACTGAATAGATGGAATATATATTTTGATATTGTTTAGTTTGGGTTGGTCCAGGTTTTTGCCCATCCTTTTCACACCAGAGCTTTAGTAGTAGTCATCATCATCATGCAATCTTGATAACAGTTTAAGATTGGTGCTAACGAGGTTCTTTTAGAAAAAGACGGTTCTATTGGTTTGAAATGATTCATTTTTATTGGCAGGTTATCTTTTTGGCGCTCGATGAACGTGTGAAGAACATTGTTTCCAATTATTCGCTTGAGCATGCTGGCACGGATGATCTCTTCAGCTCAGTGTTCCATTGGCTACATGTTCGTGAAGAGGAATTAGGGAACGTAAGCGATGTACTTCGTGAAGTTATTCTATGCATAGACACCATTCAGTCATTCATATGCCAACATATGCTTAAAGAAGAGTGGCAGGTCTATTATACCGTCCAGTTAAAGATATTTCACTTCAGATTTCTGCTATGTTTCCTCTGTTCCTAAGACTCCATGATTCTCTATTATTATGCAGGTCTTTCCTTTGTTAATCGAGAAGTTTCCGTTTCGAGAACAAGCATCACTTGTGTGGCAATTCATTTGTAGTGTTCCAATGATGGTGCTCGAAGACTTTTTGCCATGGATGATGTCTTATCTCTCTCACGAGGAGAAAACTGAAGTTGTGAACTGTATGAAAGATGTTGTTCCAAATGAAGACTTATTGCAACAGGTATGTATATCCTTTATTTTATTTTCTTTAAAAAAAAAAAAAATCTGATCATATAAATTTCTTTTAATAAAAGGTGATAAGCTCTTGGCTGATCAACAACATTCAATCGACTTGTGTGGATTCTACAAAGATTATAAACTGGGTCCAGTATGTAGATGTGTCTAAAAATACAAAAACTCATCTCGGAGACATGAGTCCAGAGGATATTTTCAATGGTTTTGGCGGTGGAGTAAAAAGACCCATTTTATTACAAATGTAGGTCACAGCCTGATTCATGGTCTCCAACTTTATCAAAATGCAGTTGAAAAAGATTTGACAGACATACATGAAGGATTATGCCAAGCGAAGTCACCAAGCCTTTCTTTGGACCTTGATGAAGTCATGGCTCGGTTAAACTTCCTTGTTGATGTTCTCGTTTCTTATTGGTAACATGCCTAGTCTCTTAAAATACCTCTTTTCTCTGAGTGGGTCACAAAATATTTTGTTTTCTTGCAGCAATGCATTTAACAAGTTTTTTCACCCGGTGTTAGAAGAAATAGCCTCTTCAGGTGCAAATCAATTCACCATAGATGTCTGTCTCGAGAATTTTCAGAAATTCCGATACAAAAGTGATGATGCTAAAATGAGGACGGAAGGTTTTCTACTGAAACTTCAGGAGAAACTTGAGTCTCTTATACTTCAAGTAACCAAGCAATTTTCCTTACAGAGAGCAGAGGTACATCTATTTCATAAGAGTTTTCTAGTTGGAACTAGAACTCTAGAACGTTTTTTCTACTTTATGGGAAATTATAAAAAAACTGATCTGGAACTGCTATCTCTACTAGTAAAGCCTTTTAAGCTTTTACTATAAGTGTTAGGTTCTAGTTTCAGTAACCGCAGAAAAAGAATGTAACAATAGGTTCTTGTATATGCTTTAAGGAGATTATGTGCTTCTCCCAGAACTTCTTGCAAATACAAATAAATAATAAAAAGAAATATATAACTAATGTACTTTGAAATTGTTTCTCATTAATCTCCAGGTATTTCCAATCATCAACAAAAATTGTAACCATGAAGTGCAAAGGCAACTCCTATACACAAGCATACATGTCTTACCTTATGGATTGCTGAAGTGTATCATACCATGGTTCTTTTCGCATCTGTCACAAGAGGAATCCCAATCCATTCTTCATTTCTTGACTCTGGAAGCTTCTTCTCCCAAAAAATTATTTTCCACGCCTCTTGTTGCAGTGGTTACCCTTTGGCTTCTCAGGTAAAACCTATGTTGAAAGTTTTTGGAAACAACTGTTCGAAATGTTATGCTTCTCCAAAAAGAAGCTTACTGAAAAAGTAAACAAGTCTTCAACCTTCTGGAGGCATGTACAAGACATCTTACTCTAGTCAATTGCTTTTCTCGGGAAACCTAAGACCTTGTCCTCTCCATATGGATGATCCATTTACTATGGATAGAAAACCGATTGATCTCTTTTTCTTCTTCCACAAGGCAGTGAAGACGGATCTTGATTACCTTGTTTGCGGATCAGCTAGACTAGCATCCAACTCTAGCTTCCTCGGAGAGTTTCAACAACAGTTTCATCTGATAAAGTTATTTTAAAAGATACACTCTGATGCAGCGTTTCAAGCACTGGAGGCCAAGGGAAAACTACAAAATATTACTCACTCATTTAGTACTGATCATGAGCTAGAAACCAAACACTTTGATAAGGTGTCATTCATTTTGAATGAGATGTCAGATCTGAACATATTGGTTTCTATAATGAAGTATGAGCGGCTATGTCTGAGTCTCCAAGAGATATGCAGATCCATGCACAAGATATTGTCGGAGCATTTAAAACAAGAAGAAACTGAGCTCTGGGGTATGTCCAGGGACTGCTTTGATATTGAAGAACAAGAGAAAATCATTGGATGCATGCTTGGGAGAATAAGTGGGGAGATACTGAAGGATATGATTCCATGGTTAATGGATTCTTTGACATCTGATGAACAACATGATGCAATGTCCTTGTGGCTCCAAGCAACAAGGGGGACAATGTTTGCTGATTGGTTAAATGAATGGTACAACGGTCATATTATCCAAGAGCAAGTAGGAGAATCAAACAAGGATTCAGATCCATTGGATGATCATAGGTAGTTAAGATCCTTTATTATATTTTTTCTTTTTATGCCAAGACTAATATTATTTCACGTAATGTTTCAGCCCTCAAACTATTTCACATCTGATATATAATCAAAAACCACTCTCAAGAAGCAAAGAAACAATTCCTGGCCAGCATCCATCTTATCGAGATGTTGACAGTTGGGTATTTGGCTGCAAGCACTACAAAGATTCTTGCTCCTTGTTGTGACCAGCTATTCACGTGTATACAATGCCATGATGAAGAGGATGATCACTCAGTGGATAGGTAGTGTAACATCTTCTTCTACTTTCATATGAGGAATTTAAACGAAATCTTGTTCAGCCCTTAACCGTCTTTTGGTTCATTTGACTTCTTATGCATAAAACATATCAAAAAGATGATGTGTATGAAATGCTTTCTGATCCAGCCAATTGGTGCAAGTTGCTCAAATACTTCATGCAAGTTGTCAATGGGAGAGTACTTCTGCAAGATATGCAAATTATATGATGATGAAAGGTAACTATTTCTCTGCTTCAAAATATTTACTTTGATGCTTCAAATGTGTCTCTTAGGCTTGATATTATTAAAACATGAAAATATAAATGTTGGGTTATAATTTACTGCTTTTATAAAAGAATCAAATTATATATTTAAAGAAGTTCTATGTAGATTCAACTAGGAATTGTTGAATCTGAAGACTAACAATCAAATATTGTTAACAGGTCAATTTATCATTGCCCCTACTGTAATCTCTGCCGGGTAGGGGAAGGACTAGGCATTGACTACTTCCATTGCATGAAATGCAATGCTTGTATGTCATGTTCCTTAACAGAGCATGTGTGCTGGGATAATTGGCTAGAAGTTGATTGTCCGATTTGCCACGAGAACATCTTCACCTCCAGAACTATGGTGAAGCCTCTTCCATGCGGCCACTTGATGCACTCAACATGCTTTCATGTACTTAACTCTCTCAATGTTTTGTGGTAATAATGAAAACCTGGAATAGATTGCTAACTTTTTTGTTCATTGATTTGGTGATATAGGAGTACACTCGTTCGCATTACACATGCCCTGTTTGCAGCAAGTCGGTAGGAGATATGAAGGTCAGTTACACCATTTTCAAGCGTAATATTGTTTGTTTCCTTATAAAAGAATTTAGCAGTTGCATCAAAACGCTCTCTTGCCACATATAGTTATATGTTTTTTCTGAATCTAAAATGTTTGTACTAAACAAAAAACTGCTTCACATAGGTGTACTTTAAAATGTTAGACGCATTGCTTGCAAAAGAAAAGATGTCTGATGAATACGCCAACAAGACTCAGGTTTACATCTCTCTCCATATTGTTACATAGAACAAAGCCTCTATATCCCTCTAGTCTAGATACCCTTATATCGATTATTGAGACGCAAGAGTAATTGAATGCAATTTTTGATTTGGTACAGGTGATCTGTGGAAGAAAAGGAGATGCTCCTTATCATTGGCTGTACCACAGATGCACATCATGTAGTTCATACAATTCAAAGCTCCTCTAGAATTTTCCTTTTCCTTTCTCATTATTGCAGAATCACAAGACTATGTAGTAGTAGTACATGGCTGGTATAAATACAGATCGGTAAAATTTGACCTTGTACCAAAATAAGACATACAAACAAACCCAGATGTCACTCTTTGAGATTTGACTAGTCCAATAGTTGACTACGAAAAATGTCAATAATTCTATGAACCAAACATATTTTTTTTTTAAAAAAGCTATTAACAATTTAAACACAGAAATGACTCACCGATTCACCAGATCATTTCATTTTTTTTTTTTAAAGAAAACAGAGAAAACAAAATTATACAGCTCTTGAGCTATTTTGACCTCTCTGCTGCTTTCAGTACGAGAAAATACAAGCCCTAAATTCATCTTCTTCTGACCATGTCTTCTTCTTCGCCTCAATCTCCAACCATGTCTGATTCCACCTCCCCGCTTCTCCGCTCCCGTCAATCTCCCCGAAGCCGCCAGCCCGTAATCGCGGTTCTCTTAGGCCGAGCCTCGGGCCGGCGAGGAGCTTCGATGGTCGTGAGAGAGACGGCCGCGCAGGAGCTCGAAGAGCGAAGAGCCGATTGGGGCTACTCCAAGCCCGTCGTGGCGCTCGACATGCTCTGGAACACTGCCTTCGTGGTCGTCGCAGCCGTGATGCTTTTGGTTTACAAGGAAGAGAAGCCGAACGTTCCGGTTAGGGTTTGGATCTGTGGGTACGCGGTTCAGTGTCTTGTCCACGTGGTGCTTGTGTGGTTGGAGTTTAGGAAGAGGAGGAACGCGAGCCGGGGAGGTGGTGGTGGGGATTTGGAATCTGGGGAAGGTTCTGGTGGTCATGGAGTTAGTAGTGATGATGAAGATGGTGATGGCAGGATCCTCAGGTTAGTTCTCTGCTTCTCTATTGGTTTCTTTGTTACTTGATGTTGGTTTTGTTTTAGTAGTTGCTATCAATATCTCTCTCAATCATCACAGCCAAAAGTTAGGTCTTTATGACAATATCCAGACCCGACAATGCATCTTGTCTTTCTCCTGTGTCATGATTTTTATGAAGAGTGCTTTTAGCTTGTTGTGTAAGAATGAAAAAGATTAGTCCTTTAGTACCATAGTTATTACTTTTAGTGTGGACTCGTTTCATCAACTGCTGGGAATTCAAAATGTGTGTTATCATGAAAGCTTAGCGAGGAGCAGGGGCAAAGCCGGATGAAACACTCTGCTCTTGCTCCCAAAATTTTTGAAGAAAATTACATATAGATAGACCCCAAATTTATTTTTAAAAAACTATTGAAATTGTTACTAAATCTTAGGGCCGACCCTAGTGAGGAGAGACGTTCCTATTATTCCACTGTCTTTAATTTCTTGTTTAGGTTGCTTTGTTCTTCAGGAAAAAAATATACTTACTAATGATTTCACAATGAAATTTACTCAGCACTAAGACTTGCGAATCGATGAACACCATCATATCATTTGTCTGGTGGATTGTTGGTTTCTACTGGCTTGTATCTGGTGGTGATATCCTTCTACAAAATGCATCCCATTTGTACTGGTATGGTTGATATCAGCTCAATGTTTCTTACTGATCTCATGTTTCCCTTTTCTTGCTGAGTGGGTAAAGTTTAATGGTTGCAGGTTGACTTTTGTTTTCCTGTCATTTGATGTGTTGTTCGCTGTCTTCTGCGTTGTGCTTGCATGTCTTATCGGAGTCGCTCTCTGTTGCTGCCTCCCTTGTATCATTGCTCTTCTTTACGCCGTTGCCGGGCAGGTATGGCCTTAAAAGAGCAACAACCTTTTCGACTACAAACAAATGACTTTACGTTTGGAGAAATAGAAAATGAATACTATGATGTGTTCAGGAGGGTGCATCAGAAGCAGATCTCAGCATCCTTCCCAAGTACAAGTTTCAGATGATGAGCAATGGTGAAAAGCAAACAGATGGTGGCGGGAAAATGATACCTATAGAAGCAGGCGCTGAGTATTCGGGAAACGAACGTGTACTTGAGCCTGAAGATGCTGTAAGTTGTTATATGTTTTTGCAGAGAAGTTGAAAATATAATTTCAGGGCTTTTTCCTTTAGTGATGGGTTTTGTGTAGGACTGTTGTATATGTCTGAGTTCATATGAAGATGGAACAGAGCTGGTGACACTTCCTTGCAACCACCACTTTCACTCGACGTGCATCGAGAAATGGCTGAAAATGAATGCGACATGTCCGTTGTGCAAGTTCAATATTCTCAAAGGTAATGAACAAGAATGAGAGTAGAAGAAGAGGATTCATATCCCTTAAGTTACTTGTTTTTTTTTTCTTTTTATGTTGTATTTATAGAGTAGAGTTACGCGAAGTGATTGTCATTTTGTAAGCAGTAAGATATAATATATATATAAATTGTTACTTTCCTGTTTATCATGTATCAAATAAAGAGTCTATATACGAATATTTTCAGAAATATCAAAACTAGGCCCTGCGGATTGTATCCAGAACTTTGTTTTTTTTTGGTTTTGTTCGGTTATTCAGGTTGATCCGATCATTCAACATTTCGAATTCAGTTTAGTAACCGGTTTGGTTCGAACAAGCCACCTTAGCAGCATCAGAGGTGTAATAAACTAATTATCAATGAACCTTAATCATTTTTCATTTTGTTCTAAATCAAATTATATCGAATTATTATATGAAATTAATATACAATATGCCATTACCATCATCAATCCAAATAGACATATAACTCTTGTCAAAATAGTTTATATGTGTATTAAATATTGTGGTATTTTAATTAGTAGAGAAACAAACGTACATTATTGAATATCCCTTGAAAAGAAAAAACAAAGAGATCTAGATTCTAGACAATAGACATCGAACACGTAATTTTCACCAAAAATAAAAGCAAAAGGACATATTACACGGTCCCTCTTTTCACGCGCAAAGAAAACTGTCTGACTAATCACAGCTTTTCTCACTAATCACATCACTAAACAACCTGAAGACAATTAACTCCCCACCGATATGTATATATTTCAACCCAATTTATTACTATAATAAACCAAGAAAAAAGATAAAATGTTAATGCCTATATTTGTTACGTTAGATCATTAAATAATACATTACATTAATTCTTACTCAAGTGCGTTGATCAAGTGATTAATTCACTTAATAATCCAGTCTTCATTCTTCTCTAGTCTTATCAAGTGATTAATTCATTTAAATCTCTCTCTCTCTCTCTCTCTCTCTCTCTCTCTCTCTCTCTCTCTCTCTCTCTCTCTCTCTCTCTCTCTCTCTCTTGTTTTATAATCACAAAAAAAGAAAGAAAGATCTCTGAAACTCATTCTCTTTCCTCTCCGTGGGACTCTGATTTGAAACTAGAGTGAGAGCATTTGGATCCCAACGAACTCACTCTCTCTCTCTAGAACTCTGCATTATTAAGCTCACACTCTCTCTCTCTCTCTCTAGACATTTGCATTTTGGATCCTGAGGATTCTGGATGCGTTTGTGAGTTGAAAACATTCGAGCGATCACCAGATCGGAGATGTCAGATGTTCCAGCCGACGGAGGCTTCTCGGCTGCTGAGACGCCTTATCCGTCGTTAACAGTGTCGGCGTCTTACAAGGAGAGCAACAGCAGCGGCGGAGCGAAAACCTCGTCTCGGAGAAGACCAATCAGGCCTAGCTTCGACGCCGCCACCGACAACGAGTTCATCACTCTACTCCACGGCTCGGATCCGGTGAAACTGGAGCTCAATCGACTCGAGAATGAAGTTAGAGGTGCGAAAAAATAGCTTGCTCGATCTAGTAACTATTATGTGTCGATTTCAGATCTAATCGTGTACTTGAATGGTTTTTCGCAGATAAGGATCGAGAGTTGGGAGAAGCACACGCCGAGATCAAAGCGTTGAGGCTATCCGAGAGGCAAAGAGAGAAAGCTGTTGAAGAGGTGTGTGTATCTAATAATAAAGCTCAAGTTCGTGCTTATTGTAAGCTGACGTCACCTTATCTTCTTGATAAATTATAGCTTACGGATGAGCTTACTAAGTTGGAGGAGAAGCTCAAGCTAACTGAATCGCTTCTCCAAGGCAAAGTAATTAACACCACTCTTGTTTCTACTGGCTGTGTTTTTTTTTTTGATTTTGCTGGTCATTATTCTCATTATCTGAGCTATGTTGCAGAATCTTGAAATCAAGAAGATCAATGAGGAGAAGAAAGCCTCCATGGCTGCTCAGTTTGCTGCTGAAGCCACCTTAAGAAGGGTCCATGCTGCTCAGAAGGATGATGACATGCCTCCTATCGAAGCCATTCTTGCACCATTAGAAGCTGAGCTTAAGCTTGCACGCTCTGAGGTTTTTTTTTTTTTTTTAAGTGTATACTGTCTACTTGCGTTATCGGGTATTGATCGTTTTAGGATGTTTTTCTGCATAGATTGGGAAGCTTCAGGAAGATAACAGAGCCTTGGATCGTCTCACTAAATCAAAAGAAGCGGCCTTGCTTGATGCTGAGAAAACTATTCAAAGTGCCATGGCAAAAGCGGCTCTGGTTGATGATCTTCAAAATAAGAACCAAGAGTTGATGAAACAAATAGAGATCTGTCAGGTGCTCTCTACTTATTATCCACTTCTTTTGTAACGTTTTGGATGCTTGTACCCACCTTGCTAACAAAGGATCCCTTATCTACTTGATGGTTTAGGAAGAAAACAAGATTCTAGACAAAATGCACAGGCAAAAGGTTGCTGAGGTGGAAAAGCTTACTCAGACTGTACGAGAGCTGGAAGAGGCTGTTCTTGCTGGTGGCGCTGCTGCTAATGCCGTCAGGGATTACCAGCGGAAGTTCCAAGAGATGAATGTAATTTTATACTGAAAAATAGAATAAAAATCTTTCCTTTTTTTGGTCAAATAGAATTTCCAACTGATGTAGGAATGTTTCTTGCTCTGTCTTTTAGGAAGAACGAAAAACTCTTGACCGTGAACTTGCGCGTGCAAAGGTTACGGCAAACAGAGTTGCAACGGTGGTTGCAAATGAATGGAAGGATGGTAATGATAAAGTGATGCCTGTGAAGCAGTGGCTTGAAGAAAGAAGGTTTCTTCAGGTTTACTTTTCGATATGATTGTCTTTCTTCAAAGTTCTTGGAATGTAGATTCTTTGTGTGACATAGACACAACCTTATCTTCTTAGCTCTTTAACTCTCTTGCTGCAGGGAGAAATGCAGCAACTCCGTGATAAGCTTGCCATATCAGATCGAGCTGCTAAATCTGAAGCACAACTGAAAGTATACATCTTATTTATGTGTTACTCTTCTTCTAACATTTGATCTTTGTTTAACTGAACTGAAAGTGAGTTCTATTTTTGTCCAATTTCCAGGACAAGTTTCAACTACGGCTTAAAGTGCTTGAAGAGACATTGAGAGGCACCTCAAGCAGCAGTGTAAGGAACACACCTGAGGGAAGAAGCATGAGTAATGGACCCTCTCGCAGGCAGTCACTTGGTGGACCAGATAATTTACAAAAGTTCGGATCGAATGGCTTCTTGCCAAAGAAGTCTCCATCTTCTCTGATGAAAAATTCATTTACTTCTAATTCCACCTCGGTATTGAAGAACGCTAAAGGAACATCTAGGTCGTTTGATGGAGGCACAAGATCACTGGATAGGGGAAAAGCACTCCTAAACGGACCTGGAAAGTATTCTTTCAACAAGGTTTGTGACGAAGCCAAAGAATCAGAGCCACCTAATGCATGGAAAGAAGATTCAGAGGAGGAGAAGCCACCGAGTGAACTCCCTGCACCAACAACTGAAGACAACGTCCCAGGGGTTTTGTACGATTTGCTTCAGAAGGAAGTTGTTGCCTTGAGGAAATCCTCACATGAAAAGGATCAAAGCCTCAAAGACAAGGATGACGCCATAGAGGTAGTAAATCTCTGAATTGGCCATATAACATGTTGCTAAAAAGACGTGCTTGTAATGGAAGTTTTGGGTTTTGTTTTCTGTAGATGTTAGCCAAAAAGGTTGAAACATTAACAAAAGCAATGGAGGTTGAAGCAAAGAAGATGAGAAGGGAAGTGGCTGCAATGGAGAAAGAGGTTGCTGCGATGCGTGTGGATAAAGATCATGATAACAGAGCTAAAAGGTCTTCAAACACCAAGAACTCATCATCCAACACCGCCCGGATTCTTACTGGAAGGTAAGCCAAAGCAATGTTTAATATCAATCTCTTCATCTCTACAATCAGCTGCACTGTTTACATGATCCGTTATCATTTGTATAAAAATCATCTTCTGCAGAGCTGCTGGACGAAGTGGGTTAACGAGGAGCACACAATGAAATGAGCGATGAGATGTGTGAAGAGATTGGTTCCCTTCGTAGGCTGGTGTGCTTTTGAAGCTTCTTAAGAAACCTTATTTTCAGTTGCTTTCATTAGATCCTCTTGTGATTTATTGTATTACCATAGAACTCATCAGCATGCTATGGGAAAAGAGAGATGATTATGCTTTCTGACTTAGATCGGCTTAGACTACTTAGAGGGAGAGGTGTTTGACATTTTGATAATAACATTTTCTGTCTTACGGAAGTAGTTTGTTTAGGTTTTAGCTTTGCACTTGGACTCATCTTCTTCGCTTTCTTCTTCATTCTTCTTGAGGTGTTGTGTTATTATTTGTGCTTCTGGTTTTGTTTTAATATCTCTCTCTCGATTTAGATCTCCAACCACATGACCTTAGATTTTTGGTTGTTCGATACGTCAAAATCAAAATCTCTGATGAACTATAAAAAACTTATTTTTCTAATATTTTAATTATGAAAAAACATGCTAGAGACTTTCCAATGAACATGGTCTTGCGTAGCCAAAGATGATGACATAGAACCCATATACCATGAAAATAAATAAACAGAAAAGGATATAAAAATTGTTTTTCTGTGTTAAAAAATTACAAAAAGTGTTTTGAGACCCATATGAGATATCCCTCAAAGCACAATACAGAAGAACCAAACATCAGAACGTTTACCATATCAACAATTCAACGAATTTGTGACGTTTATTCACTGTTTCAAATTGTTGATTTTACAGGGTTCATGCGACACGATTTCGAAAAATTACATAACTATCACACATCATCGTCTCAACAACACAAATTTGAGATGTTGTTGGTGTTGAATCAAAACCTTCGCTTGTTTTACACCAAAAAAAAACTTAGCTTGTGATGCAGTTAATGTATGATACAACACTTTCTAATAATATACTTTAGAGAAAAGATTGTTAATCGAATGTAATGGATTACTATGTATTGTCAAAGTTATTGTAGCGGTTTGATTCATCGTGTGGATATGGTTTGAATCATCTCGTACTGCAATTTTATATCGGGATGCTTTAAATGACAAAAACATCCATTGCTCCACAGACTTCAGAAATTAATATAAGGTTCGGTTTGGAATCATCCAGTTATTAAAAACAGTTGAAAATGCTAATTACATCCATATGTCACCAAAGTAGCATCCACTGGTCCAAGTCTTAAATTGGTCGGTTCACTTCTTTCAATAGATTCGTGATTGTCATGATCAATAATTCAATATTGTGTAGTTAGATTTATGAAAATGAAATAATGACAAACTAGAGCGAGATTAAAACCAGTGATCATTCAACTGATCATTTGAAGTGCAAGATAGCCATGTTTGACTTTTGGTCACTGCAAGTATCATGGTGGATCGCATTTTTATGCAAGTTAGGTTCTATGGATCTTAACTTTCTAATTATCAAATAATAAAATGTTTCTTACGGAATAGATTTAAAATTGTACGAAGCAAAATAATAATTGATGTACTGCATGTGCTATAACGTGAACTGTATAAAATGAGAGTTAGGGTTTCCACAAGTTAACTGTATTTATAAATAATACTATACAATGACTTTGACACGGCAGAAGGTACACATTCACATAACACAGCCCTAAGATCTACCTCATTCCCTGATACGAAAATGTGAAAGCTCAAACGAATGTTGAATGTATACTTTATCTCCCTAATTTCGTTTTCTATTTCTATATTTTGGGTCAAATTATTTTTTAATAATAAGGAAATAATGTGATACGTGGTACTATCCTACAAAAACATATATATAATCCTTTTGATTTGAATGAGATCAATTTTTATTTTAACCTTTTTTACCTGACTTGATTTATGGAGACACGATTCCTTAAAAGGGACAAATCATTATAGGATGATAAGCTAGTGGGTGTGTATATGTACCAAAAAGATGCCAAATATATAATTAAATAAAACTTAAAGTTGACCCCAAAATAAGTGTAACAAAATCGATGCCTAGAGGCTATAGGATGTATAATGACGCTCACAGCTTCTTTAGTCTAATCTGGCATTCACATGTTCAGATCACACATGAGTTAAGAAGTAAGAAGCAAACAATTAATGGTCTTGATCATTTTAAAAGGCTATCTACTGTATAAATTTAAGTTTAAAAAAATTGCCAGCCTGCAACTGCAATACTATCGGCAAACTCAAACATACGCCACTCCTCACTTGTTAAATTCAGACTCACAACATATTTACATGCAGTTGTAGATCGAACTAAATATCATAATATGTATGGATTGCATATATTTTTCTATATGTATCACGATATAGAGAAAAAGAAAGAAATACTATAATTTTTTAACCAACACGGGTTGGCCTAGTGGTAGTTGAGGAAGAAAATCCATATTTCACGAGTTCGATCATAGCCCTGCAGGTTTCACATTATCGGGGTCCAGGAAGCCGCCATGCCGTAAAACCCTCCGGCCCTTAGTGGTTCAGTTATTGCAAGGTGGTGGCTAAGTCAGTTCCTAGGGGATCCGGTGCTTAGGATAACAAAAAAAAAAAAAAAAAAAAAAAAAAAAAAAAAAAAAAAATACTATAATTTTTGTAAGAACTCCCTTAAAACTAAAACTAAATTTTTTTTAAAAAAAACTCCCTTAAAACTTGTGTAATAATCTTATCGGATGTTTATATATCACCTGCGTGTAAGAAGATACAAACTTCTTTTAATAAAATAATATTCATTTAACATCGAAGGTTATAATTCTTTAGTTAAATGTATATCGTTATACTTTGTTAATAGTTGTCCTTATATTTCACCCCATCGCCATATATCCTTTCATTTTCAGGGATATGAAATAACACTTTGACTAATATCTTAAATAACTATGATGCATAATTATTATCCACATTTTTTATTTGTATATATAATATTTTATAGGTCTATAAGACTATTGGTTATGATATATTTTCGTCAACTGTAATATATTCGGGACCATCTACTTTGTTTTTGCAACAGGACCACATTTTGGTTTTTGTTGGCGTTCACAACTCATACAAACATATTATTGAGTTTCAATCCAAGTTACATGGACAACACTAGTACAACCGACTAGATTATAAGTTTCTGTCAATCACCTAACTATTAAACATATTTTATTGACTGGACCTTGAAAACCATATTGTTTGTTTTTATCACAAACTATTGGTCATTTTAAAAGAATTTGTTGTGTAAATGAACATGAATGTTTATCATCGTTTAGTTTAAGAAATAAAATACTTATTCATAATAAGAATTATTATATTTGAATTACACAAACAATACAAGAATCAGAAAAACCAACATTACGTAAAAGGGAGTCACACAACTTACCCAATTGATCCTTCAACCGGATTATTCCAATCCAAACAATTAAACAAAAACACACATACAAACTCGCCAAATAAGAAAATCATTTTCGTTTCAACGCAAAGAACAACATGACCTTCTCACGATAGCTAGATTCAACCTTCTCGGTGAGTCCAACGAGTCTGGCTGTGAGACGGTCGAAGATGTCATCAAGGAGATGGTCCCCGAAATGATTGATGAAGAGAGATCCCATTGTGGCCTTTATGCAAACCATCCATTGTCTCACATCCTCCACGTCCATTGGCCGTTTGAGCCATGTCGTGGGGTCCATCAGCTCCATAAATTCAACAGCGAAGCAGCCATTTTTCTCTACCAAGGCTGTCACCTCCTCAGGCGATGCTGAGTAGATTGGTATGTTGAAGGTATCGACTTGTTCTTCACTGATCAAACCCTACATGCCCATCTCATTAATTATACTCAGTAAAGCCAATATTGGTAATAAACAAGAGAGACATCTATACGTTAGATTGACATTGTTAGTTTTCGTTCATGTAGGACTACATAAATCTAAATAACAAAATTGCAACAATGTACAAGTTTTCATAGGACGGTTTAAAACTCTATTTCAGTGTAATGTGCAAATTCTATGCTTTAGGTGTCAAAACATTTCTTCTTTGCAAAACAAGGATCCCAATTTATATACTTCTTCCGTTCCTGAAGAATAAAGTTTCTATAGTTTTCTTCTCAGGAAATTTTCTATACTTTTTTAATCCACAAAATATAGATTACTAAAATATTAAAATTACTTTTATAAATTACGATTAATAGCTGTATATTTTTTTTAAAATAATAGTTGAGAAAATTTGAACTGATTTAATGTTATTAGTTGATTATTATTGGTAAATGTAAAATTATAATATTTTTAATATGCGTGAAAATTGTAGAAAATTCAATTTTGGGAAGGGAGGGAGTAAAATATTATTATTCACACAAGATCTTAAGAAATTTATGTTTTTGCATCGGAACATTGCTTTGCAGAATAGCCAACCCATGTTTTTGGTTTAGTATATTGAGTAACTCGAGTTATGTATCACTACTTTTACAACATTAAAATAAATCTCATTTATAGATAGAGACTTTCTACATGTGTGAGATGATTTATGAAAAATTACCTGGGATTGCATTTGAACGAGAACATCAGCCATGGAAGTATACATGATACTGTCGGCAAGATTGGAGAAAGGCATTCCTTGAGGAATCCCACACATTCCAACAACCAAAAGACCTCCACTCACTATTTCTTGAGCCCTAGCTTCTAGAAACTTCTCCATGTCCCGACCAAACTGGTCTTCATAGGCCTTCACCACTTCTTCCGCCGCATTTGAGTAGTGAACCTTTCCCTTATTCCATGCCTTGGAGCTTTTCTCCAAGAGCTCCTTTGGAACACTCGAAAGCCAGTGTGTGGCCGCCAACGTCACCACAATATGAACGGAGGATTGAGGAAGAACACGGCCATAGAACGAACCGGGGACACCGACCGCAAAGTAACTCCGGTCTTCAGGGAGAGAGGTGAACAGAGTGTTGAAGTCGTTATTTGTGAGGTCGTTGAAGAAGACGAGGAACTCTGGTTTTTTGGAGTTTGGTTCTAAGGTGGTTTCAACAGAGTTGATGATGTCTTGAACGAGAAAGAATGTGTTTGGTCCGGTTGCACAACCAAGGTCAGCTATGCGGAATGTGTTGGAGTCACAGATTAGGGTTTTTGCATCAAGTTTCTCCGTTATTAACTTGTCTATTGTCTCTTTCAACAAACTTGCTGATCTTCTCTGTCCACACCAAAAGCAGTCGAAAGATTATTGTACTTTGATGATATTTCGTATTCTTAAGACGTGCTAGCTAGCTATATTCCAATTGGAAGAAAAAAAACGATTAAAAGACCGAACTAATCACACATTTTAGTGTCCGAACAAACCAGACATCACTGGAAAACAAATACCGAAAACCCTTAAAAGATTTCTTCAACAACTTAAAATCATCAACACTAAAAAAAAAAAATTTGATTGAGTTGATACTTTGTTTTCTTTATTAAATCTGGACCAAAATCTTTCCAATAACACATAACAGTATTTTGCTGCACTGGTGAGATGAGAGGCCTGACCAATGTAGCTTCCTCTATATTTAGCTAATTAAAGATTTGCTTTCGTTAGACAATGAGTCCGCCTAGTAATCTTCGGTGTTTTTTTTTTTGTGTGGCTCGATGAGTTCTGAACATTTTAATATCGTCACTGAAGTTTCTTTACAAAAAAAGTACATAACATGGAACAAGTAAGAGATTACGAAAATCTAATTCTATTTTTATTTTAAAGTAATGGGCTTCCAATTGAACCGAATAGCCAGCCAAGTAATATATCTATTCAAAGATCGACTGATCATTTTCTTAGATTAATCTTGTTTTCGAAGTGTCTTAGATTAGGAAATGAAATATTTCAAAAAAATTTCTTCATATTTTATGAAAATCTCAAACTTATGGACTCTACATTTTCACAAATAAGTGCTTAGAAATAAACATGAAATAAACATTATTTACAACCATTATAAACATTAATCCAACTCGTTTTAAATGATTTAAGACAGTTAAAATAAATTTGTGAAACAAAAATATAATGAGTTCAAAAAATGTAACTCTTTTTTTAATTCAATTTTTGAGACTTTCCTGATAGCTAAAATCAGTATAAATGTAAAGAATGATGCACCACCACCTATTAATTTTGATATATATAACAATTTCTAATTAAAAATGAAACATCATCAATATATCAAGGTTTTAAACATTTTATATCTGTTCTTCGGAAGTTTTTTTATAGCTCATTGTTTTATTCAACGGTATGAATCTCACTAATTAATTATCTCATATACCAATCAAATCCAATGTTTCTATTCCAATTTGTTAAATCAGATGTAACAAACCAATTCATAATACATCTTCTTGAAGTTCCTAGTTTTATGAAATATGAAGAAAAGAACAAATAGGGGAAAAGATGAAAAGATAAGCTGACAAAGAAACCTGCAGATGGGAATTCTTAGAATAGCTGTTGGGGCCATCTCCTCCACTCATAGGAAGTGAATTAAGAACAATCTCTACTTTTCCCATTATGATTTGGCTCTTTTCTTCTATACTTTGAATGTAAACTCTGATGCCTATCATTTATATAGGTCATGCACTTAACACGTAGCACTTATATTATATACATTTTAATAAATAGGAATAAAGACTTTTTGGTTATTATTTAGCTTGGTGTCAAAATCACTCTTCCCTTGGGAGAACAGGTTTACCATGTCTTTTAAAAAATATATATATATATAGAGGTTTACCATGTCTTAGTTTCCAGCTTGAAAAGATTTTGGTTTACAATGTCCTCGTTTCCAGCTTGAAAGTTTATATATTAAATATCCAAAACATTTTTGCAAAATAAAATGTTATTTTTTATCGTTTCAATTTTATCAGATGTCCTGAAAAGACAATTTCACTTTGTATTATATATATATACATATATCTAATCAATGTCCTTGTATATATATATATATATATATATATATATATATATATATATATATATATATCCATTCAAAGTCAACAACATTAACACCAAATTTTGCTTCAAACTTTTAAATAGAAATTGATGACATATATGAGATCAACTAAGAGATCGAAATTACACGTACATAAAATGAAACAGAAACCCTCTAAAATTGAATAACATGTATGTATACGTTTTTTGTCAACAACATATTTTATGTGGGTTGAATTGAGATAGTAATATTGACGACAATAGCACAAACCGAAAACCATATGTTTTGACAACATGTACATGTATATGTATACAATTTTGTAAAAATAGTACAAGAATATGCTACAACATGTGCTTATTTAGAACAAAGAAATTAAATTACCGAAACAAATTAGGTAGGTTTAATAAAAATAGGTAGGCTTAATAAAAAAACAAAGAGTAAGACTGTAACAAAAATTAAATCTGAAAAAACTTGTAACAAATTTTAGTTATAAAATAAATTTACTTTCTTTTCTAAAGCAGTTAAAAGGGTTATTTTTCAAGAAATAAAAATCTTAACATTATAAGACATATAGACTAGGCAAAATCTTTGTTATAGTGGAAGTTTATTTTTTTGGTAATAATAAATATTGATGAATACAACTAATTAATTAGCAAACTATAACTTCTCTACTAGATTTAATTTCACTCATTGCACCCAAAAAAAATTGATTTTACTCACTAATCAGCAGCTGAGCTCGTATGCTCCCGTACCATACTCAATGAACTCCTACTAGTCATACGTTTTAATTTTTAAATACATGAGCTAATAATGGATTATTAGTGATTATTATTACAGTGGTCCTAGTAGGCTAGCTACTAGTTACTACATATAATATATTTTTTTCTATTTAAAAGGTCGATTATTTCTTTGAAATTGAGAACCTACGAAATCGTAGGCCAATCAAATAAAATAATAGGTAATCAAGGTACTATGATATATACCCATCGATCTCCAAAGGAGATGCTTTGCACTAATATCCAAGAGTAAGTCAAAAGATGCCAAAATTTATGATAATAAACGTAAACCAATTTGTTTATATTTTAATCAATGTGTCTCTCTCTACTGATTCCAACTTAAAAATTCTTTTTGTTTTGCTTTTATCTCTGGCAATGCGTCTTTGTTGATTCCTCCACAATCTACCTAGTAAGCGATGATAGATATATGAATTAATGAATATATCAGATAAACAGCATAATAGCAGAATTAAGTGATCGCATAAAACATATTTTCTGCAAGTAGCTGTCTAGTACTAAATCTAGATTCGTAATTTTCACCTTTTCGTTATATTTTCAACATATTAAAAACAAACTCAAACAAGTGTTGTTCATTGTAAATTTTACATTGTCGATGTTAACCGTATTGGTGCGTACATTTTATGCGTGGAGTCATTGTATATCTTAGTGCCGGACTAATCTTTTATACTGCCCCAGTCAAAATTTAATACTATGCCCTATACAAATTTTATCAACATTGCAAAACAATACAAAAACAACTTAATTAAATTTTTATTAAAAAAATCAAAATCCATAGTCTGTTTATTATAAAAGCAGTGATATTAAAAAAATTTATTGTTGAAATATAGATTTTATTGCACATGTCATGCAAAATTATCCATTAGACTCACATGGTCAAGTTTTTCAACCACAGCCGTTATAATTGATAATGTAGCCAACCCATTTAATAGTTCTTGTGACATAATATACCGTAAATAATTCTTTATCATCTCCAACTTCAAAAAACTTCTTTCATCTGCGGCGATTAGCATCGAAATGGTCAACAATATGCTATAAACAATTTCTGATTTTTGATAACAATCCTCCATTTCTTTAAAAAAGTCGAACACTTCAATACGCTTTCAAAATTTTTGGGTATTGATTTCCGAAGAATCTTTAGTTCCATAAACAAAATCATTATCAATTATGTCTGAATGCATACCATTCATTAACGAAGGTTTCAGATTCAATGTATTTTTACTTGCATCTGCTAGTCTTTGTAAATCAAACAAAAATCCAAAAGTTTTTTCATACTTTGGAATTGTTCAAATTGGATTCAAATGAAACTAGAGTTTGATCCATGAATGTGTTAAAGTAATCAATCTTTAAACTCTTCTTACAAAAATTTATTTGTTTATAGATACTAATAATTTTTTTTTGATATGCCCCATTAATTTGGATGCCCTAATCCGTGGCTTGGGTGGCTTCCCCTATATCTTCACTTTTGAAAATATAGTTCACTTTCTTTAACATGTGAAAACGATAAATTTGATCGATAAATAGTAGGATATAAAACTAAAAATTATATATTTTTCCGTAAAAATAGATTAGTGGTAATTTATTTTTTTAAATAGATTAATAATGGCTTTTAAAATAAACGCGTCGGTGTTTCATTTTTCTTGTTATACTTTTAAAATCAGAACCAAACCGGAAGGAGTGTACAACACTTTAAACTCAATGTGTCAAGGTTCCCCTGTCTTTGCATGAGCGAATAGATTACATTCTATGTGTGGAGTGATTGTATATCTTGATTTTTTAAAAAAATTCTTCAAGTTTTGCACTGGGAGAAGTTTAAAAATGTGAAGTCACTTACCCAAGATAGGAAGTCACGTAACTGGTCGAGATGGACTTAAAAAAAAAAAAAAAGAGATGGACTTCAACTTCAAGTATTTACAATCCATTAATTAACTCTAGTCTAGCATATGAACTTTTCCTTTAACTGAAATCTATAACCTAATCTCTAACCAAATGTTGTTAGCTCGAGATGACTTAAACCTCATGAATGTAAAATCCTTCAAGGAGAGTTTGCCCTAATATCTAAACTCTATTTAGCCGCATCCATATAAATTTCTCTTCATTTTTATGATATTTTTTTTTACATTATTTTAAAAAATGTTGTTAGCTCAACAGCAAACCCACCAAAAGCAAAGTCTAAAGATTACAAGACCGAATGAACACGGAAGAAAACATGTATATGCAAGACAATACTAAAAGGGTGTATATAAGAGTATTTGAAAAATATTTTGATTTTTATGAATTCTTAGATGATTTTGGATGAATTAGATAATTTAGCAAAAATAAAACTCTAGAATCCTATCTATAAATATGAGAGTTTGATTCTCATACTATTATTAATTAACTAATTAAGAACCTCCACCAGGAAATTATATCATAACAATATTCTTAAAATTAATCTAATATGTAAAATATTTTAAAACACATGTTAGATAGCAGATGACATTTAGCTATACATAAAACACAGGAAAATTTTAAATATACCTTGGAAAATTATGGATTGCGTCTGATAACCTCGTGACAATCTAAAAGATAACCAAACGATCCCATGTGACCGGTATGTTGTTTATTAAGACTGCATGTTTGCCTAATATTGTAGAGTTTGAGAATATGGGCCTAATAATGGGCCTGGCCTTGGTGAAATCTCTTTAGAAAAACCTCTCCATCTTTCTCTTTACTGTAGTAGCAACGGTGAAATTGTCAGAGTCCTGTCTTTCTCCTCTCTCTCTCTCTCCGTCGTCGATAATGGCGTCTACTGCAGAGCTTCCGACTGGTCAAGAAGACCGATCGAGATCAAACAGTTCATCTAATCTAGAACTCGAGAACTGGATTCGGATCATCGAGTACATTGCGAAATTCAAAACCGAGCTCTGGATGCTTCACGGTAAAAATTTCAATCTTTTTTGATTCTACATTTCTTTTCGAAATCTCTGAGATTCGTTTTTGTTTAAATTGTAGATGTGTTTGAAATGGGACCGAAGCAGCTTCCTGATAATCTAGGTGAACTCACCAACGAGATGGTAGCTTTCAGATGCTTAGCGTCTTTGTTTGATTCTTCTACTTCTAAAGATGATGTTGCTTCTGCTGATGCTGATGCTGAGTCAAAGATTGATTTTGATTCGTCCCAAAGCTGTGAACATGTACTTCAATGTATACTGGATGAGGTAACTAACAACCTGCATTGTTTTAATGTGACTCTTTTGTCTACTACGTACTTAGATTAATCTTCTTGTTCCCTTGTTTGTAGATACCCTTGTCTGAGCTGAAACCAGGTTCACCGCTACTGTCAAAGTGGAATGTTCTACCCTTTATCAAAAGCAAGCTCCTTTGCTTGCCTAAATGTGCTTTGGAACTGGTATGGTTACATAAAAGTTCCCTTTAGGTTGTTAACACCATAAGGGCTGTTAAAGTTTGTGTCTTTAGCATTCGTTTTGTTTGATCAGATGATTGAAGCATCCAGTGAGAAGGATGCGGAAGTGTCGCCTTGTAATGGGGAAGAGGGTATTATGAGAATTGATGGCAGAGATACTGAACAAGTAACATCTCCAATAGCTGATCCAGAACCATTTGTTCATGGCTCTGGAGATGGAGCTGATGAGATTTGTAGATCCCATGCGTTGTTTGATGAAAGTAACCATGACCCTGAAGATGAAGCTGATAAGATTAGTAGATCTCTTGAAAACGGAAGTGATAGTAGTCATGTGTCAAGTCCCTCAGAGAATAGATACAAGTGCATTCAATGCAAACAGAGTGGGAAGCTCTTGTTCTGCTCTAGGGACGGCTGTACAGTCATGGTTCACGAGAAATGTGTTGTGGATTCGCCGCCTGTTTACGATGACGCTGGCAACTTTTACTGCTCTCTCTGTGCTTTTGGCTGTGTTTCTGCTGAGTATCTCCAATCTCAAGAGGAAATTGCGAAAGCAAAGAAGAAATTGGTTTCCTTCCTTAGTCTAATGTCAAATGTTAACAAGAAGAAACCCCATTCAAGGTTAAAGCCTTAACTCACTAATCTCTTTAAGATTGTTTGATAAAGGAAAATTACATTTGCATTTGGTCTCTCTCTCTTGGTAATATACAAACAAAAGATCTCTAGTAGAGTCTCTGATACTTCTCTGTGGGTTTTTAGACAGGAGTGGTCTGTCTGTTCTAAAACAGAAGGTAAACCCTGCATGAACCTGACAATCTCACTAGTGTCATCCAGGTAGTATTTGGCCTTGCTAGGCTTTTGACAGACGGTACAAGCGAACACCTCAGCTCTCGCCGCAATCCAAGGGCCTTCAGTGGAACTGCATATCACCTCAAACATGTCTTCATCAGACCTGTCATCTCCAATACAAAGGACAAACTCAGGAAGTGTTCCTTTTTCTTGCATCATCGAAAGCATCCTTCTCGCTATAAGACCTTTTGCTCACGCCCTATAGTAGAATTTCTAAGGTATTTTTTAAGATTTCCGGGTCAAAGTGTTCAAGATCCGTCCCATAACTAAAAGTCTTTAGAAATTATGCATATAGGAAACTCATGGAATAAAGAAGTGGTCAAGTGGGTGATGTAAAATCCAAGATAAACGTGATATGGAGCAGGATGGGTAAAATTACTCAGCAAATTTAAAACCAAACAACACTTTATAAAAAAGAGTTATTTATGATCCAACATGGTTGTTGCAATACATTACATGAACACAACTTTGAGACCATCAGGTATTTACTAACATGATTCTTCCAAATCTCCCCTTCTTCATACTTTTAACTCACAGCTTCGAAACAGGCAATCCTGAAAAAAAAAACCCAAAGAATATACATTAGAGTAATATAACGAATGAGAAGATCTGTCTAAGTATATTACATATGGTTAGTTTTTTTTGTAACACAAACTATGGTTTGTTTGTTTATGTTGGATGAGTTCATTACCTAAGGCTTTTGAGTTGACAATGCTTGGGCTGGCATTAGGCGGTGAAGCATTTTCGTTCAAGAACGGGTCGACCCGGTTCGGGTCACTCCAAATAGGATATCCTTTGATCCTTCCCTGTTAGAAAAAAACATTTTCATAAGAAGATGATGATCAAAGTTTAGTCATTTTAATCTTTTATTTAAAAAAAAAAAGTTTTGGAATGGTTAATGCATACGACGACGTTGAGAGCTGCAAGCGTAGCCATTCCTTCACGAGTCCACTGTCATAATCAGTCAGAAGAAACATTAAGTTCTGTTTAATAATCTATTGAGAGACATACACAAAGGAAACGTTTTCAGTTTGGGGCAAACCTTGGAAGCAGAAGCAATGTGAGGAACAACAATGGCATTCTTCATATCAGCAAGCCCTGGTTTCATGAAAGGCTCTTCCTCAAACACATCAAGACCAACTCGAAACATCGGGTTCTCTCTTAGATGATTGACCAGAGCTACCTCATCGATCACAGGACCTCTGCTGCAGTTCACAAGGATTGCTTCCTGAAAGCAACTAAACTCAATCAAAACAAAATCAATAGAAAGAGAGTTCAAGAGAAACAAGAAACCAAAGTCAACCTTTTTCATCATGGCAAGCCTCTCCTTATTGACAAGATGGTAAGTGGTTTTGTCCAACACAGGGTGAAGACTTATCTGTTTTTTTTTTTTTGTTTCAGACACAAACTAATTCAGTTTCAGCTAAAGGAGAGATACACTAACAATGTAAACCAAAAGAAGTTTAGTTACCAGATCAGCCTCTCGCAGCACCTCCTCCATTGAAGAAGCTCGTTTCCACGTCACAGGTTGTTCCCCATTTGCTTTCAAGAATTGTCCATAAGCTGCCAATGACCATTACCTCAAACAAATAAACTTCAAGTAAAAGATAAAGAGTAGACTGTATAAAAAAACTGTAAGTGCACCTGTCACAAATTTCTCAAGACGAGTGGATTGGTAAAGATCAAAGTAGATCAAATTCATCTTGAACCCTTCCACCTGCTCTTGAAATCAAGTATGTCAAAAAAAAAAAAAGAAAGCTTTTGTGTATATAATATGGATCAAAGTTACAAATGTCATGCAACAGAGGCTTTACCATCATTCTAGCATAAGCAGAACCAATACGTCCAGCTCCAATAACTCCCACGGTCTGTCCTTTAAGCAAGTTTCCCACAAACCTACCAAAACCCAAACAACCAGCTTAGCTTTTCACATCTTACAATAGATAAGCTCCAAGGCCTCTAGACCGGTTTCTTGATTTTCTTGGTTTGACTTACAGATGAGGAAGCCAACCCTCATACAAGCCAGCTCTCATGAAACCATCAGCTTCAACGATCCTTCTCGCGGCAGCAAGGGAAAGAGAAGCAGCTAGTTCAGCAGTCGTCTCAGTCAACACTCCTGGAGTGTTGCCAACGGCGATGCCATACTTATTGGCGGCTTCAACGTCCACGTTGTTGTAACCAACGGCCATGTTGCTGAAAGCTTTCCCACCAGCTTTGCTCAGTGCTGAAAACAGAGTCTCTCCCCAATCTTCCGTCAACTATAAACAAAAAACTAAAACCGGTTTTTTACTTTCATACATGGTACATAAAACAGACACTTGTCTTTCATTTCATTACCTGACCGATGACTCCATCACACCTGTTTCCGATCAGATCAATGATGTCTTCTACAGACAAGATTGTCTTCTTCAAATGGCATATCTACATTTATTCAAATAAAGACAAACTTTTAGTAATGTTCTTGATGTGTAGAAACTAGAAGGAATATGAGTTTACAAAAGTTTTTACCTCGACGCGACAGCCTTGGTCGATCAAGAGGTTGATCCAGCGAGTGCCAGGCATCGGTTTCGTGCTGACGACTCTGTACTTCCCATTAGGATTGTACACTTCAATAGCCACCGGTTTCGCCATGGCAGAGAACAAGTGTTTCTGTGGAGAAAACTTGGAACCTTTAGCTTTTAAAAAAAGTTCAGCTCAGTCAGTATAATTTTATGTGGTTTGAAATCTAAAAGGAAGATCCAATGGTCGGTTTTGCATGATCATTTTATCTACGTTTTTTGTTTTGTTCTCTATGTATTTCAGTGGCTAACAATGGTTGATGAGTGACAACAACTCTGCTTCTTGTGTATTGTATTATCTGACTTTAGACCTTACGTTTCCAAAAAACGAGATAATGCTGACGTGTACATTATCCGATTCACTGCTTCATCATCATTGAATATATAAAAACATAGATTAAACTTGTGATCAGATTATGGTTACAAACAAAAGTTATGACAAAAGGCAAATCAATATTCTTTTCATTTCATTTAAAAAACATAGGGTTATGTTTCTACACAGAATTCAGGTTCAGAGAAAAAAGAAAAGGAAGAGGAAGATCTAAGGCTTCTTGTGCTGCTTCTCTATATCATACAGTACACAGACGTCTGCAGCTGTTTTCATCTGAATGATATTGACGGTCTGTTTCATCGACCAACCAAACAACGTCAAAGCCAGTAGAAAAGAGAGTGGTGTTATCTGAGTTAAAGTGGCAACTACGATCTGCAATGAACGAGATGAGCCATACGCTTTAGTAGTTGAGTAGAATGTAAACTAGTAACACACAAAAGAAGGGGGGGAAGGGAGCTAACATTCAGGAGATTTTCGGTTTGGTTCTTTGCAATGAGAAGAAGGATGATATACAAAACCTGCACGTTTCCAAAAGATTTTGCACTTAAAGAAGACATGATCTCTCAAAGGATAAACGTGGGGTTTATAGACATTCTTTCAATCACCTCGCAAGAAACACAGCAGTAACACATGAATATCCGGTTTCCATAGTAGAGTCTGAAAAGCCAGCTAGTGCTGTCTTTCACATCCTTATGGCTGCTCTTCCCTGCTAGAAACGTACTGCAAGAGTAGAGTATTATTACAAGTTCCCGGTTTAAAAAATTGGAAAGTATAGAGAAGATCACGCGGTGCAATAACAGAAGAAAGAGTGAGTAAGCGTACCTGTACATCTGCAGCCAATGACTAGCAATATCTAAAGCAAGCAGTGAAAGGAAGACCAAGCTAGGCCTATTCCAACATGGTTAGAAAAAGGAAGAAAAGAATGCATTTAATAAGGTGGACACAGGCCTTGGTGTGAGGGAAAGAGATAGAGGGAGATATATCCTCACCTGTAGACTTGAGAGAGAACCACGAGTAGACAGGCTGTGCTAACTCTATAACAGAGCACCACTCCGAAAATGTCAGAATTTAGTAAAAAGATAAGTAGGATGATCATTTCATATATGTAGTAGAAGAGGATTCACCTATCTGTGACCATGTCCAGGACAGCTCCAAAAGTTGAAACTGGGGAAGAAAGAAAAAGAAGTGAGTGAAGTTCAAGCTTCCTACATATTACAGTAATGGCAAGTCTTGACTGATAGATTCAATGTTGATCAAATGTAGGATGTTTTAAGCAATGAAAATGTGATTTCAAAAACAATAAACAAGAAGCAGAGTGAAACCTTGGTTAAATCTACGAGCGCACCAGCCATCCACAGCATCACAACAAAAACTGTAGAGATTCACATTCACCAAAGAAGACCATTACTCAAAATCTTAAAATAAAACCAAAAACAAAGAAGAAGTTGCAGAGATGAAGTCTCTCACCTGAAGAAATAAAGGAGGGAGAAGAGTGTTTTGTTGGAGAAACACACAGCAAAGGCAACACAGTTCAATAGAACTCTCATGTACCCTAAAAAGCAATTCAATAACCATCACAACAACAATCACTCTCACGCTAATTTAAAGAAAAAAAAAAGGAGAAGTTGAAAGACCCACCAACAATGTTAGGTATATAAAGGTAAACAGACAACTTCTCTGGTCTAGCTCTCTCCTCCTTCTTCCCCATTTTGACTTGCATCATCAATCACTAACCCCAAACTCAACGATTCACCTACAGAAAACAAAAGGAGAGATCTTTCTCATAACCCATCACCGAAAATGCACAAAGACGCGAACCCATCTCCGCTAAACCCAGAAATCTGATGATCAGTAGAACAAACAGCGGAACAAAACAAAAATCAAAGTCGAAATCGAACAATCATCTTACTTGTGCGGATCTTCAAGTGAGAGAAGAAGAGATCTGTCAGAAAGAGTGACCTTAAGTTCTACAGAGCAAATCAAATCGAATCAGATTCGCCGCCATTGCCAGGTATATCTGACCACTTTCAACATTCAAAAAAAGTTTTACATTTCTCTGCTTTGGAAGGGTCATTGTTAAATCTAGAATTGTCAAATAAACCCTCAAAGTTTCGACATGTTTCGGATTAGGCATGAATTTGTTTCTGTAATTACAAATCAACCCTCATAGTTCAAACAATATTTGATATAGGTCTGGGCATCCGGGTCCTCGGGTCGGATTCGGATCGGGTCTTGTCGGGTCCGAGTCCTTCGGGTCCTGGAAATTTAGATCCATTTAGGTACCCATAATTTTTCGGATCGGTTCTGGATCGATTCGGATCTATAATTAAAATACCCATAATTTTCAGATTCGGATCGGATCCAGGTTGAGTTCGAGTATTTAGGATATAAAAAGGAAATAAAGTACTCAAATTCCATCGAATTTAGACAAAATTTATCATATCTATATAAAATTTTACAAAATAACTTAAAATAAACTATTAATAATTAAAATATAACATTTTTAATTCTATATTTTACATTTCAAACTTCATGTTACTTAAAAATGTTACAAAATAATGACAAAGATTGTTAATAAAAAGATATTTTAAAGTTTTTAAATCGGGTTTGAATCGGTTCTTATCGGGTCGGATCTATTCGGGTCGGATTCGTTTCGGGTCCGGGTCTATTCGAATTGGTTCTTTTCGGATCTGGGTCCATTCTGGTAGAAGAATTTTGGACCCAATAAGTACTTGTAAATTTCGGTTCGGTTTCGGATCGGTTCCGATTCGGATTTTCGGATCCAGGTTAAAATGTCCATGCCTAATTTGATACTTTACCACAAGGGATGAAAAGATAACACAGGCATCCAAATTGGAATCATCTTTATAACTTGGATATAAACACACATATCATCATCACAAGTGAAATACGATACCATTTAGTTAAGACTGCATGTGGTTTTTATAGAAACTTATTTTTTATATTGATTGTGCTGTTACGATTTTACTTCTCGAACCATTTCTTCTTGTTTGAATAATAAAACAGTCTTTTTAATTTTTTAGACAAAGGATGGTACCATTTATGGAAACATAAAATATTTGTTGCTATTATTAACTTTGGTCTTTGGTTATATAGTAGGTTTTTTGTTTTCAACACACAAGGCATCTCAAGTCTCCATGGAGATGGTATTACATTCTTGAAACAAATCGTCACTAATGACATAAACTTCAATGCTATATAGAAACATTGGAAAAAATAATCAAATAAACGATGGAAAGTCCTTAAAACATCTTATTAAACGCACCGATCACAATTAGTAACACCAAAAACGACCAAAAGTGATTATTGATCTAACAGTTTTATTCCAAACTCCCAAGCTTTGGTCTTAATTTGATCATACAAGGCGCCTGCAGAGCGTGACACCATCTCCAATGGAAATCTGAGAGACCTCCACTCGAGTATCCGAAGCCAATTTCTTATTGAACTCTATAAGAGCCTTTCTATATTCCCTCATATGCTCAGGAACTCCCTCTTCGTCCTCAGCCACAAAACCAAACCACAAAGTGTTGTCAAACGCGATGATACCTCCAACCTTCACCAATTTCAGAAGCCTCTCATGGAAGTTGACGTAGTTCGACTTGTCAGCATCCGCAAATGCGAAATCAAACTCCTTATTCTGTTTTCCTCAATTGTGGATTATGATCATTACAATAGTATTTTAAGCTTTAGTTAGTAAAGAATATGAATATTTTTTTTTTATTCTACGTACGTCTTTCACCAATTGGTCTAAGGCCTTAATACCATCGGAGTGGATGAAATTGATCTTGTGATCAACACCTGCCTTCTTGATAAACTCTAGTCCCAGTTCATAGGCTTCTTTGTCAATATCTATTGCAGTAATCTGCATCCAAAATTTGCATTAGATCAAATGTCTAGTTGATCTCTCAAAATAATTACCTAATTTATATTTTTATATAGAATTTTCTGAAGTTTTTTTTTGCACATGCTAAAGTACGTATGATGCCAACAAAGTACATGCTCATGCCTAAGTACGTAGAATGTAAAGAAAAAAGACATTACGCGGCCATCTTCAGGCAAAGCAAGGGCTGTGGAGAGAAGAGAGTAACCGGTGAAAACACCGAGCTCGAGTGTGTTCTTAGCTTTCGTGATCTTTAAAAGCATCGATAGAAGAAGACCCTCATCAACCGGAACTTCCATCTCGCTTCTGCGTTTTCATTATTAACCAAGAAAATTTCTTATTTAATAAAACTGGTTATAGAATCCTATTTATTTGATTAAGAAGACTTACAGATTGCCATATTTCTGGACTGTAGCTTTACGAAGTTCCTTAAGCAGCTCATGCTCTCTTGGATACGCTGACGTTTCATAGATGTACTTTGACAATTGAACACAACAAAATATATCAGAGATCGTTTTTTATCAAGACAAAACCAAACTTTGCAGAATGCAGATCGACAAAACTTTATATTTAGTTCATGAAAAATTCCTGAAAGAAGTTTATAAAAAGAAAACAAACATGTTTCAGAGCTTCGGTCTTAAGGATCCCTTTGTTTGGTATTTCGTTGGCCATCTCTCGGTCTCGTGATTGTGAAGATCCCTTTGGAAGGTGTCTTTGTTATAAAACGAGAGAAGTTACACGTTGGTCAGTATTGGATTATTCCAATCAAACTAATTGTGGAGCTAATTAGGGTAAAAGAGTCTAATAGAATGAAGGACCAATAATTATGGATCTCATCTACGACTTTTCAACAACGGCCAGGTCTGAAATTCAGTTATATCCAATACGAATATATTTACTACTCTTCTTTTCTTTTAAGTTAGATTATTTCCAACTCTAACTCTATTAGATAGTGATCTATTTTAATCCGTTAGTGATGATGGGGATACTAGTCGATGATCAATCTGCAATAGCCCTGGGTATTTTATCCAATATTTGAACCCGAAAACTCAAACCAAAATCCAAATCGAAATAGTAAAATATTCAAACATATATTGAATTAGGAGATATTGAATATCCAAACTCAAATGAATAATTGAACTTATGTATACTTAAGTTTATATTCCTAGTTTATTTTTTTTCTTTTTAAATTCAAATATTTATATTGATCCTGTACATGTACATGGTTCAAGATCATATAATATAATTGCAGATAAAATGATTTGTTATTTATTTAAAAATGGGTTGACGATCTATTTCCCCCTGAAAACTTTCATATAGCACCAGTTCTCCACAAAGTTTAACCCTCGTCCTATATCTCCATCAAACAAAACTTAACAACCCGTTTCCCCATAGATAAAAATTTCGAAATCTATTTACCCCTAGATCTGGTTAAATAGGTTAACCACCGAAACCGAAAACCAAACAACGTTTATGCAAAGTGTAAACCGAATTAAAAGCTTGACCAGAGTAAGCCAGACCCAGCAAAGTCGGGTAAAAGCCTCTCCTTTCCCAAAAATCCCCAAATCAAAACTTTGGGCGACGACGAACCCTAAAATCAAAATTAAAAATCGATTTTCAGAAATCCAGTGTAAGTGAATGAATCTCTATTACATTTCTTTGTTTTTTATTTTGGTTGATTTCTTGATTCTCATTAGCTCTGTCAGAATTCATCTGTCACCATGAGCAATTTAACTGGAGATTCGACTGCCGCATCATCTCGACGAGGAAGAGGAAGAGTCATGGGAGTGCCGAGCCAATGTTGGTGTGGGGTTGCAATTGTTGAAAGGATATCGAAATCAGAATTCAATCCGTACCGGAGATACTATCGTTGTTCCTATGCTGTAACACACAAGGTAATGTAACTGTGTTTTGCATGTTTATGTGCTTTGTAAATATTATTAGTGTTTAACCTGGGAAATCTTCATTATAGCTTGAAAATGACAATCACATTTTCAAATGGGTGGATGAAGCTTTTCTAAATGAGATAGACAAATTGGGTGCTCAAATAAGGAAACTTGAACAAGCTGTGGAAGAGATAGGACAAAGCAGAGAGGAGCTTGAGAAGGTGATGTTTGAGAGTTTGCAAATGAAGCTAGAGAAAGAGATTTTTGAGAGGGTTGAAGATGCTCTGTTGGAATCCAAGGCAACTGTGAAGAAACTGATGATTGGTGGAGTCGTAGGATGTATGTTGATGATCGGTTTAGTGAAATTATTAGGCTAGGAATTTTGTGTTATGGTGTTCGGATTATGCCACTTGATATGTGTTTGTTTTTGTTGTATCAAGTGCCATTAGACATGAAATGTGTTTTAACTTGAATTCTTGTAATGCTATTGATGTGTTTCTATCATTTGTCATGTTTCTTTCTTTCATTTGTTACCCATTTTCATAGTAATTAGACCATCTGAAGAAACAAACATCAAACATAATAAGTAGCTTCTGATTTCATAAACCATAACAAGTAGCTTTAATACATAAGTAGCTCTTTTACAATGCCAAAAAGCCAAGATAAATAATGCATATAAGCTCTACAAAACCAAAAACCGACAGAGCTATCATCCACCATAACACCAGCACAAACATATCATTCCTCGGCATGTGCAGACTCACGCTGAGAAGAGTCACACTGAGGTTGCTGCGAAATTAACATACCACAATAAGAACCATCACACAAATACAAAAATACAAGATATTAAAGACCAGAAATGATTGACTAACCTGTTATGCTTTCTTGTGAAACCGAGAGTTGTGGTTAGCTTCACCACATTGACTACAATGCATTGTCCTTTTCAACAACTTGGGTTGCTTCTTTGTTGGAGACTCATTTATTCCCTTCTTCCGCTTTTTATTGTTCTTTCCGCCCTTTCCTTCTTTGTCACCTTTCTTACGCCCAGGTTGTGGTGGCTCCGGAGCTTCATGAACTTGTGGTTCTTCTCCAACAGGCCAAAACCGTGCACCTCTAGGAGGGATAATACCTCCAGCATAAGTCCTCCTCCACATAGCAGTCCTAAACCAATGACACACATAATCTTGAACCTCAAGCTTCTTGCTTAAAATGACCCCATATGCATGCTCACAAGGAATGCCAGTGATGTCCCACCTCCTACAAGTGCAACTCCTAGTTTCTAAATTGACACGATATGAGCATCCACCAATTCTAGCATCAAATGTGTTATTTGTGCTCCTATGGACCACACACATCGATGCTTTCTCGAGCTCCTCTTCTAGATACTCAAATCACATAAGGAGTGCACAAGCTTTTGTGATCCCTTGCCTTGACATCTCTCTTTGCAATACGGACCATTGAAAGTCGAGCAATCATCTCTAGCATAGGGACATATGGCTTCTCTCTAGCCTTCAGAATTGTGTTGTTCCATGATTCTGTGGAATTATTCTCAACATCTTCACAGTAATTTCCAAGCTTAAAGTATGCTCTAGACCAAGACTTGGGATTTGTCTTCAACACATCTTCATAAACTTGTGAATCATAGTTGAATATCCTGTCCAAGTTCTCTTTATACTCTGGCTCATTGTAGCTCCACGCGAGATTCCAAATAACAAGCTTTATATCTGGTTTATTTTCATGCTTTGCCTTCACATTTGTGTATATATGCCTCACACACATCCTATGCTCTATTCCCGGCAGCTCAGTCTGAACAGCTTTAACTAATCCTTTTTGCCTATCCGAGACCATGATAAATCCTTCACCATTACGCAGACCTAGATCATGTTTTATCTTCTTCACAAACCATAACCAGTTATCTGTGTTTTCTATCTGTACAACAGCCCAAGCAATAGGATATATTGCATTATTTGAATCTCGACCTAGAGCTACCAATACCATCCCTTTCATCTTCGTCTTTAAGAAGCATCCATCCACTCCTACAATCGGTCTACAAGTTTCTTTCCAGTTTCTTCTTAGTATGTCAAAACAGACATAAAACCTATTGAATAGGTCTAAACCATTCTCATCCTGCACACAATCAATCTCCACAAAAGAGTTAGGATTCGACTCTAGTATCTCTTTACCATAATCACGGATACGCGCAAACTGTTCATCATACTCTCTCTCAATCCATCTCAACGCCTTATTCCTTGCAGCTTGACACTGAGGTCTAGACACATTGATCTTCCACTTCTCCATGATGAGCTCTTCAATCTTCATTGGCATAAATTATTCTGGTTCTTCTCGGATTTTGTCGACAAACAGGCGTGCAATAACTGGAACTTTGATCATCTCACAACAACCATTAGGGACACAGCTATGGACATTCTTAAAGACCTTAACTTGCCATCGGAATGTTTTCCCCGTTGTGGAACAATAGATCCGCCATGAACATCCATCGCCAACACAATTGTAGCCAAGCTTATCTTTGTCATACCTGTATTGTTTGAGATTTCGGCTCGTTTTCAAAGCATAATCGAGAACTGCTTCCTTAAACGCCAAACCACTGCTGAAAACTTGTCCTTCAGACAATTTTCCTTCTCCTCTAACGATGGGGTTGCGCTTTCTCACTGTTCTTTGGACTTCTCCTTCCTCATCATCACTCTCTGTGTCAGGATATATATTGTGACGAATGGGTGATTCATCGTTGAAGTCAAGCACCGCTTGCTCAATGTTGTAATTGTTTTGCTCATTACGGTCTTCTCCATCAGAATCCTCATCGTTGAGTGGAGAAACGTCTCCCCATTCCGCCATGGATGCACAGGCAGACAAAACTTGAAGCTTCGAATCGAAAACTTCTTTTCTTGCCAAATTAGGGTTCGTCGTTCTAATTTTTTGGGGTTTTGCTTTCTTTGGTCGACTTACGGGTCTTAAGTCGGGTGGGTAAGATTTTAATTATTGTAATCAGGTTTATTTTGGTTAATTTCAGATCTGATTGGCATGTAATGGTTAAACATTGTTTTGGTATACAGTAAACCGAAGTTTATAGTGGTTTATGTGTTAATCTGTGTTTAAAATGGCGCTCGCCTTTTGCGCCATGGTGCGAGGCGCACTCAGGCGACGGCTCCATCGCCATGCACCTCCTAGGTGAGGGTGGGTTCCGTAAGGCGCGCGACTTGGCCAGAAGGCGATCATATCAAAGGCGAACTTAAGGCGCGCCATGGAAACTCTATGTAAACCAGACTAAACCAGGTATGAAACCAAACCTTGATTAATAATTAAACCTAAAACGTCTAAAATACTTAAGCGTCGGGAAACTTAAACGTCTAAATAACTAAGAAAGCTCTAGCTTCCTCTTTATAAAAGACAAGTTACATAACTAAACATAAACATAGATCTCAAGGTTTTTTGCTAAAGGTTAGAACTCTCTAGTCTCTACTCTTTCCAGTCTTGTTTGTGCTTCTTCTTCTTATAGATTCCCGTGTTCCTTTGTCACAGATTAGAACGTACTGCGGTTGCTTTGGTCGGAGTTAGAAACAAACGGTTAGTCTCTCACAGTCTCACTCCCTACACTTTCTTTTTTTTGTTGTTCTCTTTTTTGTCTTCATTCTGTATCATGCATTCATGCTCATTACGTGTAATTTACTTTGTTATTTTTTTTTTCCTTTTGATCACAGTTTTAATGTCTGAGGCTGGGGCTACACGTCGTGAAGTTGATCCAGGAAGAAAATATGGGATCATGTTGAATAACAATTCCAACTCTTGGAAATGTATCTTCTGCAAGAAAGACTTCAATGCTGGAATTTCACGTCTCAAGCAACACTTGAGAGGGGGTCATAGGAATGCCAAAGTTTGTAATTTATGTCCACCATATGTGAGAGAGGAGTTAATCAAACACAAGAAGATGAAGGAGGACGAGATAGCTGCTCGTAACTTGGCTCTCCAAGAAGAAGAAGACGGTCTTGGCGAGTATGATGAAGAGTCGCGAGAAGGAAAGTCAGCATGACGGTCCGTCCCTGCTAAGAAGAGGAAAGTTAAAGGTCCACTGGATAGGTATGTGACTGTTCCTCCTCCTGATATTTTGCAAGGAAGGAGAGATAGAAAGAGTGTTCTTGGAGCTGCTTATGATAAAGAGTGTAGGGAAGATGTATGTGGAGCTATAACTAGGTGGTTTTTGGATGCTGGTCTTGCGTTCAGTGCAGTCAACTATCCTAGTTTTGACAAGATGGTTGAGTCAATTGGGAAATATGGAGTAGGATTAAAACCTCCAAGCATGTATGAGTTGAGGGTTCCACTGCTTAATAAAGAAGTGCATAACACTCTTGTCCAAATTGAGGAGAACAAGAAGGAGTGGGCTAGTAAAGGATGTTCACTTATGTCTGATGGTTGGAGAGATTCAGTGGCTAAGAAAGACATTGTCAACTTCCTAGTTAATTCCCCTAAAGGTTCTGTTTTTATGAAGTCTACAGATGTTTCTGAAGTGGTACGTATGATCTGAAGCAGTATTTATTTTCAACGTTTATATTTCTTTGTTTTAACACTTTATTCTTTTTTTTTAAGGTGAAAGATACAAAGTTGTTGTTTAACTTGCTAGATGATATGGTCGAGGAGATTGGGGAAGCTTATGTAGGTCAAGTCATCACAGACAATGCAAAGAACTACATAAAAGCCGGTATTTATTTTCAATCTTAATTTGTTTTGTAACACTACTATAAAATATTTAAATTCAGGAAAATTGCTTGAAGCAAAAAGACCTCATCTCTACTGGACTCCATGTGCTGCACATTGCATTGATCTAATGTTGGAGGACATTGGAGAAATCCCAGCATTGAAGAATGCCATGAAAAAATGCATGTTCATGAGTGGATATATCTATAGACATGTCCCTCTTGTGAACATGATGAGGAAGTTCACAAAGCAAAGGAATCTGCACAGGCCGGCTATAACAAGGTTTGCTACTTCTTGCATAACCATGACTCAGTTTCTCAAACAGCAGAAGCCTTTAAGGGATATGGTCAATTCTGCTGAATGGAGTGAGTCAAAATGGCCAAAAGAAGCTGCAGCAAGAAAAGTTAGACAGTATCTTATGCAGGCGAGTTTTTGGAAGAATATTCGACATGCTCTGAAGCTGACAACTCCTCTTGTCAAAGTACTTAGGATCGTTGATGGAGAGAAAAAACCTGCTATGGGATACATTTATGCAGCCATGGACAGGGCCAAAGAGACAATCGCAAAGGATTTCAAGTGGAATAAAGAGAAGTACGAAAAAGCCTTTGAGATCATTGACAAAAGGTGGGAGTGTCAGCTTCATACCATCCTTTGCATGCTGCTGGGTATTTCCTAAACCCTTCAATCCATTACAAATATCCCGATGATGTATGTTGCGCCGAAGTGGAAGGGGGCTTGTACAATTGCATAACTAGGTTGGTCTTTTAAATTGTGTTTTTGTTTTACATTAGTAGGTTTTGGTACACAATTTTCAGATGATAATTTTGTTTTTTGTTGCATTAATAGGCTGGTTCCAAATACAGAGACTCAAGACAAGATAATGACAGAGTTGGATGCTTTCAAGAACGCTACTGGTATCTTCGGCCACGACATGGCCATTAGGCAAAGAGATATCAAAGCACCAGGTAACACAAATTTGAATACTTTTAGATAATTGATCTAAATAAATACTAACAATATTTTTATAATAGCTGAATGGTGGTCTTGTTATGGATCTTCTGCTCCAAATCTCAAAAGCTTCGCTGTTAAGATCCTTAGTTTGACTTGTAGTGCTACTGGTTGTGAAAGAAATTGGAGTGTTTTCCAACTTGTAAGTCTTTTTAATCACCTTTATTGTATAATTTTAGGTGATTTCATTTAACTTATAAGTTTTAAACTTGATTTGTAACAGCTTCATACGAAGAAGAGAAATCGCCTAGCACAACATCGGCTGAACAACATGGTTTTTGTGAAGTACAACAGAGCTCTAAAACACAGAAGCTTGAGAAGTGACAGTGTCACCAGAGATCCTATTCTTTTGGATGAAATTGATGACAGCAATGAGTGGTTGATTGGAAGAATGGATGGAGATTCATCTGATAATGATGATTTGGTGTGGGGAGATGATAATTTGCCATGGAATGTTGTGAGCCAAGCTTGGGTGCTGAAGAACCCAGCTATTTTACTAGAGGAGCTGAAACAAAAGGTGCAAGTACATCTAAAACAGATAAAGGAAAAGGTGTTGCTAGCTCAAATCAGAAGCAACGCTACAAACCATCTGCGCCTGCTATGACATTGGTTGATGAGGAGGATGAGTTGGAAGAAGATTTAGATGAAGATGACCTTGGGTATGAGGATGTTGAGTTCGATGATGAAGATGATAATAATGGTGTTTCTGAAGATGAATTTTAGGTATTGGTTTTAAGTTATTTATTATGATATTATCTTTTGGTTTTCTACATTTGAGTTGAGACTTTGTTTTTGGGGTTTGGTTTTGACTTTTGAGTAATTTTGTTTTGGTTTAACTATCTTCAAATAATAAAGCTTGCATTTTATTTAAATTAAGTGTCTTGTACGTGAATCAATCGTTGCATAAGTGTTTTCTACTTTTCTTCTCCAATACAAGACATATCAAGACATAACTAATAGCTTCTCCAAGTGGTCTGCAAGCCTTGTTGTTGTTCTTGAATGCATTTGCAACAGGAGGAGCTATTAGAAGAGAAGGGAACAAGTTTGATGAGTGGCTTCCCACTTTGATCCTCAAGGCGAGCGCCTTATTGCGCCATGGCGTAAGGCGTAAGGTGCAAGGCTCGGACCGTCTCGCCTTGGTGCGCCATGCGCCATTTTAAACACAGGTGTTAATAGATTCTGATGTATTGATTCAGGGGTAAATAGATTTCGAAATTTTTATCTATGGGGAAACGGGTTGTTAAGTTTTATTTGATGGAGATATAGGACAAGGGTTAAACTTTGTGAAGAACTGGTGCTATATGAAAGTTCTCAGGGAGAAATAGATCGTCAACCCTTTAAAAATGTATGTCAAAGTTATTGTTTCCTGTATATATCAACAAAATTTCAGAACAACAACCAGAGTATTATCTTTCTATTTTCAAAGTTTTATTTCCAAATCTATTCAACGTCCAATCTATTCAAAAATATAAAATCTGTTAAGTTTGTGGTAAATTTTAAATATAAGAAACATGAACATGGAGAATATGATTTTTTTTTTCAAAATCTAAATATCCGAATCCGACACAAAATAACTTAATTTTAAACTAAAAATATCCGAATCTGACCCGATATATCAAAACACCCAAATGGATTCTAGACCTCAATACCAAAAATATATGAAAATCTGAAATTCCCGATCCGAACGGATACGCCCATGCCTAATCTGCAATGTATTCATTTATTTAATGGATGATTAATCTGCATTATACTTATTTTCGTTTAATTTTTGTTTGGAACACCAATCTGGAATATGGATATATATATATATATATATATATATATATATTTATAACATTTATTCCAATTTTGTGTGCTTCATCTTGCTAGTTTATAAAAGGAGCCACAGTCGAGAATGGGCCAAAAGACTTAAAATGTTTTATTTATATTATTAAAACTGAAGTACAAATTAAGTTTTATTTAGAAACATGAATAACAATTTTTAAAAATAGGTCGTTTGGAAACATGAATATCTATATTATTTAAACTGAAGTACAAATTAGGTTTGTTTGGAAACATGAATAGCAATTTTTAAAAATAGGTCTGTTTGGAAACATGGATAACATTTAAAACAAAAAGATTTGTTTGGAAACATATATAGCAGTATAAAAAATTTTGTGAGAAACTATCTATCTAGTTCACCTTTAAAATATATGAAAATGAAACAATCTAATTATCTAAAAACATCTTTTGTCTAAAATAATTATAGATAAAATTTAAACTTTATGTACATATTTCAAATCAAAATTATAGTTGAAAGTTGATATATATCAAAAATTGATTAAAATACACATATATTCAAAATATGATTTTTATTAAAATATTTTCCAATAACCATTATTAAAAAATATTTTAAATATAAAAGAAAAATACAATACAAAGACCAATTTCATATACCAACTTAAATTATGGTTTTTAGATTTCACATTAAGTTTTAAAATATAATATATATGATTACTTATATGATGATGCGTATAAAATACTATTAATTATATGATTACTTATATGATGGTATGTATAAAATATGATTAATTATATGATGACACATATATGATATATAATAGTGACTAGGGATGAGCGTTCGGGTACCCATTCGGGTTCGGTTTGGGTCTGTTTGGGTTTCGAGTTTCCGGGGTTAAAGATTTCAATCCCACTCGGATGTTTCTAAATTTTGATTCAGGTTTGATTCAGATCTTTGCGGATTCGTTTCGGATTCAGAAAACCCATTTAAATTATTTTTAAAATTCATTATATACTTTAAATTTTGTCAAAATCTATAAACAAAATAATATATTACATATAAATTTTAATAACATAAGTCAGAATACTTAAATTTAACATATAAATTGGTTTGGTTTAAACATTTGGATAGAAAATCAATAATTTTAAGTATTTTGGTGTTTTGAGTATACTTTAACTATTTTAGATATTTACTTTTTACTATTTGTATATATTTTCAAGTATTTAAATCAACTAAACGGTATCATACATATTCTGGATATTTTATATACATTAAGTCTAAAAATAATTAATATATATATAAATATATAAATCTATTTGAATACATTCGAGTCCAAAATCTTGGTTCGGTCGGATTCGGTTTTGGTTCTCTAAATACCAAAATTTTAAATAATTCGGATATTTAATCAATTTTGATTCGAATTTGGTATTATTTTTTCAGACCGCAATCGGTTCGGTTCTTCGAATTCGATTTTTTGATATAAAAAACAAATAACAATATATTTTTGAAAAATACATCTGCGAAGTCCGGTGTCTATTCAAAAGAAATAAAAGGGGACACAGTTAAATTGGGCCAAAAGACTTAAAAATATCCAACTTCACGATTTAAAAAAAAAAAAAATCTAAACTAATAACTAATAAGCGACAAACGCTCTCAGTTCCTTGAAAATTCCTTTTGATTGCGAGGAGCGATCCCTCGCCCTGCGCACAAGTTTCATCCTAAAGTCTCTAAAGTCTCTTCCTTTTGTCTTTTTTCTCTTCTCCATTATTGATCAATCTCTAGCAAACGTATTAGGTTTTCAGAATTCAAAAATCCAAGACTTTTCTCGAGACTCGAGGAGGTATGGTGAAAAAATCATCGGACGGTGTTGAGTCTTCTTCATCAGTGGCGCCGTTCCTGAGGAAATGCTACGAGATGGTTGACGATTCCTCAACCGATTCCATCATTTCGTGGAGTAGTAACGGAGACAACAGCTTCGTTATCTCGGACGCGACCGTCTTCTCTGCTCAGCTCTTGCCCAAATACTTCAAACACAGCAACCTCTCTAGCTTCATCCGTCAGCTCAATATCTACGTTAGTCATCGAACGTTTTCTTGAACTGTTTCTTGAAATCTGGGAATCATAAGTCTTGTTGTTCATACTTGTATCGGTTTCTCTGGGAATCTGTAAAGTTGATTTCTTTTTTGATAAATTTGATTATTTTTTTTGGTTGATCAGTCCTCTGTTTACATGTGATTGATTCTTGAACGTGGTGGTGAGAGTAAAGTTTGTATCTTTCTTTCTTTTTTGTTGGTTTCAGGGTTTTAGAAAAGTTGATGCAGATCGTTGGGAGTTTGCCAACGACGGGTTTGTGAGAGGTCAAAAGGAGTTGCTAAAGAATGTTGTACGTAGGAAGAATGTTCAGAGTAGTAGTGAGAATCAGAGCAAAACTACTACAGCTGATGAAAAGCCTGAGAAGAGTGGACTGTGGAAAGAAGTCGATATCTTGAAAGGGGATAAGAAGGCATTGGCGCAGGAGCTGGTCAAAGTCAGGCAGTACCAGGAGAGCACAGACGCTAAGATGCTGCACTTGGAAGACAGAGTTCAAGGGATGGAAGAGAGTCAGCAAGAGATGCTTTCGTTTTTGGTGATGGTTATGCAGAATCCGAGTCTGTTGGTTCAGTTGCTCCAGCCTAAGGAAAACAGTTGGCGAAAGACAGAAGGAGGAGGAGGAGGAGGAGCAAAGATTTTGGAAGAAGTGACTGATGAAGGAGAGACAACAAACTCAGAGGGTCTTCCTTTAGTGACATACCAGAAGACACAACCATCAGAGGGAGGAACAGCAAAGTCAAGCTCCAACGAGGTGAATGATTTCTTGAGAAACGCGGATATGTTGAAGTTCTGCTTGGATGAGAATCGTGTGCCGTTGATCATACCTGATCTGTATGATGATGGGGCTTGGGAAAAGCTTTTGTTGTTGAGTCCTTCAAAGAAGAAGAAGAATGTGCAGGAGAAGAATGTGAAGAAGGGAAAAGATGATGTGACATTGGAGGAGGAAGATGAAGATGGAATAATGGAACTAGACAAGAGTCTTGCCCTGGAGCTGTTAGAAGAAGAAATGGAGAAAGCAGATGACTTTGATTTTGATATTGGACAGCTTAGTCCAGAGAGGTCTAGGAATCTTGAGATCCTGACACAGCATATGAGATTGCTGGCTTCAGATCAGTAGCCATAAGTATGAGTTTTTGAACATATATCATCAGCCTGGAAACTTTTGTTATATATAATGAAACAACAAAGTTAGGCTGGAGCTGTCTTACTATAAGTCTGATGAGATCATATTTTGTTATAGTTTCTCATTTGGTAAACTGCATTTTTTGAACAGGTATTAATATGGAATTAAATGCAGTAACGACAACTAGTACATAAGCCTTGATGTTGTATGAAAAAAAATTGGAATAACATTTGTTTGAAGTGTTTCTTCTCAGTTTGACTCTTAAGATTGTCCTTCTCCTGAGCTTTCAGTGAACTGTAGATTTTCACCCTGGAATGATTATTAAGCTTGAATTTTGTTTAAAATGGTATGATTTATGTTGATTCAGTTTCACCAAGCTGATTTTTCATATTAGAAAATAGTATAATCAGTCCTTGGAAAAAAAAAAAAATCTAGTAATAACCAGAACAGGTAAAAGCAAAACTGAGAGTGGTTGTATTGTCTGTCAGTGGAAGAATAATAAAACAGTTGTTATCTACTGACTGATTCCTCATCAAATGTCACTAAGAGACTTTACCTTTTCTCTTGTATTGATTGCTCAATCATCAAACTGAAACGCAAACAAAAACTCAAAGACGATGCCACTACTCTTGTCTGTTGAATCCGATGGCTCGTTGCGAGAGCATCTTCTGGACGTGGAAGCTTTATCTGTTCAGGAACCGAAGATACGCGTAAGAGACCTGACGCGAGTCTCCGACGACGGATCTCTGATTCTGAAAGGAGTGTCCATGGATATACCCAAAGGGATGATCGTCGGTGTGATCGGTCCAAGCGGTAGCGGAAAGTCAACGTTTTTGAGATCCCTTAACCGTCTCTGGGAGCCTCCGGCCTCAACTATTTTCTTGGACGGCGTAGACATCACGAGTATCGACGTCATCACTCTCCGCCGTAGAGTCGGTATGCTTTTCCAGCTTCCCGTTCTCTTTGAAGGTAAAAAGTTGTCTCCTTTCTTCTTCAATTGCCACTGGAATCTATAAAGTTTACTCCTTTAATGGTGTGAACAAGTCAAAGTTTTAGATCTTTTGAAGGTTACTATAGTTTCATTGATGGAGTTTGGAACCAATGTCTTGTTTTTGATTGGTTTGGTTTGGTTTCATAGGGACTGTTGCGGATAATGTGAGATACGGTCCGAACTTGAGAGGGGAGAAGCTGAGTGACCAAGATGTTCACAAGCTGCTGAGTTTTGCTGATCTTGATGCTTCTTTAGCCAAGAAGACTGGTTCTGAGCTATCTGTTGGCCAAGCGCAACGTGTAGCGCTTGCAAGGACTCTAGCCAACGAGCCTGAGGTGTTGCTTCTCGATGAGCCAACGAGCGCGTTGGATCCTATATCGACAGAGAACGTTGAGGATGTTATAGTGAAGCTGAAGAAGCAGAGAGGGATCACGACCGTGATTGTCTCTCACAGTATCAAGCAGATCCAGCGAGTTGCGGATTTGGTCTGTCTTGTTGTTGATGGTGAGATCGTTGAGGTTCTTAAACCTGATGAGCTTTCTCAAGCTACGCATCCAATGGCAAGGAGGTTCCTTCAACTCAGTTCCTGAGACACACTTGCTTTTGATTTGAAATAAGACGAATGAATTACAAAATGATGTCTGAATGTAACAACAATACCTTTAAAGGTTTATGTCTGTTTATGTCTGTTTATATTGTGCAATGAAAGAAGACAAATGAATATGTAAGCATATGCACAGCAAATGTATCAAAGAATGGAGTTTGAGACAATGCAATCTTTAGAAACTTGGTTTGGTGAAGTCTGCGTCCACTGAGCTAACAGGGACAACAGCAGGAGCTTTAGGTGACGTGTCATCAAGTTGGATAATCTCCTTTCTCCCCTCTCCTCCATTCTCAGCTCTAACGGCCTTTGTCACCGCACCAAATGCGTTCGATAACCACGAAGCTCCGCTTGAGACATAAGGGTTGGCCATCAGAGCCGTGCCTGCGCTGATTGCTCTCTCCTCAGCAGCTGCTAAAGCAGATTTTGTAATCTCCCTCACTTGATACCGCTCGTCCACCTCTCTCAGCTTCGAGTTGACAACAGTTGTTCCTATGCTTAGCTTCTCGCTCAAACCCATCTTGTTGTCGAGGGAGGCAATGGTTGCTGAAGCATTTGAGACCAGGTTGTGTCTGTCGTCAAAGGCTTTGGCTTTCTCCATGGCGTCTTTGCCGACAGCGTAGCCTCTTTCCATCATGATGCTTACCACATGTTCAGCTTTCTTGACAGTGAAGCCATTAAACGAATACTCCTGCTGAAACAGAGGAGAGAAACATGACATAACTGAAGGTGAAACATTAAAAGCAAAGAGTTATCTTTCTTCTTTTGGATTTACCGAGTCAAGTGCAAGGGCTTCTGGTGGTAGCTCGTAGTTCACAGCAGGTGTAATACTGACACGATGATCAGCAATGACAGCTCCCTAAAAGAAAAGTAGTGTAAATATTCTTACATTCCCACAATATGCTCAAACACATAAGAAAATACCGTTAAGAGCATGGCAGTTTCTGCGCCTTGTGGATCTTTAAAAGTAACATAAGCAAGCTGAGTTTCTTGCGTCTCACTGTGATGATAAGTGACTAACATTAGATATTGGGTAAAGATCATGTTAACAAGGACAAAGTTTTTGGTTCAACCTTCTCATCTCAACGTAGTGAATGTCACCAGAGAAAGAAAAGAACTCATTGAGATCTTTCTTGGAAACATTGAGTGAAACATTGCTAATCTTCACAGTTGTCACCTGCAGGAACAAGTAAAGAATGAGGCTGCTAGACATTGTTCAACTAGCATATACAAAAGACCTTTCAAGACAGTGAAGAAACAAGAAACACTGTGCTTACAGGGGAAGTAGTAGTAGGCTGGGAATCCATGAGAATGTTGTGCTGAGTTTGATGATCCAAAGGAATGAAAGCAGCCTGTATAGAGAGAGAGATCAATATTCATTTCATAAAAAGACAAAAAATCCAAAGCTAATAACTTTGAAGTGAGATCTATTCTTCTAAGAATCAAAGAGTAAGTTAAATCTATTGACTTGCTTCTAAAGTTAGCATTTTTTGGGAACAGAATCTTATAGATTCAAAAACAAAAACTTTGTACTGAAGAAAGTTTTGTTTTTGTTTAGGTAACCGACACAGTGAAGAGATCTCAGACTTGTTCCAAAGATCATCAGATCAACAAGGTCGGTTTAAAGTTGACGATTTTAGCAGAAATTTCAAGTTTTTTCAGTAGAACATAGACACCACCACTTTCACGGGGAAACAAAAAAAAAAACGCAACCTTTTTAACTAATGAGATCTGAAAATAGGCGACGAAACACACCCGAACTTGGAGAAACGGAAGAAAGAAAAAGTTGGCCGAGAATGGAGAAAAAGCTTACCGACATTGTCGCAGGACGGTGGAGAATGGGAGAAAGGGTAACGTGGGCAATCTAATCAACTGGAGAAGAAAAGGGTTGCAAGTCAGAGAGAGACTTCACCAGATTAATTATCTCTGACGTTTTTTTTTTTTTTTTAAATATGTTAGAAAACGGTAAATTTATTTAGGAATTATGAGTAGTACTAAAAACCAAAAAGTTATTATGAACAGACAAAAACAGCTACATAAAATTTACAATCTATATTCTAAAATATTCTTTACAGAAAAAATACAATACATACACAATTCCCACTTTTCAACTTTATGTACCTCCTCTATGTGTTCAAAAAAAAACTTTCCATATTTAAAAATTGATATAAATATTTGGACATTAAAAAATTTTAATACACTCATTTATCTATCAATTTTCTTAGTTTTATTTTGAATTAATTTAATATTTTATTTATCTTTTCATAAATTTACTCACTCGTATTTTTATATTTTATTTTAAAACCAAATATATTTATTATATGTTACAATATCTAATTTTAAAATACAAAAACAAAAGGTGACACATCAATCATTTAAATCTGGATTCTAGAAAATAAATAATTGAGACTCAAAAATATACTGAATATATATTTTTGTGTGCATATCATGATTTTAATTAAAGAAAACAGATATAAATTTAGTTAAAAATAAATAAATAAGTGATTTAAGTAAAAGTATTTTTTTTATATAGAAGATCTGTCTCCCTCTTTACACATATTAAAATCGATTCCTTGAATATTCAATATGTATAGGATCGCCATAGTTTATGGGATATTAGTTGCTTCGTCGATCAACGGTGAAGTAGTGAACCATCGCAAAGAGAAATCAGACTTGATGATTAATGACCCTTTTTTTGTTCACACTGCATCACATGTTAGAGGGTAATGGAAAGTTTTGATACGTCAGCAAATGGGATGAAATTGTCCTGTGATGGAGAGTACTAGTATATATATGGGCTATTTGTCCTGCGATAGCTTTTGTTCTTTTACCAAAATGGTCCATGGAATCTCTCTGTACATATTTGCCTAACGATACCAAAATCGCTTCATCGAATATTAAAACATGTATAAGATCACAACGATGATCTCATAGCTCAAAACGAACTTGTAAATTGGATCGGAGTTGAGTGCAACTCGGTTTCTTCACTCTCCTCCCCTGCAAACCAAACTCCTTCCTGCTGAGGTGTTACCACATAGAAACCTTTCTTCAGTTCTCAGTAGCTTTTAAGAGTCAGGCTAGTCGTTGTGTAGATGTGAAGAGTTTCGCCTTCTGCATCTGTTAATGTACCAAGTTGCATGTTTCCTAAGTCCCATGCCGATGAGAACTTTGAGACTTGTGAGCATTATACATGTTATGATAAATAAAAAGACCATCCACATCACTCTCCATTGGAGGGGGCCACAAGGCAAGTGTGCTGCATATACTGGAGTCAGTACTCTGATCACCTGCAGCCTCAGAAAACACTCACTTATTTCTTTGACTTATCACAAGCACATGTTTCATAAGTTTCTAGGCCAAAAGGGAAGAGGAATATACCACACAAGCGGGTGCAATGGGAACGAATGTGAGATTTGTCTTTCTATCTTCCGGGCGAATGTTCAATGTCTGACATAGAAGATTATTAGAGAAAGATAAAATGGAACAGCAAGAGAGAGAGCTAGAGAGAGAAGCTTAGATCATCAGTACCTGCTCGCAGAGCGCTTGAAGAAACTCAGAGTACGCTATAGGTCTGATGCCATTGAACTTGGCAAGAAATGAATGCTTGATGATGTCTATCATCATCTCACAGAAGAAGACCATAGTAGCATTCTGCAGAGTCCACGTGAAATTAATTAAGAGCAACCTGTTAAAGGGACTTGTGTGTAATTTATCAGTACTTACATAGATAAAGTTTCCAAACCATGGACCTTCAGCCTCGAGGATGTTTTGAGCCAAAACAGACACCAGAAAGGCCGATATGTGGAATCTCTCTATTGCATCTGGTATAGAAATAGTAAAAGAACCAGATCATACCAATTAATAGATGGAACTAGAGTCTCAATCCGACCTCATCTTCAAAGGTGGTTGGAAAAGAACGAGGCTGATGTTCAAATCTGTGGGAGCAGCTTAATAGTTCTTAAACACAAAGGGAATGGAGTAGAAGCTTACCCGCATATACTAGACCATGAATGTTGTCTTTGCTGAAACGCTTGAAGACATTGCTTTTTATCTCGGCAAAGTTATTTGACACCAAAAGGGCCAACAAGGCATTGTTGTGAGCAACAATACAAGTTGACAAGGTAATTGCCTGAGCTAATAGAATGAATGAATGGAGAAGTGAAGACAGTCAAGGACACAAGAGAATAAAGATGTGAAAGTAGTTAACAGATATCAAACTAGCAATCAAGTAGTAAGGATATTCGACGCAACCATTGTTAATGCCAGATCCGAAACGAATTTCCAAGTAGAAAATCTCAGTTTCTCAGGAGGGGAGATAGCCAGCCCCGCTGCGGAATTAAACAGAGCCCCAAATACATCTCCACAGAAGCTTTGACAGAGTCTATCAAATATCTGAAACACAATATCTGTATTAGTACCAATTGGATAGAGACGGAGGAGCAAGCCGGACAGAAGCAGTGAACTTCACAACTAAACCATCCAAGTGATGGAAGGAAGTAAAGTGAAAAAATCTAGAAGGGGGTTTACGTTACCTCTAAGATATTATAAACTACATATAGTTTTATGGTACTCTGACCACGAATCATGTGGTAAATTAGGCTGATATCTGCGGGAAACAAAACAAATTAGAGAACTCTTTGGAGAATCCATTTCCACATCACTTTGATGAGCTGAATAGAAAAGTCTATACTGATAAGTGACAAAGTAATGCCCTATGCAAACCATATTATATCACTACACGTGTTTTGATAGATTAAACGTAAAATATATAAATCAAGAAGACTTTACTGCACCTGTTCTGCCAAGAAGAATGGTACCAGAAGCCAAAACTAGAAAACAAGCAAGATCAGACAGCTCCGATGAGGAAGGCCTCCTGAACTGCCTGCCACGAATATTACTAAGTTACTTCCTCACAATGAGAACAACAGAATCGTGTGTATATCGAAGACATATTTACACTTGAGTCAAAGATGCACATTGTGGTAATACAGACTATCAAGGAAGAATCTAGAAAATGACTCACTCACCTCTTCTTAACAGCACTCCAGAATAACAGCAGGACTCGTATTGGCATGACTGTCAACAATGACAGAAATGAATTGACGCAGACAAAAAAGCCAGTGTGTAGAAGCTGCATTAAAATTCTTCAAAATGTGAAAAAGCATACGTATACACAAGCATAAGATATAATACAAGGAAGCTCCTCACACCGCCCGTTCAAACTTATCAAGTACAAGAACGCAAGATAAGGGGAGAGGCAGTGTTTACCACTTCGCATCGCCATGGCAAGCGGAAGATCATATCATATATCCTCTCCCGTTCAACATCATTCCCAGTAGCAGTTGTGCTCCGTAACGAGACCCCACCATAAATCTCCCCCATAAAGTACTTCATTGGCGACCTCGTCTCAGCACTAAGAACTGATGACAGCAAGAGCAAACCATTAGAGACACAAGAAGGAATGGAAGAGAGCAGTAAAAAAACAAAGACTGAAACTTACAATCAGGATCATTAGCCATAAGCTGTTTCCAATCCAAAGAAGCTTCAGTGTCAAGCCTCGTCACCACAACATTCCCATTCGTCTCACTTCTCGGAAACTGATTCTGCACTTCCTCAAACGGTGGATTGTTCTCCTCCGCCGCGTATGACTTCTTATCGGAACCCATAGACTCAGAGAATCTCTCGTCGTTACTCGAGTCCATACTTCCGCTAACATTCCTCTGCCTCTGCCTCAGCTCGCCGAATTTGAACCCGTTTTGCTGCACAGTCTGCGTCACGACGCAGCCGCCGCCGCTGCTGAAGTAATTCAATCGGTTCTCGTAAACCGATCTCTCACCGCCGTCGTCGCAGGAGGCCCAATTCGAATCCTCCACGGAACCGTTGGCGATCGAGGGGAATTGAGGATCGCCATTCTCGGGGATAGTCTCGACTTTGTTCTTCTTCTTCTTTCTGTGTCTCCTCCGCTTGGGAGATTCAGTGGAGTCGTTTCTGCTGATCGGATCTGAGCTGGATCGGGGGATTGGCGGAAGTGAATCGTTCTCCAAGGAGCTGAGAATCTCAAAGGAGAGTTTTCTCCCGGTGGACCTAACCGTCATTGGAGAAGAGACGAAGAAGCCAATAGTGTACACGAAATCGGGAAGCAGAGAGAGAGGTGGAAAGGGGGATTGTTGTCGTCGTCGAGGCGGAGACGCTGTTTGACGGAAACGCCGTTTTGCTGCGTGCTAGGCGTCGTACGTTTTTTATGCGATTCAAGAGGAATGATGACGTAGCTTGCCAATTATGTAGTGACAAGTGTCTCCCTGACGTCGCTTTCACATGCTTATGTGTGACAAAAGTGTGATTTCCCATATCATACTAATCAGATCCCTATGTACAAGTAGATCTTGCTATCCTAGGTCTGAACATGTTAGTTTTGGTTTGATTTAATTTTTTTTTTTGTTCAAAAGATATATGATCTTTTTGAATATTCATGAAATTAAGTTCGAATATTTCGATTCGTTTTATATAAAAATATTAGAAAATGGTTAATACCTAAGAGAATTCCGGATTCAATTCCTTTCACGTTTGTTTTGGATACTTTCTTAGTCTAGATGATTTTTGGATAGTTCAAATTTTATTGTGGGAAAATCAAACAATTCAAGATTTTTTTTTAATAAAATATCGAATAATTTGGATATTTAAATCATTTTAGACAGAAATTTTTTTTCATAATTATTTGAATTTCAGATATCTCAGTTTATAAATAATTTTGCAACTAAATTCAGACTTTCTTCAACATAAAAATCTGAATTTAGTTTTATATCTTGTAATGTTTACAAAATAATAGAATCATCTTCATATTTTTTCATTTCAAATTTTTTAAGTTTTGATAAAATATGTTATTTCGCAATGGATTAATGATTCGGAGAGATTAAATTGGAGAAGAAAACAACTCGAAATTGTGAACGATTTTGGAGAAAATTAGACATTTCGGAAACTATAAATGTGATGCCATAAAAAAAAAAAACTGATGCCATTGTGTATCAAATAAAAAATTAGGGAAGTGACACGATTGTGTATCACATGGAATTTCTTTGTATGATGGCCGATCAAATGCAGCCCGTCAATACACTTGTTGGTCCATCAAATTGCATCTCCAGTGTGTACTTGGGCCGATAAAATATACTTCCAAGTAAATAAAGTAAGGGAGGGAAACAACAAACACAGCAGAAGCGAAGAAAAAAACTAGCCAGCGATGATGGCACTTCCACCTCCTTCTCCGTCATCATCATCTCCTTCTCTTCAACGTCTCTCCACCTTCAAAAACCCACCTCCTTCCGGTCCCCACCACCGTCTTCTTCTTCATCTTCCCCTCTAGACTCATTCGCCAGCGACCCCATCCTCGCCCCATTCCTCTCCCCATCCTTCTCCTCCTCCTTCTCCTCCGCCACCGAGCTCCTCTCTCACTCCGTCCGTACTCTCCGCCTCTCCAAGAAGCTCCGCGATCTCACCGATGGATCCGATCCGGAGAAGATCGATCTCACCAAAGCCGCGCAGCTCCATTTCGAGATCTCGACGATGTGTAGAGAGTACGATCTCTTCGGGATCGACGTCATCGACGAGGAGATCAAGTTCATCGACGAGATCGGGGAGAAGTTGAGATCCGAGGCCATGAAGGTGTTGGAGAGAGGCATGGAAGGGCTGAATCAAGCTGAGGTTGGGACTGGGTTGCAGGTTTTCTATAACCTTGGAGAGCTTAAGGTTACGGTGGATCAGTTGGTGAACAAGTACAGGGGCATGGCTGTGAAGAGCGTGGGGGTTGCTATGGATATGAAAGCGATTTCTTCTGGGTCAAGTGGTGGGTTTGGGCCTGGAGGGATTAGGTCTAGTGGAGCTCCGCATATTGGTGGTGGGGGTAAGGTTAGGGAAGCGCTGTGGCAGAGGATGGGGAGTTGTATGGATCAGTTGTATTCGCTTGTGGTTGCTGTGTGGCATTTGCAGCGTGTGCTGTCGAAGAAGAGGGATCCTTTTACGCATGTTCTTCTTCTTGATGAAGTCATCAAGGTATAATGAAGTTCTTGAGTTTACTCGTTAGTTTAAGCTGCATTAGGTAACTGAGAGAAAGATAGAGTGTTCTTGGATGTGGATGAGATGATTCTTGTCACATTTAGCGAGCATGATTGATGTTTGATCAACGTTAGTAGATTATTCTTCCATGTTTTGCATAAAAAGCCTTTGGTATGTGTTTTGTGATGTCAGGGTTAGATTCAGTAAGGAACTTCTTGAATTTTACTGGAAACTTAGGCTCTCTGAGATTACTCGTTAGTTTAGGCTTCATTAGGTAACTGAGAGAAAGATAGAGTGTTCTTGGATGTGGATGAGATGATTCTTGTCACATTTAGCGAGCATGATTGATGTTTGATCAACGTTAGTAGATTATTCTTCCATGTTTTGCATAAAAAGCCTTTGGTATGTGTTTTGTGATGTCAGGGTTAGATTCAGTAAGGAACTTCTTGAATTTTACTGGAAACTTAGGCTCTCTGAGATTACTCGTTAGTTTAAGCTGCATTAGGTAATTGAGAGAAAGATAGAGTGTTCTTGGATGTGGATGAGATGATTCTTGTCACATTTAGCGAGCATGATTGATGTTTGATCAACGTTAGTAGATTATTCTTCCATGTTTTGCATAAAAAGCCTTTGGTATGTGTTTTGTGATGTCAGGGTTAGATTCAGTAAGGAACTTCTTGAATTTTACTGGAAACCGTAAAATCGAGATTTCGCCAAAACCGTAAAATCGAGATTTCGCCAAAACCGTAAAATCGAGATTTCGCCAAAACCGTAAAATCGAGATTTCCGCCAAAACCGTAAAATCGAGATTTCGCCAAAACCGTAAAATCGAGATTTCCGCCAAAACCGTAAAATCGAGATTTTCCGCCAAAACCGTAAAATCGAGATTTTCCGCCAAAACCGTAAAATCGAGATTTCCGCCAAAACCGTAAAATCGAGATTTCCGCCAAAACCGTAAAATCGAGATTTCCGCCAAAACCGTAAAATCGAGATTTCCGCCAAAACCGTAAAATCGAGATTTCCCGCCAAAACCGTAAAATCGAGATTTTCCGCCAAAACCGTAAAATCGAGATTTCCGCCAAAACCGTAAAATCGAGATTTCCGCCAAAACCGTGAAATCGAGATTTCGCCAAAACCGTGAAATCGAGATTTCGCCAAAACCGTGAAATCGAGATTTCCGCCAAAACCGTAAAATCGAGATTTTCCGCCAAAACCGTAAAATCGAGATTTCGCCAAAACCGTAAAATCGAGATTTCCGCCAAAACCGTAAAATCGAGATTTCGCCAAAACCGTAAAATCGAGATTTTCCGCCAAAACCGTAAAATCGAGATTTCGCCAAAACCGTAAAATCGAGATTTCGCCAAAACCGTAAAATCGAGATTTCGCCAAAACCGTAAAATCGAGATTTCGCCAAAACCGTAAAATCGAGATTTCGCCAAAACCGTAAAATCGAGATTTCGCCAAAACCGTAAAATCGAGATTTCGCCAAAACCGTAAAATCGAGATTTCGCCAAAACCGTAAAATCGAGATTTCGCCAAAACCGTAAAATCGAGATTTCGCCAAAACCGTAAAATCGAGATTTCGCCAAAACCGTAAAATCGAGATTTCGCCAAAACCGTAAAATCGAGATTTCCGCCAAAACCGTGAAATCGAGATTTCGCCAAAACCGTAAAATCGAGATTTCGCCAAAACCGTAAAATCGAGATTTCCGCCAAAACCGTAAAATCGAGATTTCGCCAAAACCGTAAAATCGAGATTTCGCCAAAACCGTAAAATCGAGATTTCGCCAAAACCGTAAAATCGAGATTTCGCCAAAACCGTAAAATCGAGATTTCGCCAAAACCGTAAAATCGAGATTTCGCCAAAACCGTAAAATCGAGATTTCGCCAAAACCGTAAAATCGAGATTTCGCCAAAACCGTAAAATCGAGATTTCCGCCAAAACCGTAAAATCGAGATTTCCGCCAAAACCGTAAAATCGAGATTTCGCCAAAACCGTAAAATCGAGATTTCGCCAAAACCGTAAAATCGAGATTTTCCGCCAAAACCGTAAAATCGAGATTTCGCCAAAACCGTAAAATCGAGATTTCGCCAAAACCGTAAAATCGAGATTTCGCCAAAACCGTAAAATCGAGATTTCGCCAAAACCGTAAAATCGAGATTTCCGCCAAAACCGTAAAATCGAGATTTCGCCAAAACCGTAAAATCGAGATTTCGCCAAAACCGTAAAATCGAGATTTCGCCAAAACCGTAAAATCGAGATTTCGCCAAAACCGTAAAATCGAGATTTCCGCCAAAACCGTAAAATCGAGATTTCCGCCAAAACCGTAAAATCGAGATTTCGCCAAAACCGTAAAATCGAGATTTCGCCAAAACCGTAAAATCGAGATTTCCGCCAAAACCGTAAAATCGAGATTTCGCCAAAACCGTAAAATCGAGATTTCGCCAAAACCGTAAAATCGAGATTTCCGCCAAAACCGTAAAATCGAGATTTCGCCAAAACCGTAAAATCGAGATTTCGCCAAAACCGTAAAATCGAGATTTCGCCAAAACCGTAAAATCGAGATTTCGCCAAAACCGTAAAATCGAGATTTCGCCAAAACCGTAAAATCGAGATTTCGCCAAAACCGTAAAATCGAGATTTCCGCCAAAACCGTAAAATCGAGATTTTCCGCCAAAACCGTAAAATCGAGATTTCGCCAAAACCGTAAAATCGAGATTTCGCCAAAACCGTAAAATCGAGATTTCGCCAAAACCGTAAAATCGAGATTTCGCCAAAACCGTAAAATCGAGATTTCGCCAAAACCGTGAAATCGAGATTTCGCCAAAACCGTAAAATCGAGATTTCGCCAAAACCGTAAAATCGAGATTTCCGCCAAAACCGTAAAATCGAGATTTCCGCCAAAACCGTGAAATCGAGATTTCGCCAAAACCGTAAAATCGAGATTTCGCCAAAACCGTAAAATCGAGATTTCGCCAAAACCGTAAAATCGAGATTTCGCCAAAACCGTAAAATCGAGATTTCGCCAAAACCGTAAAATCGAGATTTCGCCAAAACCGTAAAATCGAGATTTCCGCCAAAACCGTAAAATCGAGATTTCCGCCAAAACCGTAAAATCGAGATTTCGCCAAAACCGTAAAATCGAGATTTCGCCAAAACCGTAAAATCGAGATTTCGCCAAAACCGTAAAATCGAGATTTCCGCCAAAACCGTAAAATCGAGATTTCGCCAAAACCGTAAAATCGAGATTTCGCCAAAACCGTAAAATCGAGATTTCGCCAAAACCGTAAAATCGAGATTTCGCCAAAACCGTAAAATCGAGATTTCGCCAAAACCGTAAAATCGAGATTTCCGCCAAAACCGTAAAATCGAGATTTCGCCAAAACCGTAAAATCGAGATTTCGCCAAAACCGTAAAATCGAGATTTCGCCAAAACCGTAAAATCGAGATTTCGCCAAAACCGTAAAATCGAGATTTCCGCCAAAACCGTAAAATCGAGATTTCGCCAAAACCGTAAAATCGAGATTTCGCCAAAACCGTAAAATCGAGATTTCGCCAAAACCGTAAAATCGAGATTTCGCCAAAACCGTAAAATCGAGATTTTCCGCCAAAACCGTAAAATCGAGATTTCGCCAAAACCGTAAAATCGAGATTTCGCCAAAACCGTAAAATCGAGATTTCGCCAAAACCGTAAAATCGAGATTTCGCCAAAACCGTAAAATCGAGATTTCCGCCAAAACCGTAAAATCGAGATTTCGCCAAAACCGTAAAATCGAGATTTCGCCAAAACCGTAAAATCGAGATTTCGCCAAAACCGTAAAATCGAGATTTCGCCAAAACCGTAAAATCGAGATTTCGCCAAAACCGTAAAATCGAGATTTCCGCCAAAACCGTAAAATCGAGATTTCGCCAAAACCGTAAAATCGAGATTTCGCCAAAACCGTAAAATCGAGATTTCGCCAAAACCGTAAAATCGAGATTTCCGCCAAAACCGTAAAATCGAGATTTCGCCAAAACCGTAAAATCGAGATTTCGCCAAAACCGTAAAATCGAGATTTCCGCCAAAACCGTAAAATCGAGATTTCGCCAAAACCGTAAAATCGAGATTTCGCCAAAACCGTAAAATCGAGATTTCGCCAAAACCGTAAAATCGAGATTTCGCCAAAACCGTAAAATCGAGATTTCGCCAAAACCGTAAAATCGAGATTTCGCCAAAACCGTAAAATCGAGATTTCCGCCAAAACCGTAAAATCGAGATTTCGCCAAAACCGTAAAATCGAGATTTCCGCCAAAACCGTAAAATCGAGATTTCCGCCAAAACCGTAAAATCGAGATTTCGCCAAAACCGTAAAATCGAGATTTCCGCCAAAACCGTAAAATCGAGATTTCCGCCAAAACCGTAAAATCGAGATTTCCGCCAAAACCGTAAAATCGAGATTTCCGCCAAAACCGTAAAATCGAGATTTCCGCCAAAACCGTAAAATCGAGATTTCCGCCAAAACCGTAAAATCGAGATTTCCGCCAAAACCGTAAAATCGAGATTTCCGCCAAAACCGTAAAATCGAGATTTCCGCCAAAACCGTAAAATCGAGATTTCGCCAAAACCGTAAAATCGAGATTTCCGCCAAAACCGTAAAATCGAGATTTCGCCAACATAAAAATCTGAATTTAGTTTTATATCTTGTAATGTTTACAAAATAATAGAATCATCTTCATATTTTTTCATTTCAAATTTTTAAGTTTTGATAAAATATGTTATTTCGCAATGGATTAATGATTCGGAGAGATTAAATTGGAGAAAACAACTCGAAATTGTGAACGATTTTGGAGAAAATTAGACATTTCGGAAACTATAAATGTGATGCCATAAAAAAAACTGATGCCATTGTGTATCAAATAAAAATTAGGGAAGTGACACGATTGTGTATCACATGGAATTTCTTTGTATGATGGCCGATCAAATGCAGCCCGTCAATACACTTGTTGGTCCATCAAATTGCATCTCCAGTGTGTACTTGGGCCGATAAAATATACTTCCAAGTAAATAAAGTAAGGGAGGGAAACAACAAACACAGCAGAAGCGAAGAAAAAAACTAGCCAGCGATGATGGCACTTCCACCTCCTTCTCCGTCATCATCATCTCCTTCTCTTCAACGTCTCTCCACCTTCAAAAACCCACCTCCTTCCGGTCCCCCACCACCGTCTTCTTCTTCATCTTCCCCTCTAGACTCATTCGCCAGCGACCCCATCCTCGCCCCATTCCTCTCCCCATCCTTCTCCTCCTCCTCCTTCTCCTCCGCCGCACTCGCCTCCGGCTCCCCCGCCTCCACCGCCGAGCGTCTCCACCAAGCCATCCGCCTCCTCGACTCCCAGCTCCGCACCGACGTCGTCTCCCGCCACCCGGAGCTCCTCTCCCAGCTCTCCTCCCTCTCCCACGCCGAGATCTCCCTCTCCTCCCTCCGCTCCTCCGTCTCCTCCCTCCAATCCTCAATCCGCCGCATCCGATCCGATCTCTCCGAGCCCGTGCGATCCGTCCGATCCAAATCCGTCCAGCTAACGAACCTCCACTCCGCCACCGAGCTCCTCTCTCACTCCGTCCGTACTCTCCGCCTCTCCAAGAAGCTCCGCGATCTCACCGATGGATCCGATCCGGAGAAGATCGATCTCACCAAAGCCGCGCAGCTCCATTTCGAGATCTCGACGATGTGTAGAGAGTACGATCTCTTCGGGATCGACGTCATCGACGAGGAGATCAAGTTCATCGACGAGATCGGGGAGAAGTTGAGATCCGAGGCCATGAAGGTGTTGGAGAGAGGCATGGAAGGGCTGAATCAAGCTGAGGTTGGGACTGGGTTGCAGGTTTTCTATAACCTTGGAGAGCTTAAGGTTACGGTGGATCAGTTGGTGAACAAGTACAGGGGCATGGCTGTGAAGAGCGTGGGGGTTGCTATGGATATGAAAGCGATTTCTTCTGGGTCAAGTGGTGGGTTTGGGCCTGGAGGGATTAGGTCTAGTGGAGCTCCGCATATTGGTGGTGGGGGTAAGGTTAGGGAAGCGCTGTGGCAGAGGATGGGGAGTTGTATGGATCAGTTGTATTCGCTTGTGGTTGCTGTGTGGCATTTGCAGCGTGTGCTGTCGAAGAAGAGGGATCCTTTTACGCATGTTCTTCTTCTTGATGAAGTCATCAAGGTATAATGAAGTTCTTGAGTTTACTCGTTAGTTTAAGCTGCATTAGGTAATTGAGAGAAAGATAGAGTGTTCTTGGATGTGGATGAGATGATTCCTGTTATGTTTAACGAGCATGATTGATGTTTCATCAACTTTAGTTAGTGATCCTTCCATGTTTCTGCATAAAAATGAAGCCTTTGGTAAGTGTTTTGTGATGTCAGGGTTAGATTCAGTAAGGAACTTCTTGAATTTTGCTGGAAACTTTGGCTCTCAGATTTTACTCGTTAGTTTAGGCTGCATTAGGTAACTGAGAGAAAGATAGAGTGTTCTTGGATGTGGATGAGATGATTCTTGTCACATTTAGCGAGCATGATTGATGTTTGATCAACGTTAGTAGATTATTCTTCCATGTTTTTGCATAAAAAAGAAGCCTTTGGTATGTGTTTTTGTGATGTCAGGGTTAGATTCAAGGTATAAGGAACTTCTTGAATTTTACTGGAAACTTAGGCTCTCTGAGATTACTCGTTAGTTTAGGCTTCATTAGGTAACTGAGAGAAAGATAAGAGTGTTCTTGGATGTGGATGAGAAGATTCTTGTCACCTTTAGAGAGCATGATTGATGTTTCATCAACTTTATTTAATGATACTTCCATTTTTTTTTGCATAAAAATGAAGCCTTTGGTAGGTGTTTTTGTGATGGGGATATTGGTTAAATTAGATTCCAGCCTTTATTTTGAGGTTTTTATTGCTGATGTGAAGTGTTTATATGCGACAGGAAGGTGATTCTATGTTAACAGACAGAGTCTGGGACGCACTTGTGAAGGCGTTTACTAGCCAAATGAAGTCTGCGTTCACAGCTTCGAGTTTTGTGAAAGAAATATTCACCATGGGATATCCAAAGCTCGTGTCTATGTTAGAAAATCTTCTTGAGAGGATTGCTCGCGACACTGATGTGAAAGGAGTGTTACCTGCGATTAACTCAGAGAGGAAAGAACAAATGGTTTCGTGCATTGCAATATTCCAGACTGCTTTCTTATCACTGTGCTTTGGACGGTTGTCAGATCTTGTGAACTCGATATTCCCTATGTCGAGCCGTGGGAGTTTACCTTCCAAAGAACAGATCTCACAGGTGTTATCACACATTCAAGACGAGATTGAGGCTGTTCATCCAGATGGTCGTTTGACTCTTCTAGTTTTGCGTGAGATAGGCAAGGCTCTTAGTAACCTTGCTCAACGAGCTGAGTGCCAGGTATGCTTAACTTCTCTTTGCTTCTTTTTTCTTTTCTTTTCAAGTAGTGGTATATGGTACCCATTGTTCTCTTCCTATTCACACTGTCTCTGAGTATAGATTCTGAGACTTTGAATAGTATGGCCTCAAGTTTGCTTGAATACAATGAAGGTTGCATGCGGATGTAAAGGGTAGAATGTGTATAAAGTAAAAAAGATTGACATGTAACGCAGCTCATGTATATGGCAGATTTCTACAGGCCCTGAGACGCGCCAGATAACAGGTCCTGCAACTTCAACACAGATCAGGAACTTCACATTATGTCAGCATCTGCAAGGAATCCACACGCATATCTCATCCATGGTAGCGGACCTTCCCAGTATCGCCGCCGATGTTTTGTCTCCTCATCTGGGTGCGATATACGCTGCGGCATGCGAGCCAGTAACACCTTTGTTTAAAGCAATGCGAGACCAGCTGGAGTCATGCATTCTTCAGATCCACGACCAAAACTTTGGTGTTGACGATGCTGCCTTGGACAACAACACTTCCCCATACATGGAGGAGTTGCAGAGATCGATTCTCCACTTCCGTAGAGAGTTCCTTTCCAGGCTGTTGCCTTCCGCAGCAAGCGCCAACACAGCAGGGACAGAATCAATCTGCACTAGACTCGCGAGGCAAATGGCTTCAAGGGTTTTGATCTTCTACATCAGGCATGCTTCCCTGGTGCGACCACTGTCAGAATGGGGAAAACTCAGGATGGCTAGAGACATGGCGGAGCTGGAACTCGCGGTGGGACAGAATCTGTTCCCTGTGGAGCAACTCGGTGCACCGTACAGAGCTCTTAGAGCATTTAGGCCGTTGATATTCCTGGAAACATCTGAAATGGGATCATCTCCTCTCATCCAGGATCTACCACCGAGCATCGTCCTGCATCATCTCTACACGAGAGGGCCAGACGAGTTAGAGTCACCTATGCAGAAGAACAGACTGAGTCCAAAGCAGTACTCTCTGTGGCTTGATAACCAAAAAGAGGATCAGATCTGGAAAGGGGTTAAAGCGACTTTGGATGATTATGCAGTGAAGATCAAGTCGAGAGGGGACAAAGAGTTTAGTCCAGTGTATCCTCTAATGCTTCAGATTGGTTCTGCTTTGACAGAATGGAACTTATAAGCTCCAGAACTGCTTTATTTCATTTTTTCAAGGCTTTTAAGAGTTCTCTGTTATCAAGGAGTTTTCTTCAGTAATAGTGACAATACCTATCTCTTACATACGCGTCATGTGTATCCAGATTCAGATATCATGAGTTGGCTAGTGTCTTCTATAGAGTTCTTTTGTTTCGTTTGAAGAAGCTCTTGCTTCTGTGTGTTTTTCTGTTAACATCATATTAAAAAGTGTGTACTCTGCAAAGAAGGAAGATTCATAGATCATATTCGTACCAAAGAGTATTTACATGAAGACATAATACAACAGTCATATATAGATTAAAGGCTGCAAGACACTATATAAGTATTAAGAACCTCTCTCGTAAGGAGGTTCTTCTTCTACAACTAGTACTACTACTATATCTCTCTGAGTTACAAAAGTGAACATGGATCATCAGTTCCCAACGGGAATAGATCTCTCTCCTAATCCGAGTGGTGAACGTGAACGTTGGCGCCTCTTGATCTCGGCGAGGACCCTTCTCATCTCAGGTTGCTGCAGCGATGGCTGTCTTATCTTTTCAAATTCGTTCTTTATCTTCACCACCTGGCTATGTTTCGGACCATCTTCGTTTCCATTAACGGTCTTGTTCTTCATTTCCATCACACAAACCTGGAGACAAACAAAGAAAAGCCCGTTATAACTCTGTTCTGCTAGGTGAAACGACACGAGTTATGTAAGTAGAGAAGAGAAATCAGGTTGGTGAGCAACGCCAACTTGGTTTGGGAAGACTATAATATACAGAGCGACGACTACTACTCTTTCTTGATCTTATCTATAAATGTTTATAAACAAACGCAAATAATGAGACAAGGGCGGCGTTCTAGGTGAGATGTTGTTACGTGTCAGACTGTGACGATTCTCCTCTACACATTTCTTCGAAGTTGACCATTCATTTGATATTGAAACTCGAGGAAGAGTCGGTTTTTTGAACGTCGAGAGACTTAAAAAGGCTGCCATGTGGACTCAACTCGTTGGTCAGTTAGAAGATTCTGGTGGATATCCTTTTGAGACCATTATCAATCGTTAATCGTTATGCAGACGCATTACACTCGTGTTCCCCTTTTGGGATTAAGTATAAGCTGATTACACGTTTTGTTTTTTTTTTTTCCTTTCTTTTTTCCATCACCACTTTTGTGTATACCATACTTTTGTGGAAATTTCATTAATCTACTAATTCAAATCAGAAATTTATTACTTGTATATCAAAAATATGAGTTTTGAACAACCTATTTGTTAATAATTATTCAGCAAATAGAGAAAAAAATTTACATGAAATAAATAGAAGTTGTTAAATGTCTTCGTAAAGCGATTTAGATTCGGTCCAAAAAAAAACAAGTTTTCTATCTCTCAAAAGTTCTCGTGACAACCCTAGTTCAGCGGCCGCCATCTCTCGCGGTTGCCGGATCCCGTCCTTATATCTATATATTTTTTCTTTCTTCTCTTAGATTTCTTCTCCTCTTTTCATTAGAATTGCTCCCTTTTTTCCCCGTGTGCTGAAGAGCGTCTGGTAGAACACTTGGTATTTCAGATCTGGGGTCCTCTTGTAGGGGGTGCATAAAGCAGTATTTGTAGGTAGTGTTTAAGGTATGGTCCCTTCTCCAGCCTTCGTCTGCGTCTCCTAGCGAGGTAAAAGTCCAAGCCTTGATGTCTCTGTTGTGATGCGGCGGTTATGTCTACAATCGGTTATGGGTAGTGTTGTGATTCTCTGTTAGGGGTTGAACCCAGTTAATTTGCCTTAATTTTAGAGTTGGTCTTGGTTGGTTTTTGATTTTGCAACGGTGTAGCATGTGATGTGGTGATGTTGTGAGGAGCAGTTGAAGGTTTTGGAGTTTTTGAGATGAAGATGGGTTTGGTTCACATCCCTGTTTTAAAGGTATCCTCTTCTCGCCCTTTGAATAAGTGTTGCTCTTGGTTTGCCTTTGGTCATCTTTTCCTAGGTGGCTTCATATCGTGAAGCAATAAAATGAGGTTGAAGTGTGGAGGTGTCCAGATAAAAGGGCGATTGAAGATGGAATTTCTCGGGTGTTGTTCCTTCCTGGTTTTATGCTTGGGTTACGGAGTTGTGGTTTGGTTGTTGTCATCATGAACAGGTGGTTCAGATGAGGTCTTTGTGGTCTGGTGTTGTCATCTTGAACAGGAGGTTCAGATGAGGTCTCTGCTCTTTGTGACTAACGCTATGCGTGTTCTCTTGCTTAGTTCGTAGTAAGATCTCCGGCTAGTGATAGACATCTAAGTGTGGAGGTGTCCAGATGAAAGGGCGATTGAAGATGGAATTTCTCGGGTGTTGTTCCTTCCTGGTTTTATGCTTGGGTTACGGAGTTGTGGTTTGGTTGTTGTCATCATGAACATGTGGTTCAGATGAGGTCTTTGTGGTCTGGTGTTGTCATCTTGAACATGAGGTTCAGATGAGGTCTCTGCTCTTTGTAACGAACATTGCGTGTTCTCTTGCTTAGTTAAGTAGTAAGATCTCGGCTAGTCATAGACATCTAAGTCTTTGTTATGTTATCTATTAATGTTTAATTTCTGGGTTCTCGAAGGAATGTAAGAGTTTAGCTGATGTTTGGTAGTTCGTACAAGACCCGTATGTTTGGGTTATAACTCCTCTCTTTTGGGTTTAGTTTCGGGGATATCTATATTTTCTGCCGGCTTTAGGATTTCACTTGGTATTTCAGATCTGGGGTTCTCTTGTAGGGGTGCGTAGAGCAGTATTTGTAGGTGGTGTTTAAGGTATGGTCCCTTCTTCAGCCTTCGTCTGCGTCTCTAGCGAGGTAAAATTCCAAGTCTTGGTGTCTCTGTTGTGATGCGCGGTTATGTCTACAATCGGTTATGGGTAGTGTTGTGATTCTCTGTTAGGGGTTGAACCCAGTTAATTTGCCTTAATTTTAGAGTTGGTCTTGGTTGGTTTTTGATTTTGCAACGGTGTAGCATGTGATGTGGTGATGTTGTGAGGAGCAGTTGAAGGTTTTGGAGTTTTTGAGATGAAGATGGGTTTGGTTCACATCCCTGTTTTAAAGGTATCCTCTTCTCGCCCTTTGAATAAGTGTTGCTCTTGGTTTGCCTTTGGTCATCTTTTCCTAGGTGGCTTCATATCGTGAAGCAATAAAATGAGGTTGAAGTGTGGAGGTGTCCAGATAAAAGGGCGATTGAAGATGGAATTTCTCGGGTGTTGTTCCTTCCTGGTTTTATGCTTGGGTTACGGAGTTGTGGTTTGGTTGTTGTCATCATGAACAGGTGGTTCAGATGAGGTCTTTGTGGTCTGGTGTTGTCATCTTGAACAGGAGGTTCAGATGAGGTCTCTGCTCTTTGTGACGAACGTTGCGTGTTCTCTTGCTCAGTTCGTAGTAAGATCTCCGGCTAGTGATAGACATCTAAGTGTGGAGGTGTCCAGATGAAAGGGCGATTGAAGATGGAATTTCTCGGGTGTTGTTCCTTCCTGGTTTTATGCTTGGGTTACGGAGTTGTGGTTTGGTTGTTGTCATCATGAACATGTGGTTCAGATGAGGTCTTTGTGGTCTGGTGTTGTCATCTTGAACATGAGGTTCAGATGAGGTCTCTGCTCTTTGTAACGAACATTGCGTGTTCTCTTGCTTAGTTCGTAGTAAGATCTCCGGCTAGTCATAGACATCTAAGTCTTTGTTATGTTATCTATTAATGTTTAATTTCTGGGTTCTCGAAGGAATGTAAGAGTTTAGCTGATGTTTCGGTAGTTCGTACAAGACCCGTATGTTTGGGTTATAACTCCTCTCTTTTGGGTTTAGTTTCCGGGGATATCTATATTTTCTGCCGGCTTTAGGATTTCACTTGGTATTTCAGATCTGGGGTTCTCTTGTAGGGGGTGCGTAGAGCAGTATTTGTAGGTGGTGTTTAAGGTATGGTCCCTTCTTCAGCCTTCGTCTGCGTCTCCTAGCGAGGTAAAATTCCAAGTCTTGGTGTCTCTGTTGTGATGCGGCGGTTATGTCTACAATCGGTTATGGGTAGTGTTGCGATTCTCTGTTAGGGGTTGAACCAGGTTAATCTGTCTTGGATTTTAGAGTTGGTCTTGGTTGGTCTTTGATTCTGCAATGGTGTAGCATGTGATGTGGTGATGTTGTGAGGAGCAGTTGAAGGTTTTGGAGTTTTTGAGATGAAGATGGGTTTGGTTCATATCCCTGTTTTAAAAGTATCCTCTTCTCGCCTTTTGAATAAGTGTTGCTCCTGGTTTGCCTTTGGTCGTCTTTTCCTAGGTGGCTTCATATCGTGAAACAATAAAATGACGTTGAAGTGTGGAGGTGTCCAGATGAAAGGGCGATTGAAGATGGAATTTCTCGGGTATTGTTCCTTCCTGGTTTTATGCTTGGGTTACGGAGTTGTGGTTTGGTTGTTGTCATCGTGAACAGATGGTTCAGATGAGGTCTTTGTGGTCTGGTGTTTTCATCTTGAACAGGAGGTTTAGATGAGGTCTCTGCTTTGTAACTAACATTGCGTGTTCTCTTGCTTAGTTCGTAGTAAGATCTCCGCTAGTCATAGACATCTAAGTCTTTGTTATGTTATCTATTAATGTTTAATTTCTGGGTTCGAAGGAATGTAAGAGTTTAGCTGATGTTTCGTAGTTCGTACAAGACCCGTATGTTTGGGTTATAACTCCTCTCTTTTGGGTTTAGTTTCGGGGATATCTATATTTTCTGCCGGCTTTAGGATTTCACTTGGTATTTCAGATCTGGGGTTCTCTTGTAGGGGTGCGTAGAGCAGTATTTGTAGGTGGTGTTTAAGGTATGGTCCCTTCTTCAGCCTTCGTCTGCGTCTCCTAGCGAGGTAAAATTCCAAGTCTTGGTGTCTCTGTTGTGATGCGGCGGTTATGTCTACAATCGGTTATGGGTAGTGTTGCGATTCTCTGTTAGGGCTTGAACCGGTTAATCTGCCTTGGATTTTAGAGTTGGTCTTGGTTGGTCTTTGATTCTGCAATGGTGTAGCATGTGATGTGGTGATGTTGTGAGGAGCAGTTGAAGGTTTTGGAGTTTTGAGATGAAGATGGGTTGGTTCATATCCTGTTTTAAAAGTATCCTCTTCGCCTTTTGAATAAGTGTTGCTCCTGGTTTGCCTTTGGTCGTCTTTTCCTAGGTGGCTTCATATCGTGAAACAATAAAATGACGTTGAAGTGTGGAGGTGTCCAGATGAAAGGGCGATTGAAGATGGAATTTCTCGGGTATTGTTCCTTCCTGGTTTTATGCTTGGGTTACGGAGTTGTGGTTTGGTTGTTGTCATCGTGAACAGATGGTTCAGATGAGGTCTTTGTGGTCTGGTGTTTTCATCTTGAACAGGAGGTTTAGATGAGGTCTCTGCTCTTTGTGACGAACGCTGCGTGTCTCTTGCTCAGTTCGTAGTAAGATCTCCGGCTAGTCATAGACATCTAAGTCTTTGTTCTGTTATCTATTGATGTTTAGTTTATGGGTTCTCGAAGGAATATAAGAGTTTAGTTGATGTTTCGGTAGTTCGTACAAGACCCGTATGTTTGGGTTATAGCTCCTCTCTTTTGGGTTTAGTTTCCGGAGATATCTATGTTTTCTGCCGGCTTTAAGATTTCACTTGGTATTTCAGATATGGGGTCTTCTTGTAGGGGGTGCGTAGAGCAGTGTTTGTAGGTGGTGTCTAAGGTATGGTCCCTTCTCCAGCCTTTGTCTGCGTCTTCTAGCGAGGTAAAAGTCCAAACCTTAGTGTCTCTGTTGTGATGCGGCGGTTATGTCTACAATCGGTTATGGGTAGTGTTGTGATTCTCTGTTAGGGCTTGAACCCGGTTAATCTGCCTTGGATTTTAGAGTTGGTTTTGGTTGGTCTTTGATTCTACAACGGTGTAGCATGTGATGTGGTGATGTTGTGAGGAGTAGTTGAAGGTTTTGGAGTTCTTTAGATGAAGATGGGTTGGTTCACATCCCTGTTTTAAAGGTATTCTCTTATCGCCTTTTGAATAAGTGCTGTTTCTGGTTTGCATTTGGTCGTCTTTTCCTTGGTAACTTCATATCGTGAAGCAATAAAATGAGGTTGAAGTGTGGAGGTGTCCAGATGAAAAGGCGATTGAAAATGGAATTTTTCGGTGTTGTTACTTCCTGGTTTTATGCTTGTTACGGAGTTGTGGTTTGGTTGTTGTCATCGTGAACAGATGGTTCAGATGAGGTCTTTGTGGTCTGGTGTTTTCATCTTGAACAGGAGGTTTAGATGAGGTCTCGCTTTGTGACTAAGCATGCGTGTCTCTTGCTCAGTTAGTAGTAAGATCTCCGCTAGTCATAGACATCTAAGTCTTTGTTCTGTTATCTATTGATGTTTAGTTTATGGGTTCTCGAAGGAATATAAGAGTTTAGTTGATGTTTCGGTAGTTCGTACAAGACCCGTATGTTTGGGTTATAGCTCCTCTCTTTTGGGTTTAGTTTCCGGAGATATCTATGTTTTCTGCCGGCTTTAAGATTTCACTTGGTATTTCAGATATGGGGTCTTCTTGTAGGGGGTGCGTAGAGCAGTGTTTGTAGGTGGTGTCTAAGGTATGGTCCCTTCTCCAGCCTTTGTCTGCGTCTTCTAGCGAGGTAAAAGTCCAAACCTTAGTGTCTCTGTTGTGATGCGGCGGTTATGTCTACAATCGGTTATGGGTAGTGTTGTGATTCTCTGTTAGGGCTTGAACCCGGTTAATCTGCCTTGGATTTTAGAGTTGGTTTTGGTTGGTCTTTGATTCTACAACGGTGTAGCATGTGATGTGGTGATGTTGTGAGGAGTAGTTGAAGGTTTTGGAGTTCTTTAGATGAAGATGGGTTGGTTCACATCCCTGTTTTAAAGGTATTCTCTTATCGCCTTTTGAATAAGTGCTGTTTCTGGTTTGCATTTGGTCGTCTTTTCCTTGGTAACTTCATATCGTGAAGCAATAAAATGAGGTTGAAGTGTGGAGGTGTCCAGATGAAAAGGCGATTGAAAATGGAATTTTTCGGGTGTTGTTACTTCCTGGTTTTATACTTGGGTTAGAGAGTTGTGGGTTACCATGTATTCTTTTTATGGTAGCAATGAAAACTCGAGTGACAAGAAGAAAAAAAAAGCGATTTAGATTCCAACTGGTATAACTAAAACTGCTAGAACCTGCATAAAATAGATAAAATCATTAGTTGTAAAATTGCTGATTTTATAATAAAAAACAGCGTTAAAACTGGAGTCTTGTTTTGACGTCCATGAAGTGGCACTCGACTGGTTGGAGTAAACAATTATGGGTTGACAACAATTGTGGAGTTATTTAGCAAAAAAAAAAATAATAAATTGTGGAGTTGGGTGTGTTTATGGCTGTAAGTTTTTAGTAAAATGAATAAAGGCAAGAGTGTTAAAAATTTATTAAATCAAAGTTAATAATTTATTTGGTTTGAGTTTTTTATTTTGCACTTCGTTTTCTTAGAATTATAAAACTTTTAATCATACTAGAGTAGGTCCGCGCTACGCGCGGAATGTAATGTATTTTTTGTGAAATTATAAAATTTTTGTATCCATTTCGGTATGTTCACTTTCGTGATAGTGTGACATGAGTATGACAATCAATCTAAATACCATTTTTAAAATTGTTTTTAGCAAATGTTCGACACATGATGCATGAAAACTGAGAATTTAGTTTTTCTAATATAATCCTTAGTCCATTGGGAAATATATATAAAACTTTCAAGTTATTTTTTTTTTTTAATATTTTTACAAAGACATGTTTTTTAAAAATTTAAATATGGGGGTTTTTATGCAGCATTAAGCCTTGAGTTTGTAAATTAACAAATGGTGTAAACTAAGTATTGATTTTGAAGATGAGCATACCTAGAAATTTCATTACTGGAATCCACAATCACAAAAGGTCCATTTATGTTTTCTTATTTTTAAGTGGGTTTATTTTTGTTAAGTCTATAACTCGGTTTTGTTCTCTCTTTTTTTTTTTTAGTTTGGGTTATGGGCATTAGTCACAAAGTGATTTATATTTTGATTTTATAGGTCGTATGAAGACTATCTATAGTTTACAATTACCGTGAAGTTGTATGAGGGATTTTTTTAAAAATAGTTTTTGTAAAAACATATAAACGAAATGATTTTTCGCAACGGAACTCTTACGTTAGAAGTTGGAGCGGTTAATGTCGTACCCTTAATGAATATATATATAAACAAATTTATTTTTATTAGGCAAATGATTAAATTTAATAATAGTAAGAATTATCCAAAGTCTAAAAAAGTATTTTAAAATAAAAATATAATTCATATGTATGTTGTGTTGTTATCCGATATCTTTTAATAAAAGTTCAAAATTTAAGAAAATAGAAAACACATAACTCAAGAGTATCTGGTTTTTGATATGTTTGACCAAGAGTTGATTAATATGTTTTTAGATTCAAAAGTATTGTTATCTAATATTTATTTATCAAAAATATTAATACATAAACGTAATTGTTCAGCCATTGAGATCGAAAACGATGCGTTTAGAGTCGAACTAAACTATTTTCGAGATGGACTTTTCAGAATTTCATTTTAAAACCCGTCTGCAATCTAAAGCCCAAACAAAATATAAACTGGAATAAAGGATACTCTGAGTTTTGGCTATCGGGACACATGTCGACATCAGGAGAACCGAGTTTATGACGTGGATGCTGAGGTGGCGCAACCAAGAGAGAACAAACCTTACTTTATATAAATAGATAGTTTTTACATGTTGTTTATCTTCTGTTCCATTCTATTATCATGCAGAAAAATGAAGATTTTAAATCCAAACTAGAAAATTAAACATTGTCGTTGTTGAATGGATTTGGTTGGATTTGTTGCCAAATGAATTTCGTAAAATTTCAATATGCGAAACTGTAAGTTTTTTTGTTATCAATCATGTACTTATTTACATCAAAATTATTGATGTCTTTTACAAAACTTGTAAAATCTTTTTTTTTTTCAAAAATAGGTGAAAAATTCATTGATAATATTTATACATTTAAAATTAATAATTTTAGAACTTATGTGTCTTTGTTTATCATTAAAATTTGAAAAATGCTCTTCTTCATGTTTTTAAATTGGAAACTACTTCCTATTAGAACTTTTCTGGAACCTTTTTAAAAAATTTAATTAACTGAAACATGTTTATATAGCTAAATAATGATTTATACATCTAACTATCTAAAAGTAAATTCAGTTTCTGTGTAGTACTAAAAATAGAGGCTTGTTATTTATGTTATTCTGAAATTTAGAGTCAATAATTATGCTAACTTAGTAAACAATATTACTGATATGATGTTTGTAAATGCTTTGGTGTAACATCGTATGAAGTAAAAAAAATAGATGGAATATTCAAAAATGTCAAAAACAGAAGCATTAAAAGTCTTACAATGTTGTGTATAAAAAGAAGTAATTAAACTTCTTCACAGTTTTCTTCATTACGACATATGAAGCTGAAAATAAAATAGACCCTATCCATTAAATGTCATGATCTTCAAAGGTCCTGTGAGACTTAGCGGGAGCACTCAAAACCAGTTTACGCTCACCTAACTTGAACAATGCAGACCAGGATTGTAATAAGTTGAATTGGAGGTAATGTAGCACAATTATGTCTGGCTAACTTCAAATCAACAATGCGTATTAGTTAAAATAGGACTCAAAACATCTTCCACAGAACTATTAACAAACTAAATCTGGAAAATCTAAACTTTCACCATTTATATGAACTAAATATGGAAAAAGGTAGAAACTTCCTTCAAAACTAACTAAACAAAATTTCAAAAGACTCATTAGCAAATAATAACTCAGTATTGCTAATCAACATTATGTGTCTGACATAAATGTAATGCTGCCTTATCATGAGCGTTCAATAAGAGAAGGCATATTTTTCCTGTCTTTATTGATAGTCGAAAGTTCTTAATAAAAACATTACGTAGTGATGATCACTGTGGCACTCGCTAAACGTACTTTCTCTGCTTATATAAGAGTGAGAGTAATAGAGCACAGAGATATAGGAATCATAAAAATAGCACACATGTAAAATAACTAAAAATAGAAGCAAGAGAAGAAAACAACCTGAAAGTAAAAATGTACCTTCATTCCTACAGATATTCTTTCATCGAATTTCTTAGCAGCATCCTCGGCAAGAAATGTGAGTAACTTTCACTTGTCTCTCAAACTTTGATTTACGTAGCCTAGGCTTTGATTATGATTCAGCCCTGCCACTAAGAAACCTTCACATGCATTGTCCTACTCGTGAGTCATGAAAAGCTTTTATTGCTGTCACCTGGAAAACCCACAAACCCAACCATGCAGGGAGTTCAAACTCATCCAAAAGGGATTGGATCCAAACTCGAAAAAGATCGGCACACAAAACATAGAAATCGACTTTTAGCCTAGCTACCCTATTCTACATTGGGCTCAATCACAGGGAGAAGCTAAGATAAAACGATACCTGAAGATTCCGCCACAGAACTATCGGCAACAACAGACTCTGGTTTGATCTCCACTTCTTCAAAGCCATTGACGATGCCACTCCATCCAAAATCTCCTTAATGTTAACTGAAGTAAGGCCAGAGCTTGAAGATTATGAAGAAGAAGACGTAGACATCTTGCCAAGTTTAGCCGGCTATGTTTTTGCCATCGTATTCTTTATATCTCTCCACAGCAGAGACAATCTGGATCCTCCCTTATTATAAACGACGAAAGGAAATAGAATATAAGATTATCTTCTTGTAATATTTCAACATTGAAAATTTAAAAAGAAATGAAATTAAAAGGAAATAGAATAATAGATTGTTTCTACGTCACTCTCTCTAAAGAGGGAAGCAGAACGTCCGGAAAAAATGGGTCGATGACTGCTAGATGATTTGGGTCGCTGGATACATGATCGTTTGCTCCAGTGCCTCCATCCATAGAAATTGCTGAAAATCAAGTAAACATTTACACAGAAACGGCTATGTGAATCTCAAAACATAAGCTATGAACTTTACACAGGGTGAGGCGAGGAAAAAAAAAGGAATCTTACCATGACTACATGACGTCTTGCTTTTCTTGTAAAGTATCCTGGACCTGCAAATTTTCAGAAAGGGTTTCGCAGAGAAGAGGGTGAGGAAGAAGAATAGACATGATTCATAGCCGTAACTTTGCTTTTTCAGTGGAGGTTTTGGATTTTGGTTGGATTTAAGATTAGACATAGCAATTTATATTGGAGGAGACCAGAGAGAGGTGGAACGCAAGCATGAACAAAGGAGTGAATAACATAATTAATCAGTGGGTCAGGGTAATTACAGAGAACTGAAACGGTGTCGACGAAATGGAAGAGTCATGGAGGAGAGGATCAAAAGTCGTGGAGGAGAGGATCAAAAATCAACGCTTCCAACGAAAATAGGTGTAGACAACATGGGTTTGATATGAGCCAATCTATTCTATTAATTCTTCAGCATGACCAATTGATAAAAGTTTGTGTCTAACAATTATTTCAACAATACATACCTTTTTAATTTAATAACTGTTTCGAATTATGATACTGAACATAACCACCACATATACCAGCCAAATAATCGGGAGCCACTAACCTGATAACTGCATCAATCTATTCGGCAACAATTTTTTAAAAGTTAAATAAATCTATAATATAATGGGGCAGGTTAGTATTTCGTGAAATACGTCGATTTTGTATTTGCTTTTAAAAATGTTAAAAGTGTTAATCTATGGTTTGAACCCAGGTTACTAAGATACAACATCCACCATTTATACCACTGAACTAATCAATAATTGGTACATTGATGGTCGAACCTAATATATATTTATGAAGGTTGGAAGTCATTATTTCTTGGGTTTTCTCTAAAGGCGGGCCTGCAAATGTATTATGAGATTAATTTTTAAAAGAGCTTCATCACGTTATATTAAGAAATAGCTTAAGTTTGCAAGAAATTATAGTTTTCTCATATTGTAAATCGTCGTTGTTTAACATAAGTTAGAATTCTTTTCATCATTGTATCGGACTGAGTTATAGAGTTGCGCCGTTTATGCGTTAAGTAATTTTTTTTACCGTAAACTATTCATCTCCCCATCTTAAATCGCTTGATCATAAATATTTCTGTTTTGTAGCCCCTCTGTAAACCCTATATATATATGATTCTCATCTTTGATGAACCCAATTTGCATCTCCACATAAATCATTTATTCTTCTTAGCTTTAACCATCTTCTAGAAAATGTCTTTCTCCGCCTCTCCAGTTTCTCAAACCAGCGTCACCGGCGTCTGTCACTCAACCTTCGAGTTTTTCCTTATTGGTCGTAGTAGTCAAAGCATTGTCGTTGGCCTCCTCCGCTTTTGGGATTTCTTGAAATTTAAGAAAGACAGTGAGTTTATTGTAAGTTAATATTTGATCTATCACATTTATTTAACATAAATTATTTTTAATTGATTTCCTGATTCTTTGTTGAATAATATTATTTACAGATTTTGTGATTCATGGATTTATTCCCGCCGGATGTGCTAATCATTACATGCCATATTTGAAAGCCGGTTCGTGAAAATCGATCATTTTGAGATTGCTAGGTGCTCAAATATGTACAAAATAACTGATCATCAATTCCTCATTGATGAAGTCATCACGAGTGCTCCTGAGATCAATCTCCAGTCATGATTAGGCTGTTCGACAATCTCCAAATGATTGCAAACACAAACCTCAAACTTCCATGTATATTATCATATTACATACGGGTTTATATTATGTTTCGATATTATAAATGATATTTAAACTCACATGTGGTTAGGCAAATCCGTTCTGTCCAGAGCTTGGACCTCACAAAAGAAACAACTCGAGTCATTATCCGTATCCTCTATGACCAGTCAGAAAAAATCAACACACAATTACTATCTATATTGTACTAACGTCAATGATCAGAAATATTTCCTACCCAAGATCTGTGGCCGTCTATTTATCTCCCTTACTTATCAAACTAATTTCACACAAACCTTTCTTTTACAGCTTAAAAGAAACCACAACAACCCAAATAATCAAAACAACAAAAACTAGAATCCAAAAACTAGAGTCCAAAAAAATGACGAATCATTAATGATCACCTTATTTGTCTAATTTTACAAATAAATTTAAACCAAATATACCAAACCAAGCACATTAACTAAAACTCAACGTCATACAATCGAGTCAGGTAAACAAATACAAACTACACAACCAGTTTTTTTTTTGAGCAAAAACTACACAGCCAGTTATTTAACAAATTATAAACACACTTTCGCAGATGCTTATGAAGAAGGCAAAGAAGACAACCAAGATCAGTGAAATCACCTAAACGAAAAAAACTGAGTAAATTATGAACTCTGATAAATATAACAAACAACGATTTTTGTTTACATATTACCCATCAAATTAAAGAGAAACAAACACATGCACACCAAGAGATACAAGAGAAAATCCAGACAGACACAAATGCGACAACAACATCTCCACCTGCTCACTCCTCTTGTCTTGTGAAAATAGCTTACATGTTCAATGTCAAAATACCAATGCTATTGTCTTCTTATGAGAAATACATAAATTTGTTGAAAATACATTAAGGTCCAAACACTCCGAATTATCACTCATTTTATAGTTATTTCTACAAGTCTTCATGTATTTGTTTTAAAGGTTCTGTAAAAGCAACAAGTTTATAAATAAAATAAAAAAATATAACAAACATAATAAAGATAATAAAAATTATTACTTAATACATACAATGTGCACAATTAATCTGGAGAAAAAAAAATCCAGAAACAAAGGTACTCTCAACAACTTTAATTTAATTTATGTACTCTCAACAGTATAAGAAACAAATAAAAAAGACAAACAAACAATAATTCTCAGTGACACAGCAAGCAACACTACAAACTATATCTATCACATTACTAACACAGTTTAGTCCTTCATAAAGGGAGATCAATGCCTATACAGTTCATCATCATAACTCTAACCCTATAACAATAAAAAAACTTGAAAAACAATGATCGACCGAAAACGCAAAACTCACACTACAATAACTCTAGCAAATATTGAGATGAAACTCTGTTCATAACCCCGCGCTTGCGCCCTCCAAACTCACACACTTATGCATATTAGGAAGATAATCGCAGATGTGAAGCTCTCCCGAAGACGGAATAAACAATAAAGATCATACTTTTATTTTTTCCAATACAATAGTTCAGAAAAGGCCCATTGTAATTTGAGCCCAACGTTTTAAACCAACGATTACTAAACTTTACAATAAAACATTAGGGAAACAGTTTCAATTTTATGATCAACAATTCAAATAATTAGAAAGACAACAAAAAAAAAAAAAACTCCACAGCTCAAATAAACCACTAAAATAAATATTTATATAACAATATAAATAGAATCCTCATTTTGTATTCAAGATATTTCTTCGATAAATTTGAAAGTAAAGGTATACATTAAGCAATTGTGAAGGTCAACAATTTATGCAAATAAAAAATATTAATATTTTTTATGGAAGATTGATGTTATGAGAAGAATTTACAATTCTTCTTATTTGACCATTTTAAATATAATAACAAACAAAGAGAAAATTAGTCTTCATAACAAGAAGAATTCAATAAATCACCGTAATTAAATACTAAAACATTAATTTCAATATTCAACATCATAATAAATACACTATATAAACAAACGTAAAAATAAATAGGCAAAAATAACATCAATTCCTAACAATCTATAAACATATCTACAATGTGATAAGCTTTCACAACCAAACACAAACATGAATAACAATTCACTTCTTACCCATCGACTCTCACACCAAACAACATCACCAGGAGCAAATCCTAGACAATTACTCCAGGTCTATATACAAAGACCAAACACACAACAATCGGTCATCGATTTCCAGGTACCATCAATTTTTGACAATCAAGGTTATTACAATGACTCAGTCGCTGAATCATTAGATTTCATGTTATCATATCATGACATTCATCATCCCGACTCTACATTCCTTATTGAGGAGACTAACCAATATGTGATGAATTTAATGAGGGAAAACCATAATATTATATCCCAACATCTTCAAGTTACTCTCGCCATTAGAGACTACAATCTAAATGCAACCGCAAGACTTGACGTTGATCTAATCATCATGGACCTAGAAGTAACCCGACAACCGAAGAGAAAAACCATATATGCACCATCTGCTTTGAGAATTACACCAATGTAACCAATATTTCGACACTCACCTGCGGCCATAAATTTCATTGTCTTTGCATTAATCATTGGCTGCGTACAAATATAAGTTGCCCAATGTGTCGGGAAAGTAATTTATGAACCAAAACAAGGTAATAATAAATAATAATTTTATGTTTCAAACTCAAAATTCATTGTCTCATTCCTTACTATTCTTGGTATAATCATCAAACAACATTCGGTAAATATTCAAGGGCATAATCAATGGATAAAATCACATACACAAAATTATCCGATACATCAACAATATCACCGGCCCTGCGCCTGCACGGAGGCTATGCAACTAGTATAGTTAATGTGAAGGATGGCTAATAATATATAACGTTAGTTTTGTCAAACTTTTTGTCTTTTTCATTAAGGTTTTGATTTACCATTTGGGCCATTAATCACAATTTTTAAATAAATAGAATTTGGTTTTAATAGCTAAAGTGGGTTTTTACATTTACATTGAGTCAAAATTTACAAACCCATTTTAAATTGCATGACAAATTATTGTGTAATAATAATATTTTATAAATCATTATATATAAAATCATATCATTAAAATCTAATGGAAAACATATAGTTAAATAAATTTAATTACTATTTCATTAGTATACAAAATTGTTACTATACTTTGTTTTAAAAAAATCAAAATAAATGTATGAAATGGCTATGGCACAAGCGTATAGTTATGCAACATCACCAATTCAATATAATTGTCAAAATTTCTTACTAATAATTTTTAAAAAACATTATGCACAAATATGATTACAAAGAATCTAACTCAATGTAGTAATAATAATCATATCCTATCTACTTCAAAAAAAATAGTTCATTCTTATCGCTATATAAATCTTTTTCTCTCGAGTCGAATCTTTAAAACATCTACAAACGATGAGTGCAACTTAATAATCAATTATGAGTTGTGAGTATGGCAAACTCTCAACTTGGAACTTGAACCACAAACTAATCAGCTAAGAATGAAAGATGCTTTTGATTTTAAGGTGAGGTTACAAATAATCATGAGTTTATCTGAGAATATATGAACACAAAGCTTTATGTACGTAAAGACAAGAAGAATCATGAGACAATCTATACATAAAACTATTCAATTTCACGTTCTATACTTCCACGGTTCCACCTTAGTTTTAAGTCTTATAATCTAATTCGAAAGCTCAATTAATAGAACTATATAATATTATGTTTAGTTTCACTTTTTAATTATTACCTTTTTATTAGTATATTAAGTCAATTTAGAATTCGAATTTCACACGTGAACGATATCAATAAAAAAGACGAACCGAATCAGAATTCTGAACAAATGTGTTTACTCAACTTTCGGTATGGTGGTGGTGGAAAATAGAATAAGATTCAGATAAATATCATCATGATAAAGGAGTGATTGCCAGAGGGAATCATATCAAACACTACTTTATACAAACATTATACTACAAGTCTTGTATCTTGTATATATAGATAGAGCCACCAGAAAGATTTTAATCACTTACTTATATCTAAGAAAACTAAGCCAAGTATATTTATAACTAAATAAATGCTTGACGATCTTATCGCAGGGTACGGGCATGGGTTCGGCAATGGGTACGGCCACAAGGATCACAGAAGCAGCGGATACGGCTTTGAGGAGCACAAGGAGTACAAGTCTCATATGGAGTCAGAAGGAGGCTACTTTGACCGTCAATCCCGCTATGACCACCGCGTGAGGCTTCCGGCCAACCACGGCCGTCCACCCATGGGTCACATGCCTGTCTTTGATGAAGACGATTCAGATGTAGAGGAGTTCTATAAGAGCAGCCGAAGCCACCACACTGCTGTGTTACCGCACCACGGACACCAGCAGCCACCTCATATGAACTTCATGCCTCCACCTCCGATGTCGCAACCTCTTTACAGTGTAAGCTATCTTTTAGGTGTCGCAACCTAACCAAACATGTTACGTTCAAGATATTCTTTCAAAGTGCATGAAATAAATTTTTTCGCAATGATATGCATTATTGCTGAAAATAAAATGGAATCTGATTTATGTATGTTAGGATCTCTAATGATGTGATAAGTCTTTTATGATATAATTTCTATGCAAACGCACCAATTGTCCATCAAGTTAAATAGTTTCTCACCGTTGGTAATTTTGTTTATGATGATTTGTAGGGAAAGATGGGTAATGGATGGCAGGGGAGGCATGAAGATGCATACCACGGTGGGCACGGGATGCAGCACCACGGTGAGCACGGGATGAAGCAGCACGGGATGCAGCACCACGGTGAGTACGGGATGAAGCACCAGGACAGGCTTATGGCTCCTCAGATGCCAGCACATCATGTCTACATGAACCCAAGCCATGGCACTGGCACTGGCCATGCTGTAGTGGTCAATGCTTCGGGAAACTGGCCATTCACCAACAGCGGTGGCGGCGGCCACTACGAGGCGGGGTGGGGGAGCAAGGGACTCTAACTGCAATCAACTACTCTGCCAGTTCAAAATAAAAGTAATGATTATGTATACTGAATAATAAGATTATAATTAAGACGTGTGTGATGAACATGTTTCAGTATCGTACTAAAACCAAACCTGGGACTTTCAACAAAAAAGAAAGAAAGAAAGACAGAAAGTGTTCTTGTTTGATGAACTTATGATTACTAAAGAGTGTTGTCGTTGCCGTTTATGTTGAATAAAAGTGATGCAAGTATTATCAATTGATTTCCCATGCACATGGGAAATTTGATTTCACAAAGATTTGTTTGAAGAAACATTATGGCCTGTAAATTAAATTAAAAGAAAACTGATGATCGTCGATCGATTGCAAGTTAAATATAGGGTGTTTGGACATAATATATCTTTCTTTACAAGTTGAAAGCTTTAAATACAAGAACTGACTAATTATATTTTGAGATCCTCTTGTGTCTCTTTGTAAGTACAAGTACAACATCAACTGCAACCACAATTTAAACTACACCATTCATCCAACTAAATGCAGTTGGAGTATTAACATAATAAAATAAAACAAAATTAGGAATGATTTACTTTTACATACCATGCTATATGCAGTATGCGGACTTGAATTCAGTTGACGCATAGGGGTGTCAAAATAGGTAAACCAACCCAAACCAAACCATATCCACATGGTTTTCACCTTATATGAGTTATGAATTTACCTAATCCATTTGTCAAATGGATTCATTAAAGTTAACAAGTTATGGTTTTAATAGTTTATCTATTAAAAGTACTATTATAGTCTCGACGGTTATCAAATAAAAACATATTATATTTTGGTTGAAAATAAAATATTTTAGACATTAGAAAAATGGATTTATGGTCTTAATGGAAAATACAAACTATTTGGCGGAAAAAACAAATTTGTAGTTTTAACCAAAATATTATATTTTACATAGTAGACAGGAAAATACAATTTTGATAGGAAAACTCGATTTTACTGTTTTGGCGGGAAACTAGATTTTACGGTTTTGGTGGGAAAACTTGATTTTGCGGTTTTGGCGGGATACTCGATTTTGCGGCTTTGGTGGAAAAACTCGATCTTATAGTTTTGGCGGGAAAACTCGATTTTACGATTTTGGCAGGAAAACTCGATTTTACGGTTTTGGTGGGAAAACTCGATTTTACGGTTTCAGCGGGAAAACTTGATTTTGCAGTTTTGACATGAAAACTCGATTTTGCGGTTTTAGTGGGAAAACTTCATTTTGCGGTTTTGGTAGGAAAACTCGATTTTACGGTTTTGGCGAGAAAACTCAATTTTTTGGTTTTGGCGGAAAAATTTAATCTTGCGGTTTTGGTGGAAAATTTGATTTTGCGGTTTGGGCGAAAACTAGGTTTTACAGTTTGGGGAGAAAACTTGATTTTGCAGTTTGACGGGAAAATTAAATTTTGTGGTTTTGCCGGGAAAAATTTTGCGGTTTTGCCGGGAAACTTAATTTTGTGGTTTTGGGGAAAATTCGATTTTATGGTTTTGGCGGAAAACTTAATTTTGTGGTTTTGGGGAAAATTCGATTTTATGGTTTTGGCGGAAAACTTCGATTTTGCGGTTTTGGTAGGAAAACTCGATTTTGCGGTTTTAGTGGGAAAACTTCATTTTGCGGTTTTGGTAGGAAAACTCGATTTTACGGTTTTGGTGGGAAAACTCGATTTTACGGTTTTGGTGGGAAAACTTGATTTTGCGGTTTTGGCGGATACTCGATTTTGCGGCTTTGGTGGAAAAACTCGATCTTATAGTTTTGGCGGAAAACTCGATTTTACGATTTTGGCAGGAAAACTCGATTTTACGGTTTTGGTGGGAAAACTCGATTTTACGGTTTCAGCGGGAAAACTTGATTTTGCAGTTTTGACATGAAAACTCGATTTTGCGGTTTTAGTGGGAAAACTTCATTTTGCGGTTTTGGTAGGAAAACTCGATTTTACGGTTTTGGCGAGAAAACTCAATTTTTTGGTTTTGGCGGAAAAATTTAATCTTGCGGTTTTGGTGGAAAATTTGATTTTGCGGTTTGGGCGAAAACTAGGTTTTACAGTTTGGGGAGAAAACTTGATTTTGCAGTTTGACGGGAAAATTAAATTTTGTGGTTTTGGGGAAAATTCGATTTTATGGTTTTGGCGGAAAACTTAATTTTGTGGTTTTGGAAAGAAAACTCGAATGTACGATTTTGGCGGGAAAACTTAATTTTGTGGTTTTGGGGGGAAAATTCGATTTTATGGTTTTGGCGGGAAATTTCGATTTTGTGGTTTTGGAAAGAAAACTCGATTTTGCGGTTTTGGTGAAAAAAATCAATTTATAATTTTGATGGGAGTTATGTGTTTTTGCAAAGAAGTAGAAGGTTAAAGTTTAATAAGAAAATAACATATAATATTCATATAGTTGAGAAATTGTGTTGACAAAAAAATGTATAAAAAATTGGGTTATATTTAGTTTATTTAAATTGATTTAGATATATGATAAAATTTAAAAAAAAACTTGGTTTAGCAGTATGTGTTAAAATTTTGGAGTTTTTTTTATATTTGATTTGATTTTATGTTGGTTATAAAATTATTATTGGTTTGATTATAAATTTTTTGTTTGGGTTAGATTTAATTTATTAAAATTTAATTATATACATTAGAATAAATAAATTTTGGTGTAGTAAAATTGGTTTAGAAATTTTGTTTGTTTATATATTTGATCTAAGTTTATGTTTGTTAGAAAATCTTATTGGTTTGGTTATGGATAACTCATTATCCATTACAAAGCAAACCATTTTAATTCAATCCATTAAGTTCATTAACCTATTTTATCCATTAATCCATTTGTATACAATTTCTCTATCCATTAAGATCCATGGTTTGGATTGGTTTAGATTGACCTATTAACTTTTACCCATTTTGACGCATCTATGTATATGTATCATATTTGGGTAGATTGTATAGAGTCAGTTGAAATATAGGCTTGTCATTTCAGATAACAAAACATATGAAATTGCCGACTATTCAACTTAGAGACATGACTAACCTGTTGATAGAAAAATATTTGTCTTATTGGTAGCTGATAAATGTTCAATCTGGATTTTGGTTGGTTTTAGATTTTTTTTTTCTCAGATTATAAGCAATAATAATCAAACTAAAATTTAAAGACGTTATTTCTATTATTTTTTTCAGTTTGAGTTCTGGGTTTAATGATATATAAATCTTAATTTTTAAAGAAATTTTGTTTAAGAACATTTTTTCTCAATACATGAGTTTGGTTTCATTTTTCATTTTTCTAACATATAGAAAAATGAATTCATACTGTATTAAAATATAGTTAGGTTATTATTTTTTTTTTGACAAAATAGTTTGGTTATTAGATGGCTTATTTAGATTCGGATAGGCTATGTGCATGCTGGTGGCTAACGGCCATCGATAACATACATTGGTATCGAACAAGATGATGTATAGTACTCGTGATAAATCTATGTATAAGTAAAAAAAATTACACTATTCATGAAATAGTAGTGGCAGTTATAGTAGCAATATCTCGACGAGGAATATCGAAGTTGCCGTAATGTCTTCACGAAAAGGATGAAAAAAAGAGCCACCAGATGTTACAAAAAAAAAAAAAAAGACCCACCAGAAAGGTTATATAATAGAACTTTATTTACAACATAACTATTTATCATTAAAAATTTATTGATATGTATTTTAAATTTTAAGATAGTATTAGCATATAATTTAATAATATGAAAATATTAATTTTGTAACTTTTTCCACCATAATCTACTAAAACTCACTTTTCCACTTAATAAAATTTATTTTTATATTTTTGTCAGCAAAAAACGCAAACCTGTATTTTACATTTTTTACATTCCACAATATTTTGTTGATTGGTAAAATATTTGCGGAATCGCGTTTCACACGCCATTCCGCCATTCGACATTGTTACCAATCAAAACCTAGGTTATTTGCAATAAGAATTAGATATCCATATTTTTGGTTATACAAGTGGATATATCTGACATGGTATATTTCGAACCCGAAATACTTAAGAAATTTTCAAACGTACCTTATTACTCGACCATGCTTGTGTGGTTAATGTTTACAAGCATTAGATGCAATTTCGATCAACATGCATGATTGAAGAGACCATTCCACACAAAAAGAAAAAGATAACCCTTTTGAACATAGCCACATGTATTTTTCCAATGTTCTTTGCTAAAGTTGCGGTCAAGACACGCCACTTTGATTAGTTGATAAAGGCATCTAGTGCCTTGAATAACCAACAGTTACTCCCCTTTCGTGTACTATTTGTCTGTGCATGAGCATATATTCTCGTTCTTAGGGCCGGACAACCGGGGTAGCATTCGGATGTCGGTTTTGTTTTAATCGGGTTCGGGTTTTCATGGTTACCAAAAACCAGCCCCATTCGATAATTTAAAATTTCGGTTCGAGATTGGTTCGGGTGCTCTTCGGTTTGGGTCGGATTTGGTAAATTATTTTGGTATTGGTATAACCCGAAATACTATCGGTTTAGGTTTCAAATGGACTTTCGGTTCTTGATTATACCGTTTGTACTAAATGTAACCAATACAAATCTACATAAATGATAACTTACAATACAAATAAGTAAGTAAAAGCATCAATTTCGTCAAAACAACTCATAACGTAAATTTGAAATGAAAGTCAAGCATCTTTATTGATATAAATAAAACAAAACAAATGAGAGAATTCAAAGAAACCTAAAGCCAAAACCAAAACCAAAACCAAAACCAAAACCAAATGAAAAACATATTATTCAATGAAATCAAAAACCAAAAACTTAAATAAAATTTCAAGCTTCAACTGCAAGCACCATTGTCAACCTTTAACCACGAACTTCAAACTTCAATCTTCAAGACATAAGTAAAATCGGTTCTTTAATTTTAAAATACTTGATTTGTAGATATTTTGTAACCAAAACATAAGTAAAATCGATTCAAAAATAAGAAATGAACATCAACCTTAATAATTCAAAATCAAACAAAAATTAAATATATTTATCGATAGGAATAAAACCAAATAAATAAAGCATAAAACGAAAATCAATTTCAACATTGTTCAATGAAAACAAAACTAAAATATAAGAACTTCAAACTTCAACGGCCACCTTCAACCATCAACTTTCATCTTATAGAACCACCAACCTTTATGTAATAGATAATAATTTAGATATTCAATATATCTTAGTGTATTTTGGATACATATTAGGAATTGAGATCATGTTTGCTACTAGATCTTTTTGGGGTTTTGAATGTTTCAGGTTCTATCAGATATCTATTTAAATTTGGGTTAGGTTCGGATAATACCCACAACCCGAAATACCACAAAACAAGATCCATTCGGTATTTATGTCGGGTTCTGATCGGTTCGGATTCATTTTTATTTGCCCAGCCCTACTCGTTCTTAAAAACAACTATCCTCTCTCTAATTCCATTGGCCCGCCTCTTCAGTTTTCCATGTTAACCTATTTGTATTCTTTCTTTTTAACGCTAATCAGGTGTACCAATCTTTTGTTTTTTGTTTTTTTTTTGAACACAATACCAATCTTTTGTTATTTGTAAATATTGAACCATAAAGTTATGCAACAATAGACAAGTGCATAATCTATAAATTTAAAGGTCCAAGAATTTTGGCCAAACCTGGAATAATCTATTTTATATGTTCCAAACGGGACAAAACGGGAAAAGTAAATAAAAAAGGTATCTGATTCAGCTTTTATCATTAGACTTCAATCCTATAACATGTCTTATATATAGTACCTCTGATGATTTCAAATGTATACGTTACAGCAAGTACAGAGCAAACAGGCCCTTTTAATAGAAAATGGTATTTAGTACTTTCCTTGAGCATAACAGTCATCATCACCATCACTATCGCTATCACCATCACCTTCACTGGGTCTCTATGGCTGAAACGCCAAGTCAAGTTATGGAATACGAAGACTTGGGTAACGTGATGAAGGTACCATCTCATCATAAAAGGAAGGTGGAGAGTGAGAGGGTGGCGAAGTATGAGGACATTGACAAAGAAGCAGAGAATTTCATCAAACTAGAGCACATGAAGTTCAGGAAGTGGACATGATCACCACCATCTAGTTTCACTTTCATCCTGGAAAATTTACTCATGTTCATCTTCGGATAGCACAGAGAATTTTTAGGATATGTATGTATATTCTAATATTTGAGTGTGTCCTATATATATATATATATATATTATGTTACCTGCTTGTATTATTGGTAATGTAACAAAACTGGTGTACTTGATAACGACGATCATGTGAAATTTTAATAGAATTACAGAATACTAGTTTCACTACTTTTTTATTATCCTATTATTAAGCTCAAATTTAACTTGGTTGATGCAATTTCCGGAAACACTGGACTATGAATTCAATTTATCGATACAGAACCCACTAAAACCATACTAACTCACATAAAATAGCTAGTTCACTTCCACCACAAAGGCAGAGAGCTATTCAATGAACTTTATTAGTGAAAAATAAACATTCAAGCCTCCACAAAGTATAATCCATAACTAATGGACGGACCTAAAGAGAGGACATGTGGTTTGATTAATCCCGAACCATCTACCCAGACAAGCTTGTGTGAAAGAAATGATTGCAGGACACTAACTCACTCACCTCGTCCTTGTTGAAGATATACACATCCCTAATATAGCTTCCTAGCTAGAATCTGTTACTTTCTCCATCCACTCCTTTCTCTCCTACAGTTTAGCCCTCTTAATATGTCTAATATTATATCTCCATACTCTGCTCCTATTTGAGGGGGAGACTCACTCTTTCATTGGCTTTATTTCCTTGTTACATATGTATTGTTGTAGAAGTTTAACCGCATATATAAAGCGAAAGTATATCTCACTTTGCTTTCCCACACGATACCATGGTATTTTTTTTATGGAGAAAAGCAGTGCTTTCAAAACATTGTTGCAACCCTTGACGGTTATCTATTTGGTCAGGTCAATCAATGACATGGCAGACACTTTGTAAACTGAATCTGTAAGCGTTTCGGCCTGGCTACTTAACAACACTCCAATTAAATGGAGGTTGCTGTTGAATTAGAAGAGCCTTCAACTTGTAAGGAGTTGAATAATTAGTCTCTGCTTTAGCCATTCTACTCTTGATGGTCCATCCTTTTTGCATCTATCTCTCACCTCGCATAACCACACAAACAAACTAACACAATAAAGCTTTGCTCAAATTACACAACTCTCTCAAGTCTCAACACGAGAAAGAGCTTAAAAGGGTTTTTGCCTCACCCCTACAGCAAGCAAAAGAGAAGTTAATGCCAGACCAAGAAGCTTAAAAGGGTTTTAAACATTGTTTACCCAAAAAAAAGTTTGGGCCTCGGGAGCCATGCCCCATTACCCCCTTTCCTAAGCCGGCTGTGTCTTACTGCCTGTTTTCCTTATGTATATATATATTCTTTTAGTTAAAAAAATTGTTTTATTTTAATATATTACCTAGGGTTGTTGAATTCACCACCAAGCCGTCTTCATGGAATACTGGCGACAGTCTCTTTTGGATGACGGAAACAGCACAAGAACCATTCCTCTCGATCTCCTCGTCGAGATACTCGCTCTACTTCCTCCCAAATCACTTATCCGGTTCCAATCCGTCTCAAAGCTGTGGCACTCTACCATCCGCAGCAAAATTATCGTAGACTTGTTCTTGACTAGGTCAAAGACTCGTCCTCGTCTCCTTTTATCCTTGGGAGGCTATGGAACCAAAGAGTGTTTCATCTTCTCAGCTCCTGAACATGACATCAACGACGATGACAAATCCTCCACAGTCATGGCCAGATACGAGATGCCGACCTTGGAACCCGGCTACTACTTGAACTCTGGTTCTGTCAACGGGTTCGTCTGCTCCAAAGGTGTTCTTCCTTGGATCAAGGTTTATAATCCTATCACCGTTTATAATCCCACCACTAGACAGATTGTGAAATTGCCAGACGTTACACCCAACGGAAGAAAAATGTACGCACGTCTTGGGTATGATCCAGTCGAAGATCAATACAAGGTGTTGTGTGTGATGAGGGTACAAGCTAAAAGGAAAAATAACCAACAGGAGCATTTGGTTTGCACGGTGAGTTCATCTCAGGAACAAGAGTGGAGAAAGATCGAAAACACGACCGGGGATCACTATCACTCTGTCTACGGAGAGACATGCATTGATGGTGCTCTATACTATGGAGTTGGAAAGTCAAGAATTGTTAAGTTCAACGTTAGATCAGAGAAGATCGAGTTTATTAAAACACCCAAAGAGTCGAAAACACACCACTCCACTCTTATAAATTACAAGGGAAAACTGGGCGGTCTAGATTATTCTTGCACAGAAAATTTTATGACATTGTGGGTTCTTGAGGATGAGGAGAAACAGGAATGGTCGAGCATGAGGTTTACCTTATCTTCTACGTGGTTAGATTTATTTGGGTGGGATTGCTTAAGGTCCACAGGAGTGATTCATACGGGCGAGCTTGTGGTGTTCAATCCATTGTTAGAGTCATCTAAGCAATTTTATGTTTGCTATTATGATTTTAACAAAAAGAGTATAAGAAAAGTAGAGATCCGAGGAATGGTGGATGGTGATTTCAGACGTATCCATGGGATTGGTGAGCTATTTGGTATGGAAATGTTATGTTTTCCAGGTCACATTGAGAATATTAGGTTCTTGTGATGTATGTTTTTTTGTAATGATTATTGACAGATTCATTAGCTTCTTCCATTCATTTTGATTATAAGTATTTGTTAGAAACGATTAATTCCTGGAAAATATTATTAGTTTTTGTTTGAAGATCTTAGGTTGCTTTTTTTTCCAAAAATTTGAGTTATTGATGGAGTGTGAATAAACCAACAATCGACGAGTACGAGATAGTATCATTAAGTTAAAGAGAATAAATCGTTACCAACAATCATTGAAGAACAGACAAACGAAGTAGAAGTGACATCTGTGATCTGATATTTACAGCACTATATCAAAGGTTAATAGAGTGTGTCACAATGAAGATATAAGATCATCATCACACAGGAGTGACTCCTATAGCTTTATTATGTTTCAATATTTGTAACAAACAAGCAAACCAAACTGCAATTAACTCGCACCAACTCTGGTTTAGCTAATCGTCCGTTTTAGTGTCGATGTCTTCGAACTAATCAAGGGCCTTAACCAGTGACTTGAGTTCACGAAATCAACAGATCGTTTTTTTACTTCACTTGTTTGCTTACAATTTCATCTAAACAAACCTTAAATTAAAACTATGCTGAATAAAACTTACAATAAAAACGTTTACGCTTAAGAACTAGATCACGCCGGAAACTGCACAAGTAACATGGTGTTTGTTACAGAGAAAACAAGGTATAAGAAAGTAGACATTTCGAATAGTTTGATTCGTTCAGTACATTGATTGTGTAAACATTTTCTCTTAAACCTATTGTTACATGTCTCCTATGATTCCTGAGTTCGTTGTGTTTTAAATCCTTCTCAATCCGAGGTCTTCTACAGGTGAGCAACAATTCTGTGTTTTATGAACATTGAATCAATTATAGTGTGTCATGACTCATAATGAAATCAGCATTGGGCATAGAAGATAAGTACTTCCGGACCTATTTTTGATAATTTGTTCTTGTACTTCTTTCTCATTCGTCCCTGCCACTGTAAGCACACAACAAAAGATGCATGTTGATCTGTAGTAATCTTCTCCATCTTGGATTAATTTGACTGTCTCCATCCATCCATCCATCCAACTCTTATCTCCTCTAAACTAGTTATGTATCTAACCCATCAGGGAAACTCTTCAACTTTATAGTAATATAAACTTTATTTATGATATTTCACACACATTCTCCAGCTTTACAACAGTTTAGTACTTATATAAACAAAGGTTTCTTAGAAACAAAGGTTTCCCAAAACACAACTCACATAATATTACAGATGTCCAAAACTTAGTCACTTGCTTTCCACTTGCAAGTCATACCAAAATAGATTACGTAATCACTTGACCACCTTGCAATTTGAGTAAGGCACTTTCCAACAAACTTCCTGTAGTCATATATCTCCGGATGACAAAGACGTACGGCATTTAATCTTCTTCTACGATCTAGTCCTCAAAATTAGATATCGCGTATTGTGAACTCGTATGCAATTTAGGGAACCTGGTTTTTGAGCGTATCATTTCTCCCGGTGAAAGAATTGCTAAACGTTTCTACTAATCAAATCAGTATTCAGTGATTAGAACTGAAACAAATTTAGAAAATAAACCCTTGAGCCAGGGGCGGCGGATCTACTTGGCTAGAGGGTGTGGCACCTGCCCATACTAATCTTGTAAATTTTTTTGTTTAACATTATTTTGTGTATATAAATGAGTAAATCTAGCATGTTTGTGATCAAATTCGGTTAATGGTGCCACACACATTTGGACATACTTTTCTCCCATCTTTTATTTTTGTTTTTGTTTTGTTATTGTAAAATTAAATGCATCTAATTACTCTTTGTTCTCATATTTAACTTTATCATTTATTGTTCTATTAAACTTATTAAATTTGTTATATCTGTCTAATTTATTCAGCTTTGGTGTGTAAATATCAATCTTGAATTTCAAATTTCTTATTTTACACTTCCTTTGTTTCTAAAAAGTAAATATTTTCTATTTGATGCATATTAAAAGTATATTAAAATTTAATAATAAACATATTATTTTGTGATTAACTAATAGTAGTTCAATACATTTTTTCTTCAAATTTTACAATTTATCACTATTTACTATCGACATAAACATTTAATAAACATGTAAAATATAATTAGTTAAAATATTGAAAATATAAAATATGTATTTTAATATATTTTTAAACATTATCTAATGGAAAGATAATTTAATTAGTTAAATATTTATTGTAAACATATTATTATTTTATAATAATATAATAAAACTGAATAAATATTTTAAATAAATTACATATATACATTATGCCCGTTACAAAATATTTTTCTAGATCTCCTTCTGCTCTTGACAGCATATAGCACATGTTAGCTCCAACCGGTAACTATTAAAATAACAACAGGAATAAAAATGAAAAAAAATGAATAAGAACAAAATTGTAAAAAAGAATATGAATATATGTTACTTATTATTCAGCCTCAAATTTGGTAAGTACTGTTTTCGTGTTATAAGTCTTTAAAAATAAGGAATGATAATGAAGTATGAACCATATGAAAATGTATTATTTCAAATTTATAGTCTTTGTTGACAAAACAAAACAAAAGAAGTGGTATTTTCTGGACAGAAAAAATGGTTGTGATTGGCGACCAAAGTGCGGGGCATATTTGTGGTATGGAGAGAGAAATAACGCACATGTTACCATTCAAGAAAAGAAATGAATAACGCAATAGTAACTGACCAAAACCGCACTTGTGAAAACAAAACAAAAAAATATTTTTGTTTCTTCTATTTGACTACAAACGTTAATGTGCGTTCTTTTGTTTAAATGTTTATTTACTTTTTAGTATTTTTTTTAACATTACTTTTTAGTATTTTTGTAATTTACTCTTTAGTGTTACAAAGTTATTCAAATATTTGTATGATATTATTTAAAAACTCAGTTTACTACGTGTCGCACTCACGTTAATTTTCACAGTTGTTGATTACGATGATACCCTTAATGAATTAAAATGTTATATTGAAACACTATTATTGATCTTTTATTTAAATTACTTTTTAATATTTTCCAAATAACATATATAATAAAAAGGAAATATTATAAAGTTTATAAAGCGAATTTAAAAACGAAAATATATGTATAGATAATATGATTTCATTAGAAAAGAAAGTTTACAAAATAGTAATATTCCATTTTTAATATTTCCAAATAACATCTTTAATATATAAAATAGACTTGTGAATGATGCATAGTCTTCCACGTTGCCATGGGAGGGTGGGGCATTTTCGGACACGTGTCGGCTCGGTAAGACGTCCGTGTTTTTCATGCATATCGCTTTATTCTCGCGTGTCTCTTCTGTTTTATTTGAGTCCCTCTTATGTTTCATAGCTTAGTCCGTTTGGCCCAGTCGCTCATGATTATTTTAGGCCCAATGATATTAGGGTTCTTCTCTTTCTTTTCCTATTGCGTCTGAATTGTCACCGCCGAAATGCAAGAGAAAATAAACACTTCCTTCGTTAACCGTAACGTCTCATAACTCCTTTAATCTGTCATTTATTCTGTATTTTTCCCTTGATTAATCCACTCTTCATACATTATGATTTCAATCTACCTCTTCGTTCCCCCTGTAACCGCCTCGAACTCCATCTATAAACATCGTAAGCCCACTTTACTGTTTATTCCCACCATAGCACGTGAGAGCCACTTCATCCCTCCTTACCCGATTTGAAAGTCGGTCGATGCTCTAAGCGGTTCGAGTTCTCCTGCTTGTACAAACCTTATCTACATTTACTAAACGTTTTTACTTCTTTACGATCTGACGAGCATCTGGGAATGTTGAGATAATATACGTGATGTAATCTCATTTTTTGGAGTCAGATTCATAGTATTTTTCGAGGGATTGCGTAATCGTTTAGACTAAAGATAGAAACTTTATTAGCTCAAGAATGATTGTGTAGCTACATCTTTTTGGTTCTTAACCGGCGGATCCATGATTTTATTATCCATATCCGGATCCAGGGTTCTCGGATATCTGGATGTCGGATGTCCTTCTAAAATTGTAATATCTGGCGGATATCCGGATCCGGATTTAGAACCTTCAAATAAATAAAAAATAATTTAAAATATTTAAAATATTAATAATAATTAAAAAAATTATATAAAGTTTTAATTATTTATATATATACTATAACCAAATTTATATAAAAATTATATATACTATTACAAAAATGAAAATATAATAAATAAAATTAGTTTTTACATATATATTACTATTTCAAATTAATTATTAATAAAAATTTCGGATCCGGATATCCGGACTAAAAAATCAAGATATCCGGATCCGGATCCGGCTTTGTCGGATCCAACATTTTACTATCCGGATATCCGGATTTTTGGAGCGGATCCGGATCGGATCTCGGATCGAGTCCGGATCCCGGATATAAGTTCCAGGCCGATGTTTTATTGATTAAAATATTTTATAATTAATATTAATGTTATTTGTTTTTTATATATTTATTTGACCATAATATCTTTCAATTACATCAAAAAATATCTATAATTTTTTTTATTGTTATAATAAGATTTTTCAAATACAATCATAATTTTTTACTGCTTATTTCTAAGAGATATTAAAAAATGAAAAATAAATTTTAACAATGAACATCTTTGATCAAATAACAAAATATTTTATAATCACACTATACACTTTAATGAGGTAGATATATTATATTTTGCATTATTAAAATTATATGTTTTCTTAATATTAAACTTACTTTTAAATTTTATGTTTTTATGTTTGTGGAACTTAATATAACCATAAACAAAAGGCATAAAATCATTTATAATTTATAAAAAATATTTTAGTTATTGTAAATATTGATATTTGCTCATGAGCTTTCAAAAACGAATTATTTACTTATTATGTAACTTTCTATAGATCATCGTTTTATTTTCTAATTTATTTTTTATTTAAATCAACATTTAATTTGATATATATATATATATATTATGAAAATACATGCACATTTAAACGATAAATGAAATTAATTTGACTTGTCTTAATTATAATAAAAATAATTATACCTCAGTTTGAATTTGAAAGAATATATGTAACTTAAGATACTCACAGCATGAGTGATTCGACTAATCTAATTTATATCTAAAATCATAGATTTAACTATAATAAGAAAATATAATTTTATAATAGTAATAATAATTTATTTTATAAATATAAATTATAAGATAACTCAAAACACCTTAACAAATGAAAATAAAATATTAAGCAACTGTTTTAATTTAGTTTTTTTTGTAAAATTTATATATATGCATGAGATTGCAGAATATTATCGTTATACTAATTTACGTAATTTGGATCCAAACACTTTATTTTGTTTTTTTATTTCATTCTAAGCACAATATATCTTAAGTTATAAATAATTTTCCTAAAATATATTTACATATCTAAGACAAAAACCAACATAATGCAAATAAGAAAATTAATCAAAATTTTAATAGATTTTGAATAAAAAAATTTATAATTGAATTCAGAGAAATAGATGCAACCTAATATTTCCAAATGATAACTAAACCGATTGTAAAAATAACAAAACTGACTAGATATAACATATCTAAAATTATATGTCTAATTAAAGTAATATAAATTATTAATATAAATTATGCGTAAAACTATAAACTAATTTAAAATTAAAAGTAAATAGCAATCAATTATTATAATATATATTTACTTTACAAATATTTATATCCGTGCATGAGCACGGAAAAATCATCTAGTATTCAATATTTATCAATAATATAATTAGATAAAATGTAATGATAAATTATACACTACTATAACTAATTTCTACCATTTTAACTAAAACACAAAAATCAAACCAAACAGAAAGAACTAAATCATAAACTAAAATACATTTATTTATGTAAAATATTTCAACCGAAGAAAAAAAGTCTACCTTAAAACTCATGATTTGTAATCACCAATATCTAAAATACATCTATAAAACCAAATTTTTTCCAGGTATCCAAAATTTTCCAAAACAAAAACTATACTTTTCAGATGTTATATGTTCCTTTACTGTCTGAACTGAATCCGATGGTCAAATAATTAGTTAACTTACCAATGGTCTAACTTTTGTTTTTTAAATTTGAATTAAAAAGTTGCAAATTAAAAATATTTCACATTATATTTTCTATTTATTTATAATACTAATAAACACATTTTATTAGGTTCATATATTCAAATAAATAATTTACAATATTTTCTCTATCAAAACTGTACTATCTTTTTAACAAAACCATACTAATTTTTCTATAAAAACCGCATTTATCCGACAAACCGCATTCACCAGCAAGCCATCGTCATGGAATATAGGCAACAGTCTCTTTTGCATACTGGAGACTACACAATAAACATTCCTCTCAATCTCTTGGTCGAGATACTCTATTTAATTCCTCCCAAATCACTTATCCGATTCCAATCCGTGTCAAAGCTGTGGTTCTCTACCATCCACAGCAAAATTTTCGTAGACTTGTTCCTGACTAGGTCAAAGGCTCGTCCTCGTCTCCTTTTATCCTCGGGAGGCTATAAATCCAAAGAGTGTTTCATCTTCTCGGCTCCTGAACATGACAACAACGACAATGACAAATCCTCCACAGTCATGGCCAGATACCACATGACGAACTTTGAACCCGGCTACTACTTGGTCTCTGGTTCTGTCAATGGTTTCGTCTGCTTAGCAGGTGTTGTTCCTCGGCTCCATGTTTGTAGTCCGATAATCAACTATAATCCCACCACTAGACAAATTGTGAAATTGCCTGAAGTTACACCCAACAGAATTAGAAACATGTACGCACGTCTTGGCTACGATCCAGTCGAAGATCAATACAAGGTGTTGTGTGTGGTGATGGCCCGCTCTAAAACGAAACCGGAGCATTTCGTTTCCAATGTGAGTTCATATCAGAAACAAGAGTGGAGGCGACTATCACTCTGTCAACGGAGAGACATACATTGATGGTGCTATATACTACGGAGCTGGAAAGTCAGAAATAGCTAAGTTCAACGTTAGATCAGAGAAGATTGAGTTTATTAAAACACCCCAAGAGTCCCATATCTCGACAACACACCATTCCACTCTTATAAATTACAATGGAAAATTGGGCTGTGTAGATTATCCTTTAAGAGAAAATTTGATGACATTGTGGGTTCTTGAGGATGCGGAGAAACAAGAATGGTCGAGCATGACGTGTGACTTACCTTCTACGTGGAAAGATTTACTAGGGTTTAATTACGTAAGGTCCAAAGGAGTGAGTCATACGGGCGAGCTTATGGTGTTCTATCCAGGGTTAGAGTCACCTAAGCCATTTCGTGTTTGCTATTATGATTTTAACAAAAAGAGTATAAGAGAAGTAGAGATCGGAGGAATGGTAGATGGTTCTTTTAGACCTATTCATGGGATAGGTGAACTAACCGATAAGCACTAGTAAAAAAAAGTCATATAGCTACGGTTGTTTTCGTAGCTATATGGTGGTCTTGCTCACTACCGGTCCGGACTCACGTGGCGCCTAAAGCGCATATAAAAATTGTTGCCCTTATGAAATAAATAGGTGAAATAGAGAAGAGTTAAGAAGGCTTAAATAGAAAATGGGAAACACATCAACTTCAAGAACAGTCAATAAAAAAATAAGGACATAGTTACTTCAGAATTAAAAATGGTTACGAAATATTAAAACCTAAAACATAAAGTTTCGTTAAAGTATAGTGAATTAATAATTCAGTTTTTGTTTAATATTTATTTAACATCATATTTAATAGAGTATAATAAATGAAACTAAAATGGTTGCAAAGGGAAGAAACAAAGATTCGTTTAACATTCCAGCACATTTTATTCATTATTATTACCATTAAAGAGAAAAAGGAAAAATAAAATGTAGGGGAGGCTCGAACTGACTAAGTGGAAGCCAGCAATGCATGTCTGCAAACCAATACACTAAGTGGACTTTACAATATTTTGGCGCCCCTTAATATACTTATATATTTGGCGCCTAAAGTCCTTGCTTTATGGGCTTTAGTCCAGGGCCGGCCCTGGTCTTGCTACGAAAAGCCACGTTTTTCGTAGCTATATGAACGTATAGCTACTAAATATTCATAGCATTTTTCGTGGCTATAGCGAATTTTTTTATTAGTGAAATGGATATTATATTTTACAGGTCACATTGAGAATATTAGGTTCTTGTGAGTGTTTTTTTTCAATAACTAGTCACGGATTTATTAGCTTCTTCCTTTCAATTTGATCATGAGTCGATTATCAGCGTTTGTTAGAAACGATTAATTCCTGGAAACATTTTTTTGTTTGAAGATCTTAGGTTGATATTTTTCAAATTTTCTAGTTGTGATGGAGTGTGAATAAACAAACAATCAACGAGTAAGAGAAAATATTATTAAGTTCCGAGAGAATTAAATTGTTACCAACAAACTAACAAAGGTCCAGAATCACTAGCATTCAAGAACAGAAAAACGAAGAAGTGACACCTGATGTCAGGGCCTGCCCAGAGGGGAAGCCACCCACGTCGATTAGGGCATCCAATTTTAAGGGGCATATTTTTTTATAATTTTTTTTACTATATTTATAGATTAAAAAAATTGATAAGATTTTTTAATTGAAAGTATACTTATTGGACATTTTTACTTATGATAATTTGAAACCATAATTCAAATACTGAAAATTTTTTTAAAATAATATTCATTCGAATATAATTAATGGTATTTTATTTATGGAACTAATACTCTACAAGAATCAGTGTCAAAATAGATTAGAAAGCCTACTATAATATTTGTTTGTTAAAGAATGATTGTTATCTGATAAACATAAATTGTTAAGTGTGCATTTTTGAATATAAGAATATCGATCATCACATATATAAAGGTTTTGAAAAGTATAAATAGTTATTTGTAGTATAACATGCTATCTAAGAGATTACCTAAATTGATTTTATTATCAATCAAAACTGTTATAAGATTTGACTATACTTATTTAATAAATGCTTTTACATGGAAAAATGCAAAATGTATATTTTAATGTTTTAGAGTTACTGTTTTAATTCAAATTTTAATTTACTTTTATATTAGTTTTTTTATATAATTTCGATACAAAATATTAAAAGGCATAGTTTTAAAATTGGATTAAGGCATTGTTAAATGTTAGACCGGCACTGCCTGATGTTTACAGCTCAGATCAATAGGTGTGACTACGTATACAAGACATTAAAGAGCATTTCGTTATTACACTAAGATCTCGACAAAAGAAGTGTACAGAGATTGAGAAAGTCATGGAAGATCCTTACCACTACATGAAAGATTGAGAAAGTCATTAAAGATCCTTAACACTTCATGAAAGACGATATGGTGCTGTATACTATTGAGTTGGTCATAGAAGGATAGCTAAATTCGATGATAAGTCCGAGAAGATTGAGTTTATTCAAGGACCCGAAGACTATAACGCACTCTCATGTCATTCAAAACTTACAACTCACCAAAGAAAAGTAGCATGTTCAAGCTATGACTTACCATTCATCTAAGATGGTTACGTTGATTGTGCAAGATGCTGAGAAACAAGAATGGTCGAGCATGGTGACATGTGATGTGAATCGTGAGTGGAAAGATCTCTGTTAATTGAGGAGACAGTTTTGTTCACTGGAGAAATTCAAACCAACGAGGCTATAGTTGTTTCAAGATCCTTAAAATCATCTGATCTCTTTTGTGTTTACTATTGCTATCTGATTAGGGAGCGTGTTAGTGTTGTGATTTCTCTCTTGGCTTGACCTCTCCACTCTCGGCTAGCCTCTGTTTTGTTCTCTTGTTCACTCAAGACTGTTTTTTCAGTCTCTGTTTTGCTTTCACTCACTCTCTCTGTTTCTTCTTGTGTTTCATCATCACACAAGCTTACTCTTCTCTCTCTACTCTATCACGTTGTCTTTGTTCTTGCAGAGAGAGAAGAGAGATTATATTATATGTATACATTGTTATTTTCTCCAACACACTACATACTTAAAGTATTTTTTTCCCTAACTATAACACATGCACTTTAACAACTACAATCTAGCTCTTACTTCTACTGACCACTCTTAACAACTCTAAAAACTACATCTTAGGTAGACTTTTAAGTTTTAACAACACAACTCTCTTTGTTGTTGGCTTTGTCTAAACACGTAGTTGCATCTTGACTTTATTTGTTGTGACTAAATCACAACTCAGCTCCTCTTTGGTTTGTAACCAATGTCAAGTGGCATCTTCTCCCATGTTGACTTTCCTTTTCTACGTGACTCTCCTTGGTCACTTCTTGTTCTTTTCTTGTGTGGAAGGTTTTCTTGCTTCAACTTCTTTTATAGATTTTAATCAAAACCCAATTCCAATACTTCCTCTTGAATCCATTGATTAAAATCTTTCTTGTTCTTTTCTTGTGATTCTTGTCTCTCTCTTGAAATGAATCTTCTGTAGAAATCTTATTTTACTACAATTAGGACAACTCATATTTATAAAAATAATAAAAAGAAAAGTCAAAAATACAATACCGAAATAAACGTATAAAGAGGAATTGCAGAGTCGAAATGATTAATCTTTTTTCTTAAATCTTTAAACATCCCGTAGTGCCGTAGTGCGACGGTTTTATAGCGGCAGGTTCCCAGGATACAACTGCACAAATCTTCTGATCTGCGTCACTCTATCAGAAACCTAACGAAACTAGTTTTGTGATGTACTCTTATACTAAAAAAAATAAAATAAAACATCGCTATTCAACATGGGAGAACTGTTTCTTGTATGTATATTTGTCTCTGTATGGAATGAGAAGAGCAATGACTATTATATAGTCCACTAACCAAACCTTACCTTTGTTATAAACCAAACCGTAAACGTTGGCAATAAAAATGGAGATGTAGGTTACAAAATCAGAATCGATTTTGCATTCATACCTCCACTACTTCACGTTGACCAATTTAATTAGCAAAGATATTTTTCTTTATTTTATTCAAATTTTATTTACCACAAAGTTTTAAAATAAAGACAAATAAATTAAGTAAAGACTAGACTAACGAGTCTAATCTATACTATTAAAATAAAAGTCATGACTTCATTGATGTGTGATATTTTTAAATGGACCATCCTCTAGAAACTTTATTAAATTTTACATAACTTAATAATCATATCTTTCAATATCTTTATCTTTTATTTAAAATACAAATAAATATTGTTAAGAAAATTCTAAGAAAATCTTTTTAGAATCATTTTAAAATTTACTTCCAAAAATTATTTAATTTAAAATTTAATTATCATCAAATATAATTAGAATTTCAGATAACATTTGTTTTTTATTTATGAACGAAAATTAAAAGCATATATATATATATATATTAATTATATTTTGATGATAATAACAATTTAAATTGATTAATTTTCAAAAATACATTTTATAAAGATCTTTAAAAGATTTTGTTAGAAAGAAATATCCAGTTCTGCTTCAAATAAAACAATCTTATTCCAACGTAGTGTATTTTAAGAAAATTTTCAAATAAGATATTTTTCTTATAGTTTTTCTTTTAAAATATTTTTGTTGTTTTTATCAGTATCTCAAAATATTTATTCTCTACTACGTATTCTCTATTACGTAAGTCTGATTTAATATCACTTCCGTATACATTTCACTTCCATATACATTTCATAATATTTTATTTTTAAAATTTATAAAATTTATTGTAATAACATTATAAGCCACATAAATATAGGCATTTTAGAGTTATATATTACATTAGTTTAGTGATAAATTTTATTATATAAACTAAAATGTTATAGTAAAACCCGCACGGATGTGCGGGTCAAGATCTAGTTTCTTTATTAATTTCTTGACCCATTTACCAAATTTCAAACTTGAAAATTAGGTTTGGTCCAAATATCTTTCTTTCTTAATATAAACAAAGTTTTAAGCTTTGCTTTATTTTCTCCATTTTATACACACGAGGACTCTCATCCCATATTTCTAATATGTATTTTACAAATACTTCTATATTAGACTTTCATTTCTCATTCAAAACCAACTCTAATTTTGACATACGAGTACACTTCATAGTGTCAAACATTCAGTTATTCCGACTTTGTCCGGAAACTTACCGAACATGGTGTAAAACTATTTCGTCAAAAAAACGAATTCCAACATCTCCAAGAGCTTCCTTTTGTCAATCTTGCTTTCTTTCAACTTCGGTCTCTGGCTTCTCATGGACTTTATTTTGTGCACCCTTTCTGGAAAGAAAAAAAAATGAAAATCAGTTTTATCCTTATTTTTGTACACTTTTCATTTCTCATTCAAAACCAGTTCCGGTTTTGATATAGGAGTACACTTCATAGAGTCAAATATTCGATTATTCCGACTTCATCCGGAAACTTACCGAACATGGTCTAAAACTATTTTGTCAAAAAACGAGTTCCAACATCTCCAAAAACTTCCTTTTGTCAATCTTGCTTTCTTTTAACTTCGGTCTCTGGCTTCTCATGAGCCTTATTTTATGCACCCTTTCTGGAAAGAAAAAAAAATATATATGAAAATCAGTTTTATCCTTATTTTTGTTCACTTTTCATTTCTCATTCAAAATCAATTCTGATTTTGATATACGAGTACACTTCATAGTATCAAACATTCGGTTATTCCGATTTCGTCCGGAAACTTACCGAACATGGTCTAAAACTATTTTGTCAAAAAAACGAGTTCCAATATCTCCAAAAGCTTCTTTTTGTCAATCTTGCTTTCTTTCAACTTCGGTCTCTACTTCTCATGAGCCTTATTTTGTGCACTTTCTGGAAAGAAAAAAAAATATATATTAAAATCAGTTTTATCCTTATTTTTGTGCACTTTTCCTTTTTTACATATGTGTATATATATATTTTTTTTTATTTTCTTTTTTCCTTTTAGCTGATACTATTGTTTTATATTTTTATACATTATCTAGGGTTGTGGAATTCACCACCAAGCGGCCGTCATGGAATATTGGCAGCAGTCTCTTTTGGATGACGGAAACTGCACAAGAACCATTCCTCTCGATCTCCTCGTCGAGATACTCTGTCTACTTCCCCCCAAATCACTTATCCGGTTCCAATCCGTGTCAAAGCTGTGGTTCTCTACCATCCGCAGCAAAGTTTTCGTAGACTTGTTCTTGACTAGGTCAAAGGCTCGTCCCCGTCTCCTTTTATCCTTGGGAGACTCTGTATCCAAAGAGGGTTTCATCTTCTCGGCTCCTGATCATGACAACAACGAAAATGAAAACTCCTCTACAATCATGGCCAGATACCACATGAACAACTTGGAACCCGGCTACTACTTGGCCTCTGGTTCTGTCAACGGTTTCTTCTGCTCCATGGGTGTTGTTCCTTGGATCCGCGTTTGTAATCCGATCAACATTTATAATCCCACCACTGGACAAATTGTGAAATTGCCTGGAGTTACACCCAACGGAAGAAACATGTACGCACGTCTTGGGTACGATCCAGTCGACAATCAATACAAGGTGTTGTGTGTGCTGATGGCACGCTCTAGAACGAAAAATAGCCAACCGGAGCATTTGGTTTGCACTGTGAGTTCATCTCAGAAACAAGAGTGGAGAGAGATCGAGAACACAGCCGGAGGCAAGTATCAGTCTATATACGGAGAGACATACATTGATGGTGCTATATACTACGGAGTTGGAAAGTCAAGAATAGTTAAGTTCAACGTTAGATCAGAGAAGATTGAGTTTATTAAAACACCCCAAGAGTCCCATATCTCGACAACACACCATTCCACTCTTATAAATTACAAGGGAAAATTGGGCGGTGTAGATTAATTGCAAAGAAAATTCAATGACATTGTGGGTTCTTGAAGATGATGAGAAACAAGAATGGTCGAGCATGCGGTGTGACTTATCTTCTACGTGGAAAGATATATTTGAGTCTTACGTCAGGTCCAAAGGAGTGAGTCATACGGGCGAGCTTATGGTGTTCTATCCAAAGTTAGAGCCATCTAAGCCATTTTATGTTTGCTATTATGATTTTAACAAAAAGAGTATAAGAAAAGTAGAGATCCGAGGAATGGTGGATGGTGATTTCAGACGTATCCATGGGATCGGTCAGCTAACTGATATGTGGATATTATATTTTACAGTTCACATTGAGAATATTAGGTTCTTGTAAGTTTTTTTTTTTTGTAATAACTATTCACGGTTTTTATTAGCTTCTTCCATTCAATTTGATCATGAGTTAATTATCAGCGTTTGTTAGAAACTAATTACTGGAAAATCTTATTATTATTTCTTTGAATATTATGTTGCTTTTTAGCCAAAATTTCTAGTTAGTATTGGAGTGTGAATAAACAAACAATCGACTAGTACGAGAACGCATCATTAAGTTCAAGAGAATTAAACCGTTACCAACAAACTAACAGGTCCAGAATCACTAGCAATCAAGAACAGACAAACAAAGAAGAAGTGACACCTGATGTTAATTACAGCTCAGATCAATAGGTGTGACTACGTATACAAGACGCTAAAGATTATCATCACACCATTCACAACCAGCCGCAATGTGAGATTCCAAGCAGTGTCAGTGTCGAAGCTGTGGTTCCCTATCATCCGCAGCGAAGATTACGTTGATATGCGTTCCTAACTAGGTCAAAGACTCGTCATTGTCTCCTTCTAACGTTCAATTTTCCTTAAACGTTTCGTCTTCTCCGCTCCTCAACACCAAAACGTGGAAGATGACAAACCCTCCAACACAGTCATCGGCAGACACGAGATGACGACCGGATCTTGTTTACTACATCAGATCTCCTCCTGTAAAGAGTTCTGGTTTGCTGCATACGTTGTTCATTGATCGCTGTTTGTAATTAATCTCACCACTAGACAAATCGTAACATTACCAGATCTTACACCTAACGGAAGAGACCTATACATATACGCACATCTAGGGTTATGATCTGGTAGAATATCAATACAAAGTCTTGTGTGTGGTGATGTTTGACGTGTTCCACAGCCTTAACACTGCATGAAAGACGATATGGTTTGTGCTGTATACAATGGACTTGGTCATACAAGGATAGCTAGATTCGATGTTAGGTGCGAGAAGATTGAGTTTATTCACGGACCCGAAGACTAATTAACACACTCTCATGTATGATTGATTATACATGAACTACATATGTATGATTATTTCAATTTTATTTTTATTATTAAAAATCATCATCTATCTCTATAATATTATTTGAGAAGTCAGTTTCCTATGTGTCGCGCTCATGTTAACTCTTACGATGGTTGTTTACATTGATACCATTAATGAATTAAAAAATGTTACATTTAAATATTATTATTAAAAAAATTATTTAGTTTCCTTTTTAAAAAATTTCAAATAACATATATAATAAAAAAAGGAAACATTTATAAAGTTAAAAAAAATATAAACGAAAATATAAAAAATATATGTATATATAATATTATTCATTAAAAAAGAAAGTTCACAAAATAGAAATATTCCAAATTTACAAGTTCACAATTTGTTTAAACTGCTTATTTTAAGAGATATTAAAAAAACAATTAACAACAACTATCTTTTGATCAAATAATTACAAAATATTTTAAAATAAATAACACCATATACTTTAATGAGGTAGATATATTATATTTTATCATTATTAAAATTATTTGTTTTCTTTATATTAAATTTGATTTTAATTTTTATGTTTTTATTTTTGTAGAACTTAATATAACCGTAATCAAAATCCAAAGCAAATCTGAATTCTCATTTTTAAGATTATTTAAAATAAATTTCAGTTTATAATTTAATAAATCTAAGACATTAAATTATTTAGAATTTATAAAATATTTTAATTGTTGTAAATATTGATATGTGTTCGAGCTTCCAAAAATGTATTAGTTACTTATGTATGTAACTATCCATTGATCATAGCTTTATTTTTTAATATGTTTTTATAAAATGTTTTTTAAAAATCCAAAATATAATTTTATAAGTATTATGAAAAATACATGCACATTTAAACAATAAATAAAGTTAATTTGATTCTACTTAATAAAAAAAGTAATTATACTTCGATTTGAATTTGAAAAAATGTATGTAACTCAATATACTCACAACATGATTGACTCGACTAATCCAACTTATATCTAAAATCATAGATTTAACTACAATAAGAATATACAATTTTATAATGATAATTTTATTTTATAAATTTAAATTATAGGATGACTCAAAACATATTAACAAATGAAAACAAAATACTAACCAAATGTTACAATTTAGTTCTTTTGTAAAATTTATATATGTGCATGAGACTGTAGAATATTATCGTTATATTAATTTATGAACTTTGGAATCAGACACTTTAGTTTATTTTTTATTTCTGTCTAAGCACAATATATCTTAAGTTATACATAATCTTCGTCAAATATATTTGCATATCTAAGACAACAACTAACGTAAATAAAAATAAGAAAAATTAATCATAATTTTAATATATTTAAAATAAAAATATCATAGTCGAATTCAGAAAAATAGATACAATCCAATATACCCAAATGGTAACTAAATCGACTATAAAAACAACAAAACTGACTAAATATAACATATCTAAAATCATATGTCTAATTAAAGTAATATAATATTATTAATATAATAGTGCATACAAATCATAAATCAATTTAAAATTAAAAGTAAATAAAATAAATTATTATAATATATTTATTTTATAAATATTTATATCCGTGCAAGAGCACGGGAAAATCACCTAGTATACTATTATTTGCGAAGTGATTTTTTGTAATCGAGTTCTCACGTTAAAAGTTAGAGTGGTTAATATCGTTTATACCCTTAATGAATAAATTATATAAAGAAACCAAAAATAAAAACGAATTTAAAATATATTTGATTAGATAAGTGATTAAAATTAATAAATAATAAAATTATCTAAATATAAAATATAATTTAAAATTAAAAAATTAATTCTTATATATATATATATATTGTGTTGTAATCCGAAAATATATTTTAATAAGAAAGTTAAAAATTCAAAAACAGAAAACACATAACTAAATATTAATCAAATAAAATTTAATAAAAATGATCTAAAATCTAAAATATATATTTTAAAATAAAAAGATAATTCTTATATTTATTGTATTGTTACCCGAAAAATATATTTTAGTAAGAAAGTTAAAAATTCAAAAATAGAAAACACATAACTAAATATTAATCAAACAAAATTTTTAATTTTATATAATTGAAAAGGAAATATTGAATGATTTTTAAGATTTAATTATTAATAATGAATACAATATAAAAATAAATTTCAAAAAATTTATAATACTTAAGAAATTTTCAATGGAAACATAAATAAGATTTTTATTATTATTGTTTTTCATTACTAATATATGTATTAATAAATAGTTATAAAATATTTAAGCCCGCATGTGCGGACTAAACACCTAGTATATATTATATTTTTATTAAACTAATCATAAGATTAATTAGTAATTTACAGAAGAATATTTTCATTTTTCCTTAACTAAAAACTACAAAATAACCTAATGCTACTAAAATATATATATTCATTAAAGTATATATCGAAAACCTTTTTGATAAAAAAAAGGCTGGATGAATTATCGGTGTTATTAATAAAAGTATATTAAATTTTTAGTTAATATAAATTTGATAAATGAATTTACAAATAAAAATACAAGAAAATTTATATTTCGAAAATAATTCTTTAATTTTACTTTTTGATATAGTTTGATATTAGCGTCTTTTCAAGTTAGCAATTTTAAATAGGATTGAGTTCCAAAACATTTTATCCTTGTAACTTGATAAATACCAGGACCAACTCTGTATCTTGAAACACTACCCATTGTCGAAAGCATGTGACAGAGCTAGTGCTAGGAAGATGGACACTGATGGGACCATTTAGGACCATGGGATGTGAGTGCATGAGAGGGAAAATGAGTGGAAATTATAGACTCGGTTTCTTTTTCTTTCTTTTTTTTTGTTCTTTTCGAATTTCTCCTTAGAAGAACAAATCCTCAATACCAAACACGAATAAGAATGTAAGGAAGAAACTTAATTTTGCTATAAATCGTCATGTCTAGTCTGTCTAGATACGATTGCTTACCTTGAATGCTCTCTCGTCCGTTACCCAGCGGAAGAAATCCCCTCAAACAAAATATGAAAGGGAAAAAAAGGATCTAGACAATTACTCATTTTGGAGTATTTAGAACATCTCTAATGGTACTCTATTTTTTTCTCTAAACGCTAAATATAGAGTAAAAGTCATTCCAATGGTGCGTTATATATTTCACCAAATATAGAGGAATGAATAGTAATATGCCAAATACAAAGTTACAGTGTTCATTTACTCTATTTTTAAAGTGAGATTTTCTCTTTACAAAATGATCATATACATTTTTATATATCTTCACTTTTCACCAAAATAAAATTATATACTATAACTTTACATATTTAAATACTATATTTAATATATCATATGTTTATAATTATATATTATAATAAAAAATTTAATTTGAAAATAATTATTTAGCTGTATAAATAGTGTAATTGTGATAGTATGCTGCTACAAATAAAACAAATGGGTAAAATTTTAATATTTTAAAAGTTAAGGATTGTATAATAAATTAACAAATAAATAAAAAAAAGGAATATACTTGAAATATTCACTCCTCTATTTGTAGAGTACTCTATTTTTGGATTAAAAAGATAGAGGTAACCATTGAAGACGGTCTTAGTAAGGACAATATTACTCCCCTTATATCGACCCTGCTGGACACATGTATGCTATATTGCTATATAGTTATAACTTTCAGGAAGGGAGACTTTAAAATAATAGAATACATCCACTTCCACAAGCACCACCGACCAAATTAAACAATCGTTATTTTAAATAAATTAATAATATTTTTAATCTAATCATATTGTATTACACATTTATTAACGTAAATAATTTCAATTTTAGTGAGATTTTAAGGATGAAGAAATATATTATGATTTTATTAATTTGTTTCCAAAATCCACCTAAATCATGAGATTCATATTGTTATATATTTAACTAAAATTTTACTAAAATAGTATAAATTATCAAAACTCTTTTCATTATCTAAGATCGTTCAAATAAAAATAGATGTAAAATATTTTCAAATCACTAGCTAAATAATATTGTATTAGGTGATTTTCCCGTGTTCATGCACGAATATAAATATTTATAAAATAAAATATTATAATAATTGATTGATATTTACTTTTAGTTTTAAATTAATTTATAATTTGAATGTATAATTTATATTAATAATATTATATTACTTTAATTATACATATGATTTTAGATATTTTATATCTAATCGGTTTTGTTGTTTTTACAGTCGATTTAGTTATCATTTGAACATATTGGATTCCATCTATTTCTTTGAATTCAATTATAATATTTTTTATTCTAAATATATTATTTTTTATTAATTTTTCTTATTTCCATTTAGGTTGATTGTTGTCTTAGATATGTAAGTATAATTTAGTAAGATTATGTATATCTTAAGATATATTGTGCTTAGAATGAAAAAAAAAATAAACTAAGGTGTCTGATTCCAAATTACATAAATTAATATAATGATAATATTCTAAAAGTCGCATGCATATATGTAAATTTTACAAAAGAACTAAATTGTTACAGTGAGTTAGTATTTTATTTTCTATTTGTTAATATGTTTTAAGTCATCCTATAATTTTAATTTATAAAATAAATATATTATAAATTATATATTCTTATAAAATAAATAAATTATATATTCTAATTTTAGTTAAATCTATAATTTTAGATAAAATTTGGATTAGTCTAGTCACTCATGTATATAATTTTTTTTGAAATTTCTTTGTATATTGTATTCATTATTAATAAATAATCTTAAAAATCATTCAATATTTAATTTTAAATTATATAAAATTAAAAAGTTTGTTTGATTAATATTTAGTTATATGTTTTCTTTTTGAATTTTTAACTTTCTTACTAAAATATATTTTTCGGGTAGCAATACAATATATATAAGAATTATATTTTTATTTTAAATATATATTTTAAAATTTAGATCATTTTTATTAAAGTTTATTTGATTAATATTTAATTATGTGTTTTCTGTTTTTGAATTTTTAACTTTCTTATTAAAATATATTTTTGGATTACAACACAATATATATATATAAGAATTATTTTTTTATTTTAAATTATATATTTTAGATTTTAGATAATTTTATTATTTATTAATTTTAATCACTTATCTAATCAAATATATTTTAAATTCGTTTTTATTTTTGGTTTCTTTATATAATTTATTCATTAACGGTATAAACAATATTAACCACTATAACTTTTAATGTGATAGTTCAATTACAAAAAATCACTTCGCAAATAATAGTATAGATTCAGATGAATCATTCTATTTATCTTATTTTTTAAGAATGATTCTGATAATAAGATAACTCATATGTTATAATGTTTTCGAATAACTTTGGAAATAATTGTTTTCATTCTTGCCTTTTTTATTCCGATCTTTTTCTTTTTTTGTCAACATCGTTCTTTTTATTCCGATCTACCTTTCTTTTTCAGTCGGGTCACGTTTTTCTTTTCTTTTTTTCTAAATGATTTTTCTTCGATTTTCGTACCTTTTTTGTTTGTATCTCTATTTTTTAAGAGGATGAAGTCTCGTGATTGAGTTGGATGCTTGAAACTTCGTTACTTAACTACGTTACTGTTCTTAGGATCCTTTTTTCTTCTTCTTCTTCTTCTTTACCAATATGAAGACAATCATATCTTCTTTGTTTGCTCTCTCTCTGCTATCACTATCATCAGCCCATGATGCTCAATGCCATTTCCCAGCAATCTTCAACTTCGGCGACTCTAACTCCGACACCGGCGGTCTCTCCGCCGCTTTCGGCCAGGCTGGTCCTCCTCACGGCTCTTCCTTCTTCGGCTCACCCGCCGGGAGGTACTGCGACGGTCGCCTCGTCATTGACTTCATAGGTAAATCTATATTAATCAGTAACTCTTATCGAACTCGAAATTGTCACCGTTTAGCGTTTTACTGATTTTGTTTTCCCTTTCTTGGCGCAGCGGAGAGTCTTGGATTGCCATATCTCAGTGCGTTCCTAGACTCGGTTGGTTCGAACTTCAGCCACGGCGCTAACTTCGCGACGGCGGGATCTCCCATCAGAGCTCTCAACTCAACTCTTCGTCAAAGTGGTTTCAGTCCGTTTTCACTCGATGTTCAGTTCGTACAGTTCTCCAATTTTCACAACAGATCCCAGACAGTTCGCAGTCGCGGTACGAGCCCCTTACTCACTCACTCTCACTCTCACTTGTATGGTTGAGATAAGAAAGAGATAATGTGTTTGACTTGATATGTTAGATTAATAATGTAATAACTGAATTAGGAATGTCTATCAGGATATCTGCTAGAATTTGGATTGGTTTATTCCGGTTTATGGTATTTTGGAACTAGAAACCTAAGACTAGTTCAGATATTCATTTTTTGGGTCGGATTCGGTTCAATTCCACCCTGTTCGGATGAGTTTGGATAATGTATTTAGGATTCGGTTTTACCGATTGGTTATTTATAACAATGTATACGATTCGGTTCAGAAATTTTATAGCTAAATTCCCTAAATTTATCAGAAAATATTCCAAAATACCTAAAATTCTCATTACATGCCGTTTAGATTGGTTATCTTTAACTAGTTTGTGCTAACAAGCTAGTGTTAGAGTAATAAAGTTTTTTTTTGGACACCGTAGTATACAGTTACAGTGGAATAATATTTCAAAAACGTCAAAACTTTATAAACGTTTTGAATGGCAAGAAATAGCGTTTTCATAATATGAAAACGTGAAAAAGTGGTATACTATTCATCACCAAGTCAAAAATGTAACAGGAGGAGTTTATACGACGATGCTACCTGAAGCCGACAGTTTCTCTCAGGCGTTGTACACTTTTGACATCGGACAGAACGATCTCACTGCTGCTTACTTCGCCAATAAAACGGTGGAACATATTGGAACCACAGATGTTCCTGAGATCATCAGCCAGTTTAAGAATACTGTCAAGGTCAGTCAGCCTCTCTGTTTTAGACTCTGTTCCAATCAATGCTTTTGTTTAAAAGTGATTATCATGAATGTGTTTGTTATTTTTGTTGATAGTATATTTACGCACAAGGAGGGAGATACTTTTGGATTCACAATACAGGACCTATCGGTTGTCTAGCGTATGTGATCGAATGGTTTCCGCTTAAAGCATCAGACTTTGATTCACACGGATGTGTCTCTACCTTGAACCAATTGGCTCAGCAATTCAATGACGCCTTGAAACAAGCAGTGATCGAACTTAGAGCTTCCTTGTCTCAAGCCGCCATCACTTACGTAGATGTCTACTCTGCTAAGCATGAGTTGTTTGTTCACGCACAGGGTCACGGGTTCGAGAGATCGTTGGTTTCATGTTGCGGTCATGGAGGGAAGTACAACTACAACAAGAACATTTGGTGTGGTAAGAAGGTGACTGTGAAAGGCAAAGAGATTTACATTGGAAAGCCGTGCGATGAGCCTGACAAGGCTGTGATATGGGACGGTGTGCACTTCACGCAGGCTGCCAATAAATTTATTTTTGATAAGATTGCAACTGGGTTGAGCATGGCCTGTCACAGACAGTGACAAAAGCAATAATAAGAGAAAGCTTTGCTTATTTTAATGAGTTTGTTTCAATGATTTTCTGGACTCATGTGATTTGGCTCTCACTGATATGAGCTTATATTGAGAATGCAATAAGATTTTTGGTGAGATACGTTTCATCATTCTCAACAAAAATTTACATAAACCAATCAACTCTACAAAGGATGTAAAACATCATAGAATACAAAAACAACATTTTAATTTCTAGTGACATTTTGATTTAAAAGCCAAAAATCTTAATAAATCTATAGAGATAACTGGCTATAATGGAGAGTTAGGTATGCAAGAATGTTTAATGTATGTTTTGTTTAATGTGGTCTCCAGGTCATGAGTCACCCATATTTTCTATAAATTTAGAGTTCCCATGTTTTTTTGCTAAGAATATTAATATCATTAACTGGTAATGAAAAATGATTACAAGTTATAAAACTTTTAATCCAAAGTGCATCAAGAAGCTAAATTAGTTGTACAAGCCCAAACAAAGTTAAAAAAAAAAACTTGTAGAACATAGTAGGACCAATCTAGTAAACTAGATTAATCTTAAGATATTGATGTGAAATCCACTAAGCGCTTGGGAGTTCCCATGTTTTCAAACATTTTTCATGCTTAGACTATTTTTTGTTTGATAATAAAAAAAATGGAGCGAATTAGAATTGATATACTCTATATTTTACTATTTTATAAAACTATTATATTTTGTCCAAAAAAAAAACTATTATACATACTTATTAAATAAACTATTAAATATTGGTGTTTTGTGTTTATGGAGTTTGTAAAGCTTTTACAAGTTATTGGATGTTTTCGGACGTAAAATGAAACTCAAAAGTATTTTGGACATTTGACAGTTTTTATGCATTGGAAATCTGCATGAGATGGAGGGCTTCCCATGATTCGATCATGCTTAAATTTGAACACATAACTGAGATGTAAGCTTTTATCTTTCTAAGTGTTTTGAGGTCAAACCAACGATTAAATTTCGAAATATGTTCAAGAAAATGTAATTAGTCCGGTGGAAATGGAACAAGCTGAGAAAAAAGGTAACCGATCGAGTGATTGACCTGTAAAGTTTAACACCTGGTTGATCTATCAAGACGGAAGATGTCAAGAGCCATTGATCTACCGAGCAACCGACGAACGACCAAACCAGTCGATCATAGATGCATCTGATAAACTAGAAAGCGTTTGATCGTCCCTGTTACAGAACAAACTGATAGATTTGCAAAATACAGAAACACAAACTTTCAATTTATGTTCCATAAGACTTTACAAAAACATTCTAAAGTAACACACCAACAACATTTCATATGGTATAATCATAACCCAAAGGTAGCAGCGAAATGGAGTAATCACGACGAACCTTAGAAGAAGATTCCACGTAACTTCTTTCCTTAACATAACCAAACAAAAGATTATTTTGATGCGGTGCTGGTCTGCCTCCTTCCAGTTGCGCCACGTCAGCATCGCCAACAAGAGCCATGGTCCGTTTCTGCATACTCATCAAAACGTTATGCCACGTGTTAACCCTTGACTGGACCTTCCCGTGAACCCCAACGTTCATCTCCGACAAGTCCTCGCCCTTCACGCCCATCACTTCCTCTGGTTTAGCACCGTCGAGGATCCAGATAAGACAAGAACAGAACCCTTTCGAGATCTCTGAATCGCTGTCTGCTTTGAACCTCATCCTACCTAACTCGTCCATCTTGATCTCCAACCATACCTGAGTCGTGCATCCCGTGACTCGGTTCGCCGGAACACGAGCCGAGTCTTCGAGGGGAGCTAGAGCCGTTGCGTAGCTCAAGAGACGTTTGACTCGGTCGATCGGTTCGGTTAAGGACCGGAACTCGGATACGAGGAGGTGAAGCTTGTCGGCCGAGGTTGTTGTTCCCAAGGGAGCTTCGACGAAAGCCGTGGCAAAAGAAACAGGGAAGTCTTGTTTTGGATTCGGTTTCGAACCGAAGTTAAGATTGATGTTGGGATCGTGCATGCATCTGATCCTTTTAGAAAAGTTGGAAGAAAAGTTTGGTCTACGGAAAGCTTTTAAAGTTGGTGTTGAGGAAGAAATAAGAGGAGGAGAAGCGAGGACGTTCAACGACGATGAGTTCATGTTCGGTTACAAGGTAGAAGAAGACGAGGGAGAGAGAGATATTTAAGGATGATCAGAGGAAAGCTCCTTGAACTACGCGACGGAGCGAGGATGGCGATTAGTAACGCGCCAAAACAAGTGTTCTTGTGATATTTGTTTTTATTTGGTTTCTATAAATGTGTTATAATAAATAATAATGGTGAATTATTTTAATATTACACTATTTTTAAGCTTTGATTATTTTTTTCTAACAATTTGCATCTTTTAAAAAACTTATTTTCAGAAGCTATGATGGCGATTAGAAATCTATTTGAGTTTTCTATAAGAGCATTTGGGGTTTTCAAAAACTAATATAATAGAAAAATATTAATTAGATATCTGAAATTTAGAGGTGCTGTGTAACCCGTCAAAGTTCAAAACTGCTGTTTCTTTGTTTTTTTTTCTATTAAAACTTTTACCCTATTTCTGGTAGACATAAAAATTGATTAACTATTTTGAAATTAGACCTCCAAACTTGTTTTTACATTTGTGTGTTTATATCATTTGAAATCATTTTCATGAATCTTATATATCTTTTGCAATTTTTTAGAATATATATTTTTATAATCTGAAAATAAAATGCTTAATACAGAAAAATAATTGTCAACTGAAAGTTGTTTATTTTTTTGATACTTTTATATACAATCAAAAAAAATATTTACGTTTTTTCGGTTTGTGTTTATTTTAAAATATATTTATTCGAAATAAAATGAAAATATTAATAGAATTTAGAAGTTAGCTAATCAAGTAGCATTAGGTAACAGAAATTTTAAAATTATGATGTTTATTAGATTAGAAAAGAAAGAAATTATGATGCTAATTATCAAAGTATGATGCTGAAAGCATGAAAAAGTTCAGTTGTAATATTCGTAGTTTATCAAGTGATAGTTTGTGTCATTTAAAGACGATGAAAACTTGAAAATTATGTCCTGCATATTTTTATTATTAACCCTTTCTTGCAGTATATATAATTGCTTTTTATTTGTATTTAATTTATTTTAATCAAAACATTACAGTAATAATTAAAGAAATCATTAAAATAACAATAAGCTTATATCCTTTTTAAAATGTGTTTGTGGAAAAGATCGCAATTAGAAGAAAGTATTGTTGTCTTATTACTGGACAAGTGGACAGTAGTGGCTTTAATGGAAATTATCTCCGTGTTCTTTTCTTTTGTTTTTTTTTTCGTAGGTCCAACGTATTGTATACATTTCACGTTTGTTTTTTTTTTTAAATTTTTTCAACAACAAAAAGAGTTTTTTTTTAATTAAGAGTATTTCAAGCCTATGGAAAAGTCTAAACTAATCATTAAGGTATATTCCATAGATAAATATTTTTTGAGTAGTCAAATGAAATCTAAAATATAGTCAAATTTAAAATCATATCGTTTTAGCATAGTGAACAACGAACTTATATTGCCTTATTTATTTAGTCCAAAGTAAATCCGACGTGCTTGGATGCTTACGTAAAACTCCAACTGAGTTGATTAAGTTGATTATACATGATAATTTTGAACATTAGGATAAAATAAGTACAAAGTAGTTTGTGATAAAGAGTAGTATTAAATTACTAACGCTTCATAGGTCTGTCGGTTAATCTAACGTTTAAAAACGTTTTACTGTATGTTATCATATACTAATTAGTAAGCTGTATTATATATTCCGTTTGGTTTAGAAATATAATAGACCGAATATTTTAATACGAATAAAAAAATGACAGCAGCATCTTATTTATAAATAACGATATTATGGGAGAAAAAAGCATACAGACACGAGATATTCGGCATGGCACAAGAAGTACCATCACACATATATTTCATATAGACGACTCAGAAGTATGCAGTCAAACGTAAATTCTCATAAGACAAATAGAATTATCGGCAGTAATATCGTCTTATAATATTTAACATAGTTCACGATAAAAAAACAATACCATATAAAGACATAATTTGAATTCCATACATATTCGTTGAATTCACTGAATCATTATAACTTAGTTTTCACAAAAACATAAAATTCCTTATAAAGATTCTTCAACCTTCGTTTTAACAGTTAAAAATAAAACAACCTTCATTGTAATATGAACCATTTCTTATATATAATGCTATATGATTATAAAAAATGTTAAAAAAATTAGTGGAAGTTATATTTACATAGATTATGTATAATATATCCCATATTTACATAGATTATGTAGAAATAATTCCAAATTTTGTCAGTTTTGATATATGTAAGAAGATGACTATATGATCTGCTATTTCGTAATCTCATTAATTTCCCCTTAATTCTTTTCAATATATAGCTCAGTTTTACTTCTATCTTTTGCTGATCAATAAAATTGAAACTTAAACTTAAATGAAAATACGATATTTATACAGGAATTAGTTTGGATTTGTGGAGTGATTGATTTAATAATGGACTGATTTAATAGAGTGGGTTAGTGTTAGTGTCAGTTCAGTCAACTGAAGAACCGATTTCAAAGAGAGCGGCTATATATTATTATGAAATAGATTGCAAAGCAAAATACGAAATGTTTTGGATCATTTGATGTTTGTGTTTGATGTTAAATGGAGAAGATACGGTGAACGAAATTTGTGGCCGCCTCTAGAGTGACGACGAATCTAAATGGGAGGATAGAGGGTACGTGCATATATCGCTTTCTCGTTCAAACTACTCCTCTTTTTCCACAATAATTCTTATACTTTATTCCGAGAAAATCAAAAGCATATTCGATTCGAATACCGATTTTTTGGAGCCCATAATGTCGGGAAGAGACTTGGGAGATCATATTTGAATAATTCAAAGTAGCTTTTCTCTCGTCATAGCTGACGGTTACACTACACTGGAGTGTCCCAGCTATAAACAGTTTTTTTTTTAACATTTGTAGTTTTGTACCGTCTTGTATATTGTTCATTATTATAAAGAGAAACCGAGATATCATTTATAAATTTATAATAGGACATTAGCTTTGATTGTCCAAAAAAAAGGACACTAGCTTTGATTGATCTCATTTGGAGGGGATGGTAAATATTGTTATCTACCATGTAACCAATCACGATGATGGTATAAGAAAAGATTGTATAAAAATGCATGACCGTAAATTCTTCTTTTTTTTTGGTTGCAACTAAAATGGAGAGTACAAAGTATGTAGGTGGTACAACTTTTATTTTGTATGTAGGTAGTACCAACTTTTATTTTGTTCAACAAATAAAAATTAATATAAAAATCTGAGTTTTCGTTTACTATGTCCTCGACCTAACTTTGTTTCATCTTCTTCAATTTCGTAGAGGACAAGACAACATGCTCATTAGTAGGGTCTGAAATCGGTCAATCCTACTTTATAATCTGAATTTTGGTTTTCTTTCTTTATTGGGCCTCGGTTCTTACATTCTGTTAGCTCCAATACGGTTAGGTTTTCATTTGAAAAATTAGCCTATGACCCAGCCCCATCGGGTTAAATGAATATCAGACTTTATTAAAAATTAAAATATCACATTTCTCTGAAAATAGGTATTAGGTACCTATATAATCGGCACAAATGTATTTCGTACATATAATAATCTTCCTTTTTGTGCAACTACTACTTGATTAAATTCACAAGAAAAGAGTCTAGCCCACTAAGGGGCCCATTAAAATAATATCTTCCATCTACTGAAAATCAACTTCACATAAAAAAATAATAAGAAATCCTTTTGACGGATTCAATAGCATTTTGCAGGTAACATCGACCTCTCTCGATTAGTTTAAACCCAATGGAAATTTCGAAAGCAATTTGATGTTTTTGAATCAGTCAAATCTAATTTAGTTTCTTTGTAAATTTCGGAACTGGGTTTAATTTATCATTTCTCGCCGGAAAATCTCTCATCAGAGTTTCCTTGTAGTTCACGGCGATGCTATAGTCCTCCTTGAAAGCGACTCTCTGAACAATTATTACTTTATTTTTTTTATGTAATCAACTTGAAATTTACCGACTCAGACATGTTAAAACGATGTGAAAGGAGAAGACTTTTGATGGAAAATAAACAAAACTGAGATTGGTCAAGTCAATACTCTTGTGTGTATATATATATGTGTGTGGATCATTCATAAAGGAGGGTACTTTCTGCTGTTTTTGTCTGAATCATTGACATATGCTTCTTGAAGTGTTACAGGCGGTTGTGCTGTTCATCTTGTTCTGGATTTGGTTGTCTGTGATGGGAGGAAGCAGCTCAAAAGACTCGCCAAGAGGAGGAGGCAGAAGCAGTCGGAGGTATTCAGGTAGCCCCTCTGCGAGCTCGTCTGCTTCTTCTTTTGGGCATTACGGAGACTACCAGAATAGCCCATACCACACACCAAGCCATCCATCTGCAAGCCCTGCACCCTCTTATAATAATCCTCGATGGCAAACTCAGAAGAATCTTGAGAGGAAGTACTCAAGGATTGGTGATAACTACCGCTCCATCGATGAGGTTTGAATTGAACAGAAACTTCTTTTGTGTGAGTTTTTGTTTTGATTTGGTTTGGTTTCTATCAACAGGTTACTGCTGCTCTTTCACATGCTGGTTTGGAGTCCTCGAATCTGATTGTTGGTATTGATGTCACCAAGAGCAACGAGTGGACAGGTTAGACAAGTTGTTATGTATAGCCAATGTTTGAGCCTATGTTTCAAGTAAATGCTGACTCTGGTGATTTGATTTTGATTTTAGGGGCGAGATCATTCGGTAGGAAGAGCCTGCATTACATTGGAACAACTCCAAACCCTTATCAGCAAGCTATTTCCATCATTGGAAAGACTTTATCGGTTTTCGATGAAGATAACTTGATCCCATGTTATGGATTCGGAGATGGTAATATCCTCAAAGAATGTTAAGTTTGTTGGTCCGTGATTATAGTTTTTGAGGTTGGTTTTTGACTATGCAGCTACAACACATGATCAGGATGTCTTTAGTTTCAATTCCAATGATGCTTTCTGTAACGGGTTTGAAGAAGTTCTCATGTGTTACAGAGATATTGTCCCCCAGCTACGCCTTGCAGGTTGAGTTAGATTAAGAGTGCCTTTTTTCTTCTGCTTATGTTCTTTACTCTTGCTCTACTTTTTCTTGATTTTCTTTGCTGGTTATGTAACAGGTCCGACATCTTTTGCACCCATCATCGAAAGGGCCGTGACTATTGTGGAAGAAAGTGGAGGCCAGTACCATGTTCTTCTCATAATTGCTGATGGACAGGTACAGAACAGAAGCGTATACTGAGTTACAGTTATGAACATTCTTAGACATTTATATAGTTACCGTTGGAGCTTTTGACTGTGTTAGGTGACAAGAAGTGTTGATACCGAGAATGGGGCAGTGAGTCCACAAGAGCAGCAGACCATTGACGCCATTGTTAGAGCAAGGTAATGAATACCACTTCTTCATTCTCTTGTTGTCTGTTGATCTCTGCTTTGTTTCTAAACTGTGATGGATTCATGTTTGCAGTGAGTATCCTTTGTCAATAGTCCTTGTTGGTGTTGGAGATGGCCCTTGGGACACTATGAGACAGTTTGATGACAACATCCCCGCTCGTGCCTTTGACAATTTCCAGGTAATAACAGTGTATATATGTCTTGTCCTTGCAAAATGAATCAACTGAAGAGTTTCTTTTTTGTTTAATATGAATCCTTCAGTTTGTGAATTTCACGGATATAATGTCAAAGAACGTTGATCCAGCAAGAAAAGAGGCAGAGTTTGCGCTTTCCGCGTTGATGGAGATCCCATCTCAGTACAAAGCCACCCTTGAGCTTGGTTTACTAGGGTGAGTGAGTAGTTTCAGATCTCAGCAGCAGCTAATGAGCTCTGGAATAAATCTCTTTTCCTTTTGTTTTCAAATTTGCAGAAGAAGAACTGGAAACTGTCCAAACAGGTTTGCGCTTCCACCACCAACTTATGCTGCTCAGTCCATGCGCAACAGTCCAAGAACTTCTCGATCAACCAGCTTTCAGACCAGAACACCACAACCATATGATAGTGGTGTTGCTGCCGCCACTGCACCACTTCCAAACCCTCGTAATGATGGCCAGCTTTGTCCGATATGTCTAGTGATACCAAAGAACATGGCTTTCAATTGTGGTCATCAGGTGCATGTTCAGTCTATAGACCTTTTAAGGATTGCACTTCAAAACAAAACCATTAACTAATCTTTTTGCTTTTCTTTATGTCACAGACTTGTTCAGATTGTGGAGAAGACCTCCATGTTTGTCCCATTTGCCGAAGCTCAATATCGGTTCGTATCAAGCTTTATTAAGATTAACTCTCTCAGGAGCTTGAAGGAAACCGAGGTGATCTGACATCTTTCAGAACACAGCTCGAGTGAGTTCTCATCAATGGTGGTGGATATATGACCAGTGTCCTTGCATTTGTTTCAAATGTTTTGTAGATAATTTGTTCAGTTTTGCATTCTCATGGCACATCAAAACACAATCTCTATCGTCAGGGGAGAGATGTAAGTAAAATAAAGGACTCATGATAACAGATTTTGTACATACGAATCCAATCTTTCTTCTTTGAAGAGTCTTATTATTGAATGTTCGTACCCATGATGTATGTACACATGTCTCAGACAACATCTATACCTTTCTTGTCTGAAATCTATAGTCTTCAACACAAGAGCCATAACTGAACCTGATTCACTGTACTAATTGACATCTTATGGGTCCTAATGAACTTTGAACAACAAATAGTACAAGCGGGCTACCCATTGTGCCATAAGCTTTGATCAAAGTGAGTACAAAAGTCCACTTCACTGCCTCGTACTAGACCGTCTTTTACTTTTAATCGTATATGAAGCTTTTCAAACCAATACGTTTCACCGTTCATTGTGTATGAAGCTAAGAGATACTTTCCCTTGAACGCAAGTCTTTCTTTTAAGAATGCTACTTGTTCTGAGAATCAATCATTTCGTTTACTGTCCCATGAACGCGACTTGGGTCTGAAAATCAATCAATTTTCAGGTTTACAATGATGGTTAGTAATCTAATGCTTGCTTGCCCTTCATCACCAAAAGTATTGCCACAGTGAAAAAGAAATGAAGAATTTATAACGGAAAAGATAAAGTTACTGTTTCATATCTCTGTACAAGATTCTTGTCAGATTGTTGAACAATCTTCAGTTTCAGAGACCCTACTTATATCTGATCACGCAAACCAAGAGACAAGACATCTGGTTAGTAACTCCCAATTCAAAGTATAGTCTTTTCAAACACAACCATTACCATGAACTACGCAAGCAGCATCTCTGCTCTGAATGAAGATATCATAGTTGAGCAGCTACTTCGTACCCATGATCCAGACGGTCGTTGGATTGATTCCAAAACGTTGCTTCAAGAAGTAGAAGCCATCTTGAGCTTTGTTCTGGAAAGTGATGTAAAGCTCTCCTCTCCACCCCTTGGGCTTGTTCTACTTGTCTAGATGCTTGCCAATAACAAACGCCACTTAATTTTCAGGTTTCTAAGCCCCTTCTGACTGGGAATTGTATGACCGACATTGAAGTTTTTGATTCAAAGGAAACACTACCATACGCTATCTCTAGAATCTCTGTTCAGGTAACAGATCATCTCTTCCTTCTTATATCAATTCTTCCTGTAAAAATGCCTGGGAGCGGAGATCTTGAAACTCTTGAGGTTGCAGATGCTTTGTCCATGCATAGGGGAAAATGAGATCCATACAAGAACAATGGTTTTGTTTGATCTTCTGAAAGAATACAGATGGGATGCAAAAGCTGTGTTAGTACTTGGAGCCCTTGCTGCAACATATGGAGGACTACTGCTACCCATTCATCTAGGCTTTAATGATCCCGTGGTAGCATCAATTGCAACACTCAACCAGTTGCCTATCGACAGAACCAAGTTCAGACCATGGTTAAACTCTCTAAGCTTGCTCACTAAAGTTCTGGTGGACGTAACCAAATGCATCACTGAGTTTGAAAGGCTTCCATTTAAACAAGCGAAGCTAGACAGCAAGAGTGTGGGAGAAACCATGTCTAACGTCCGTCTGGCTACTTACTGGGTCGTCAAAAGTGCAGTTGCATGCCTGCAGCAGATCCCTTATTTCAAGCAGCCCCAACAGGTAACATTTTCTACACTTCTTTTGTTTCTAGAATTAAGCCAAACAGGTGCAGATCCCTACAAAAGGAAAAATAGTATAAAGAAACTGTTCCTGTCATATAGCATATCAACATTGAATTTTCTCATGGCTAGGAATTCTCTGAAATACTCAGGCAACAGAATCAAGGAGAGCTGCAGGGGAACTTTCGAGTTTGGGATATCAGTTGTGCAGCATGCATACCCGTCTCAGCAAGCAAGTAGAAGAATGCAGTACACAGATAGGTAAGCTTCAGATGTTCCGAAAGTACAGCTTTAACTAAATTCAGGCGATACTCATCTAATACTTATCTCTGATGTTGCTTCAATATTTTCATGTCTAAAGAGGAAACAATCTATCAACGGCTTAGAAACATTAACAAGGAGACTCATCAAGACAACCAAGAGGTTCTCCAACTACTTTTTTCCCTACAAGATGATTTGCTTCTTCAACAATACTCTAGCCAGGTACAAAAGAACAACCCTTTTTCTTTTCCAGGGTTACCTCTTTTGTCTTTTTTTTTTTCCATTCTTTTCTGTCTTTAACTTTTTTTTTAATATAAATATTCTACTTTAAATCCTTAACTATTCATCCTCTACATACATCTCAGCATTCAGAATTCTTTTGCCTTTCATGAACAGTTGTACTACCTTTTCAACATTATCTAAATCAAATATTCTTTCATCATCCAATGGCAGATAGCTATAACTGATCTGAAAGAAAAGGTAATATTGTTGCTATTATCAGAGCCAGAACTCTTACACACAGACCCATTTCACTTCCTGCTTCAACAGCTATACGATCATCCTTCCAACACCGAACAAAACTACGAAATCGTATGGATTCCAATACCAACGTCCCAAAAATGGACAGAAGAAGAGAAGGAAACTTTCAAATTCTCCTCCAATTCCCTTCCATGTATCTCAGTAAAGCGGCCATGGTTGATGAGCTCCACAGTACTGAATTTCCTAAGAACAGAATGGCCGTACCGAGATGGAGAGACAATGGTGGTGGTGGTGATGGATACTAACGGGAAGGTTGTGAACATGAACGCCATGGATATGGTGTTGATTTGGGGTGTTAAAGCAAACCCATTTACAGCTTCCAGAGAAGATGAGCTTTGGGAAGAAGATGATAAATGGTCCCTGCAGCTGATCCTTGATGGCATTCATCCTGAATTCAACACATGGGTACTTCAGATATCTCTTCTACTCTCATAAAGTAACACTTTCGATCAGATTGCGAAACCAATCAAGTTTGCTAACTCTAACGAAACCATTCACAGGTGAAAGAAGGGAGAGAGATAATCATACTCGGAGGCGATGATTCGAATTGGGTGGATGAAATCAAGTCATTAGCACGCAAGCTTCAAAATCTAGGGTTTGAATTTGAGCTGATTGACCTCAGTAAACGAAGGGTAGCCTCTGCATCCGCCACGGAAGAGAGCTCGATACAAGAGCTCTTCTGGCTCCGATTAGAATCCATCAAACGATCGAAACTCAAACGGATCCAATCATTGAAACGCGATCGCGTGTTTGAAGAAGTTACAGAGCTACTTGAGTTCGATTACTGTAAGCACAAGGGCTGGGCCATCATCGGAAACGGATCAACGGAGAAAATAGTTGGGGAGAATCTGACGGAGAGGATGAGGCGAATCTTGCGGTGGGGAGAGCACGCGGCGGGGATGAGTTTCGCGGAGGCGATTCGAATCGCGGAGGAGGAGCCGTGCGAAGAGAGTCACACGGTGGTGGTGGTGGTTCCGTTTCAGGAAGAAGGTTCGAGAGTTGTCACGTGCGAGAAATGCAAAAGGCCCATGAAGAAGTTTGTTGCCTATCAGTAAGTAACTTACAGGCCCATTTCTATAATCCTATAACACTAATTTGGCCCATGATAATTTCTAATCTGTGACTGTTGCTACGTTTCCAACAAATAAAGATATCTAATCTCTCTGTTTTTGCTATCCCAATAATTATGATTTGGAATTTTAATACAGATCAATTCAAATATTTGATTGAAAATAATGATTGTAAAGAATATTTGTTATACTGTGTTGTATTATTGAATATGAAGAGTATAAGTTATATAGGCGTAGAACATAATCAAATAGCATAATTAAAGATAAATATTATAATTAACGTATATAAGAGTGATCTGAGATTTGAGTAAATCATCATAGGTGATACGGTACTTCTTCCTTAACAGAAATAGGTTTAGTTGTTAGTGACTAAGTTTGCAGCTTCGAAGATATTACGAAATGCGACCAATTTGTCTCTTTCCTAAAATTTTGAAAACATTCCATGGGGGAATGTTTGACATGAAAATTATCAAAACAACACTATCACCATTTCCTTCTGTTCGCAACATACCCCGGACAAGAAAGTGGTTTGTATTTGCAAGATATTCTGGACAAGGAAGCGACAAGCAGCAGAGCCGACCTTAAACATAAGCAAATGAAACATGACTCATAGTTTCAAAATCTATACTATTAAAAGGGAAAGAATGCTGAAAAATCTACTTATGCAAGTTGTTTGGACCCTTTCCTTAGATTTAACTTTTTTTGGTCTTACCATATATTTTTGTAACATTATATACCATATCTATACCCGATTTTTACTCTAAGAATAAAATCAATAACATTACACCATATATTTACAGATTATAAAACATTGTAGCAAAACTATATCAATCCTATTGGGCCATTGGCCACCAACGACTTCTAAACATGCCCCATTAAGATTATAACGTGACTGATCTATATCCTAATATACAAAAATTATATCATTCTACTGACTCTCGAAACATTCACTCCATCTTGCCATTGATCAGACTTTTGTTTTTTTTTTTAAATGAAAAGCTCCTTGGATGCCTCATGTTGACCTTACATGTCTTCTCTTCCTGAAGCAAAAATAGCAAAAATATGTCAAAACTCTTATTCAAATGTCACTTATTCGAAAATCAAACATCAATACTATTAAAATAGAAACAAATTCTATCTACTTGCAAATAGTCTAGGTTGTACCATTACATTTATTTCTTCCTAATATTTTTTATACAACTAACTTAGTTGTTTTTAAATATATATCATATCTAACTAATTATTTTAATATTTTTAAGAAAGATATCTAAAAAGATATTTTTGAGTATCGTTTTCAAAGTTTACTTTTTATAATATCTTTTAATACCTTTTATTTAAAATGTAGACATACATTTCTTTTTAATATTTACTTTTATATAATAAAAGTCTTTTACCTATAATTAAAAAGCGAATATTATTTATTTTTTTCGTTTATATAATAAGAAATAACATTTCTGCAATTTTTATATTCATAATTAAATACTACACCATTTAATAAATATAAAGTAACTTAATCCATTTATTAACTATATTATAAATTATGAAATAACAAAATAAAATATATTAATGAATTTTACAACATACTTCATCTTATTAAAACAAATATCTAAGTAAGATATACAAACTAATAAATATTTTTATATTTAAATATCTATATATATATAAATTAAATATTAAAAATAATTTAATATATTATCAAGTATGAGACGGGTTGAATAACCATAGTTAATTTATATAATAATTCTGAAAATATAATTATAAAACTAATTTCTACCAATACAAAAAAAATAAAAAATTAAATTTTTACTTAATTTAAAGTTTTAAAATATAAGTAAAATTGATATAAGACGGGTTATATAAATGAATTATTTTCATAAAATTATATTCATGCAAATTTTAATTTTATTATATATAGTTTGAAAGCATTTTTTTATAAAAAATACATATGTATAAGATTTCTAATTTTGAGTAAATAAGTTTTTGAATATAAATTAATCATGTGCTTTAAAGTACGGGTCAAAATCTAATAATAAAATTATTATTATATAATAAAAATTTATTAACAAAATTAAAGTTAATAGTATTTAAATGTTTAATATGAATAATGAAATAAAATTTAAATTAACCAAAAAAAATCGAAAAATTATAATATGTGAACAATAAAAGTAAACTAAATAAATAAGTAAACGATTATATTTATTTCAAACTTAAATCACTAAGTTTTAGTAACCATATATTCTCAAATCTATTTCTATTTTAGTATGAATCCTCTCAAATATCGATATGTTACATGTACAACAAAATGATACTTTAGTTTGACTAAAATTGTATGGCTAACTTTTTTAAAATTGGAGCATCACATTTATAATATGTATTCACCATTAATCTAAAAATTCATGAATTAGAATACTTTAAATATGAAAATTTAAGTAAAATTGTTTTACATAATTGATCAACCATCAGTTCAACCGGTAACCGAGTCCTAGGTTTTAGAAGTTTTTTGCGGGTTTTATAGAATTTTTAAATAAAGATTTTTTATAAACCAAATCGGATTATATATAGGATCGCCGGTTTTACTGGTTTAACTGCGGTTCCAGATCGGATTTTAGAACACCGAATATAACGCTTCATCTGTAACATTTAAATGTAGATATACAATCAAAAATACAAATTTATATCATATTAATTTGGTTTGTTTTAAAAATAATCTAGTTTTAATAATTAATATACATGACATACGATTCCTAAATTATTTGGATTTTTAAAAAAGTTATTACTAAATTGTCTATAGTCTCCAAAATCTCATGAGGGACACTAGCACCTCCCCTAAGGACAATTCATCACCTGTCATAAGAAAAAGATCAAAGGCAGCAGTTTAGATATTTGTTGAATCTGAGTTTGGTCGAGACTCGGTAAGGACAAATTGGACTCGACGGTAGGTTAGTTCAAAGCATATATTATTGATCGGGAAAAGTATAGGTTTACAAAGTGAGAACAGGCAGAAAAGTAACCAATGTTCGTTTGAGCTAGCTGGAAAAGTAGAAGTCGGTAAGAAATACAACAAGTAAAATCCTAATTTCTAACCGTTAAAGTGTGTATGTGTGTGAAAGTCTGGATTCCTTCCTCCGTCGGTCTTGTCCTCCTAATATATAAACCTTTTGTCTGGTTTGCCTTAGGTCTTCTTGACCTAATGGGCTGAGACCTGTCTCTCCGGCCGAGCAACTGGGCCGAGTTATCAGGTTTCTGAGCCAAGCTGGTGTGGTAAGCTTGTGGAGTCGAGTAAAGAGTCTTCAGCCAAGCGTGAGCATTGAGTCGGAAGCCGTTTAGCTAAGCTGTTCTGAGCCGATTTGGTGGACCGAATCTCTTATTTGGTGGGTCTTGTGGAGGGATGCAATCCATGTCCTCCAGTATTTGGTAATATGAAAGCCCCATTAAGGGACATAAAATGCCAAGTGAAGAAACGAGGGAGTGAGGTATATGAAGACTTAAAGGGTTATTCATATGTCTTAACCGTGCGGACCTCTCAAGCATTCCAGGCAAAAGTATCCTTAATGAAATCAAATGAAGAAGAAGGAAGTAGAGAAGATGTCGAACAGGAAAAGCAGTCAGAGAGCACAAGGAGTAGTTTTCCAGGAAAGAGAATCTCTCCCCTAGGAAATCCTTGAATCAATTCCAATATTCCCCATCTTTCTCATCTTCCAAAGATCCTAAAAAAAAATCATATCATCCAATATTCCCCATCTTTCTCATCTTCCAAATATTCCCCATTTCAAATGAAGTCATTCCAGTACTTCCATCCACATTCCTTTTGCTCAACTCATATTATTACAGTCTGGGCAGTTATTTTTGCAAAATAACTTCTTGATTACTGAAAAAAATGCAACAGATCTGACATCTGCTTACTCTTAGAGATTAAGCCAAGACGATGATTAAATAAAAAAATTGAGCAGGAAGAACGATAGATAACAAACAGCTCATCCAATCCAGGAAAAAATGTTCACTTTGGTATAAGCTTGTAATTGAGACGTAGCCAATCATAAAGTTCAGCATTTTCCATGCAAACATACAATTTTATGACAAATGTATACACAAATAGCCAAGTATGCAGCAAATGTGAAGATTCATGGAACTTACGAAACCTACTAGCGATCATTTTCATCGTTTAACGAACCACTTTGTGATCACTTTCTTGGCTTCTCTCTGATAGTCTTCTTTGATACTCTTGGTGATAGAGTTATTTCAGAGGGAGATGCCTCCTCGACAAAAATGCAACATATCCTACAATTCCCTGCTTTTGCAGATTACGCCGAGACTACGAGAAAAAAAACTTCTTATTTAATAATTGTAAAACACACAAAAACTGAATAATTATAAAACACTAGGGGTTTTACCCCGCGCTTGCGCGGGGTTTGTTTGTATTTTTTGAGTTATTTTGGGTTTTCGTTGGCATTTCAATTCGATGTTATCAGTTTTGCATGATTCTTTTGATTTGCATATGTTTTTTAAATATATTACCTATCGCTTTTTCAATCGTTTTGCTTTTCTCTTAGTTTGATATCTTTTATTTCTGAAAAACATCTGTTTTATTTTTCCGTAAAACAACTGTAGTCTAATGGTGTACAATGAATTTGTCCTCTCTGAATAATATTTGTTGTGTATTACAATTGTTTGTTTGGACCCTTTTTAGTTAGAACCCAAATTGTTTTTTTTTTCTTTACCGAATTGTGTTGCACCAATACTTATGTTCTCTTTCCCTGTTATCCTCCTAAAGTGATCATCATCACCTTGTCACATATTATCCTGCTATGCATTTCATGTATCACATGTATTTCCAATTTATTTTCGGCGATTTCTTAAAACTCTCGTGCTTCCAAGTGGTTGATTCCATTATTTTAGATGACCATATGGTATGTTTTGTGTTCTGAACCACATAATTGTTCTTGTCGGATTTTATTGGTAATTCTGTTTGTTTGTTTTTTTTCATTTTATTCAGGGTCAGGATACAAATGTGGTGAACATTTATTTGAAAATTTATTTTTCTCTATACTTTCTACATAAATAATTTTATTTTGTGTGTGTGTTAAGGCAAGTTTGTATATATATATATATGTATATGTTCAATGAATCATTTGCAAAAATGGCTATGGCTAAAATTTGGAAAATTTAGTGAGACAACATAATTAAAGATACATATAATTATTAGAATTTGAATGGATTAGTAACTGAAATACATTGATGGACTTTAGCAAGTTACTGAAGATGTCAGAAGAAGAGAGATGACTGACACCGTAAACTTAGGTGTGAATCAATTTGGTTTTGAGGCAAAATTAACGTTGTATAAAAGGGAACGAAGTGATGTCAGCTTTTAGAGACTGCACAGACTAAATTTTTCATTTTGGGTTGAGTTTTGAGAATAGAATCATAAAAGAATTGTCAATCAGAATAGGACATGTAATTATAACAGGCATAATTAAGTTGATGAATGAATTTTATGCAATAAACGTAGGAAAATGTGTATTCTATACCTTAATTAATGTATATATTTTTCTTAATTTTTAGAATGTAGAAAATGTTGCTGATGTGGACACTCCAAGAGGAGAGAAAACTCACACTCTAAATTTAAAGATAACATTTAAGCTAAAACTATAATGTTTGAAAAAAAAGACACTAATGTTTTCAGTGGTTTATTTGTTATACCAAGGAGATAATTATGAGATTACTTGTGTAGTTGCATTTACTTACAAACTTTATGAAATTACTAAAGCTAACCTCCTCTAAGGGAAACAAATCGGCTCCATGGCTGAATGTAAGTTCAATGCAGAATCTCTTGAGGTCTTCAAGTGATACCTGCAGCAACCAGACAATAATATTATTAGATACGTTGAAAGCCTATGAAGAAGGGACGTCAGAAATAGTGTGAACCTGAGTGTTTTCAAAGAGACTTAGGACAATGTAGCTCATGTAATCGAGTTATCTTGTTTTGCAAAGACGTTCCAATGCATCTTGGGAGATGAGACTCTCCTCTCCTTGAAGTGATTCGTCCAGGTTGTAATATCTAAGTACGTTCATCAGCGAATGAATATGATATTCCTGTTTAATCAGCACCGTTTCACTCTCAATCACACACACACACACTTACAAGCAAAATGGAGAAAGAAGGAAAGTTACAGATGTGAAGTAGAGTCTAGTTCTCACATGACGTTCAGGGGTCTTGACATTTGCATACCTAAAATGGGAAAAGTGAAAAGCAATTAGTATTATACAACACTTGAGTAATATGCAGAACCAAGAGAAGGAGAAGCAGAGAATAAGCTATTATTTAGGATCTAATCTGACATAGACTCAAGATTCCCACTATGCTTACCCCTATAAAACAAAGTAAGAGTCTCAAAGTATATAGACGTCGTTATTTCATCTCTTTATTTTATCTGTTGTCCATTATAATATGTAACTCGTTTAGAAAAATCAAAACATACTTATAGTGGATTTGATATGAAAAAACGAAGTAATAGTGCTAATTTAATATGAAACAACTGGCTGGTTCTAACCTGATTTCTTGCGTGACTCCACAGCAGTACCATGACTACCTGACAAGAACACTCCAGTTCCACCCTACCCGTCAACGAACACCGCCTTCACGGCGGACTTTGGTCTCTATTGGTTGTGATAGCTCCTTGCTCGATGTCTTAATGCATCATCATTTCGCTGCTTGTCTTTTCTCCTTTTTGATCTTCTGGAACTATATACACAAAATGAACATCGAGCTTTTTGTTTTATAAACCGTCGTATTATAACCGAAAAGCGTAAGAAAACTCAAAGTAATTATCAACTGATAAAACATGGAACTGCTCATCGATTAAAGAATGCATCTAGTAACAACTTCTATTCTTTCTCACTGCAGGCCATATCCTTGAACATTTTTATCAGAAACAAATGCAACTAATTTAGACAGAATCTCAATCAGATAACTACAGCTAATGTTCAAACCTTACATATATAGTGTCATACAAATACAAACGATTGAGAAGAAAGAATCTCACATGGTAATCAAGTTGGCTCTGGATCTCAATCTCATCATCATCATCAGTAACATCTTCCAACTCAGGCAATGATATCTTGAAGAAGGCGCTCATGGAGATATTCTCGGCGTTTTATTCGGCCTCAACTTCCTTTTGCTGAGCATACGCTTCCTCCGTTAGCTGAAAAAACAAAACTATTAGAGAAATCGATCAATCAACAAAAGAATCCGAAACTTCTCACCTTCTGGCTTTTGTAACCGTTCATCGGTGAGGGAGCGGCAGCGACGGAGACTTCCTTAAAGTTCCTCTTTGTCGTCATTGGAAGAACGCAGTGAGAATCACCTTACTGCTTAGGCACAGACCTAGCCGATCTTACCGTTCTGCTATTTACCAACTCACAAGGCTCCAATTTGGAGGAATTATGTAGAGGTAGAGAAACACACACTGCTTCATGTAAACTCAATTTGTGTTTTGATAAAAGAAAGGAAACAGAGAGGTCGAGAATGTAAATTGGGTTTAATGAGAATCACATTAATTGGGGACATTTTGTAGGATACGTTGAACCTTGTTGAGCCTTGAGCGTTAAGGGAGGTGAAGAGTTGATAGGACAAAATATGTGTTCGCAGACAGAGTTGAAAGATACGGAGAGGTTGAAGAAGAGTCGAAGAACAAAAAAACACAGAAAACCCTAATCAACTGGAAGCCAAAACGCATAGTTTTGTTGGATAACCAAATATCCTTTACGAACAAACCAATAAAACCAAACAATCTAAAAAATAAAGTGCGGCCCACATGTTTAAATAGCCCACATATTTCATACAGAACAAAGAACATAATAGCCCAATTATTTAAAAAATGGACACGTGTCTCTTTGGCAGGAGTGATACTCCGCCATTATATTATAGAAGATTTGCATTAATAAATTGATAAATATATAAAATACCGATATAATGATTTGTAAAAAGACATAGTATATGAAAAGACGATACACTCTTTCTTTAATTTTATAAATGTCCGGTTTGTATGGTATTCCAGAATTCCGTAATGCAACGCCATAGGTTTTTGTTTTCTATTATATTACTGTGCTGAACAAAATTTATGGAACATTTTTATGTGTTCATGTTTTCATACACCACGAATGTAGTAACCCAGTCGGTTTAAGTGCAGGCGATACGCTCTTGGATTCGATCTATTGTGGGAATACTTTTATTGTGTCTTGGTATAAGAAAGAGTCTATTTTCTCGACCTGGGAGATTATGGTCCTCAACCCAGAACCTACAGAATAACAACAAAAAAATGTTCTCATACACAAAAAACTGAAAAAACGATGTGAAGGATTTGTTGTGTACTAGATAGGAGATAAAAATAGTTTGATTTTATAGAAAAAAACAATAACTTATTGTCCATTTTCCATAAAACAAAGGTCTAAATTTTGACTTTAGACCTTTGTTACTTTTTTATTTTCTTAAAATGTCAAAACAATATTTTAAAAGCAAAAAAAATTATTGAAAATTACAAAGAATGATTTAAGATACATGTACACTTATTAAAAATATTTTATGGTTAAATTATTGTGGAAGTAATATTTTATAACTTTTTCTATGTTAGAATGTCTAATCTACCCCTACGAGGATGCAAAATGTCACTTTGAAGCTTGAACCAATTTTTTGTGTGTGTATCATTACGATCATTTATAATCAGTACTGTAAGTAAAATTCACACCAGAAAAAAATAAAAGAAAATAAAATGAAATTCTCACCAATCTTCCATTACAGACGACGAAGTTTATTTTTCTTTCTCTATCATGGTGTAGACTGTATCTCGCTGGTTTTTATACGAGCCGAGTTCTCCATCGAGCTGACAATTTGATGAATTTCTTATTTCTTATACTACATGGAGCATTTCAACGATTACACATCATTACAAGTAAAGATAAATATTATACTAAGTAACGTTAATCCCTCTATATATTAAAAGAGAAGTCACTTTGCCACATGTTACTCATACAGGGCTTCTCAGAAGAATTCTCTTGATTTTATTAGTTGATTTTTTAGAAATTCTTTTTTGATTTATTTTTATCATCGACATACTACAAAGGAAATCAACACTAAATACATATCTTTTGTGTTTTCTCGATTGAAAGGTAAATGTATTTTAATCATCGACAATACTAAAAAGGAAATTAACACTAAGTACAAACTAAAAAGGAAATCAGTACTCTTAATTGATTGGTCGATCACTAATTATTTACTAACCTTACTAATAATAATACACGTATTAATAATTTTCCTTATTAGATATTACTTGCGCAATAATATTAATTAATACTTGTATTAATAAATTTCCTTATTACAAATACGGAAAACAATCCACTCTTGATATCATATTGATTACATTGTTTAGTGCGATTTATCGATTTGTATCTAATTAGGTTGTTTGTTATTATTAACTTACCTTACTAATATTGAATATACAGTTTCTAATATATATTTTCTATATACACTTTCTCATATGATTAATTGTATAGAATATATAATATTCTCAATAATTTATTAGAGAATATTATATTTCTTAGCTTATTATGCAAGCTAAATCATTGAGAAACGTCCACCAATTTACTATATATAAGACATTCACAGTAGGAGAAACGAAGCCACTGAACTTTTTATTCTGAACTTTTTATGTTGATATTGTTTTTGTTATTTTACATCATTAAGCTTTTATATATACATATTTCATCAGAGCTGACTTTTCTTTTGGTTTATATGCAGATGCCCTATTATAACGATTTCACCACGATGCAGGGTAATTTTTTTTTATCTTTCTATATGATTTGATTAATCGTAGATCTATTTGAATTCTAATTCTTACTTTTTTAATATGTTCATAGTTATTGTCTTTCTATTTAATGATTGTTTGTTTGAGCTTAGAAGGAGAAGAATGCTTTCATGTGTATTTTTCTATTGGTTTTTTAATTTACAATTTTAGTTTATATGCGCAGACCAACGATTATGACGTTCCCTCCTGTGGATCCATATGTACTTAAATCTCTCTTCACATTCATGTTATTCAGAGACATGAACATTACAAATGATCATATCATCCAAAACACGTAAACAACAATGTAAGTTTCATGCTTTGTTACTTTCTCTATGTTTTTCAAATAATTGTTTGCTTATACACTAAAGAAAAAATCTTTAATCAATATTTTATTATAAAATTTAGTATAACTTTTTATACATATTATCAACTTTGTACTCAAATATGATTTTATACAATTTATCATATTATAAAATGTATATCCTATAAATTCATATATGTAAACTATATAGTTCTTTTTTTTGTCATCTTTTTTTTTTTGTCATCATATACTATATAGTTCTACGTCAACTATAATATAACTTTATACAATTTATCACATAATAAATTATGTATATAATTCAGAGTTAGAATATGATATGTGTAACATTTTTGTATGATATGATATGCGTAAGTATTTATTATAAAATTAGAAAATCATATTTGTTACATATTTATATGATCTTTTAATTAAAATTAAATATCTATAGTAATATTTATTAATCAAAAAGTTGTTGCAACTACTTTTTATATTTATTCTTTCCTTATTATATATCATTTAATATTTAAATATCTATAGTGAAATTTGTCTTATCAAAAATTCATTATTGGTCTTAAAACACAAACATTCTTCTTATTTTGTTCGATCCTTTATGATTGATCATAACTTTGCTTGGTTCGGACTATTAACTATTGGTCTCTCTGTCTTATGTGTTTGTTGTTCAATTAAGATTGGTTTGTGTTTGATCGTAGTAGTAACGTCAAAACAAAGTTGCCGTGTGCAGAGGATAGGGAGATGTTCTTTTGCGTGTGACAAAGCATCTTTCTTTTTTGTTCTTACCATTATTGATTACTACACTTCTCTTCCAAGTTTCTTTCTTTCATTATTTGAGTTGATTTGATTTTGATTGTTTCACATCATCTTTCTCTGTTCTTGATTAGAAAGAAGAAGTTTTGATTATAAACCACAACCTTGATACTATTTTTACAAGCTATGGTTTTGAGAGTTATGACTTGGATCCTAACTTGTTTCTGTTTCCTCTGTAGATAAGAAACTTGTTGAGCACGAGCCATGTATCATTATCAACAACGATCTCAACACCATGCGCTAGCTAGCTCACATGGTTCAAGCTTCAAACCAAATCAACAACGATCTCAACACCATCGAACAAGGTAATTTTTTTTAATCACACAACAAGGTAATTTTGTTAGGGTTACTGCTAAGTAATGTAATATAGTGATTTAAATTTAAATTAAACCCAATAATTGAAAAAACTACACTCTAATATATATTTCTAATACTAATGTTAGAATTAAATCGGTTATATACAAATTTCTATATTAAATATAAGTGATATAACATAATTATTATATATTTCTATAGATTTACAATATATCAAAATCAAAACTATTTATTATTCTTTAATTTTATACCCATATTATGGTATTAAGAAAGATATACCTTGTTGGTAAAGGATTTTAATTAGTTAATTCGTTTATTAATAACTTGCCTTATTTTATTATCAATTACTTGCGCAAGTTGATATGATGATTACCTTATTTTGCCATCAATTACTTGTCTTAAAAGGTATGTTAATTATTGCAAATTTATGACAGTCAATTTTTAATATCTTTCTTTAATTGCTTCATGCTTATTGAAAGGAAATAAATATTACAAGAACCATAATACTTTATATATCTCAAGAAATATCTTTACAAGAATTTTTATAACAAATATTTCAAAAACCATAAGACTTAATGATAAAATATGATTATTAATTCATAATTATTCTTTAAATTTGAAATATTCTAAATTTTTTTATTATATATAATTCTAAACAAAATAATCTTTTTAGGAAGTGTTTTTTAAAATATACATTCAATTGACAAATTTAAAAGTTAAATTTTCGTGAAAATATATGTCTATTAAGTAAATTTCTTGTTCTTTTATGATGTCATTTATTGGTAACTATATACATGTGATATTGCATTAAATGTGTATGTTCTTTATTTTTCCTAATTAGTTAATTCGGAAATATGATGATTACCTTATTTTTCTATCAATTACTTGCACAAATTTATATGATAATGGTGATTTGAGTTAGAAAAGCCCAAAACTATTATCCATTTAGAAAACCACAAATATAATGGTGATTTGAGATTTAGAAAAGCCAAAACTATTATCTTTATTATATATATATATACATATAAATATATGGATCTTAAAAATGTAATTTACTATATATATACATTTGTTTGTTTTTTCTATTAACAGATAAATAACACATATGAGAGACCGGTTGTAGTTGACTACAAACCATTTTTCAATCTGTTTCAATAGCGATATGCAAATTTAATATTATTTTCGTCTCAATAAAATTTAGAAATCTATTAAATTATTTTATATTGTACAATTGCTAAAACAAATTTGACAATTTTTTGCAGGTTTCTATAGGATTTGTTTAATTCATAATTGTTCTTTTTATTTTATATTACTTATGAATTATATTTAAATTTTTATCACATTTTCTTTGCAGGTTTCTATGGGATTGTGATATCTATGAGATTTTTATCATATTTTTTAATATGTCACTGTCTCCTGTATATTTTTCTTACATTTATTTTTTTAATAGTTAACTTTTATTAAAAACATACTAATGATGTTAATTTTTTTTACTTTAGTTAACTTTCATTTGTTTATTCTTATATATTTTTGTGACTTTTTTAGTTTTTGTTTCAGTTTAATATTGAATTTATTTCACATCTATATATATAAAAGAGTGTTTTGCTCTCTTCTGGTGATGCCACGTCATTAAGTGGGTGCATCACAGCGCGACACCTGTCCCACTATTTTAAAACACCGCGTTTCATTTAAATCTGTCGTATTTAGGTGGGTTTCGTTTTATATGGACTTTATTCTTGGGCTGGCCGGTATCCAGAATCTCTAACGCGCTTTGATCCATTTTAGGGTTCTTCCCACGTGGTCATTGTCGCATCCACCTTCCAGCTTCGGCTCTCTCAAATCTCACCGCCATCGAGCTCTTCTTCTTCCTCCGCACCTTCTAATATTGAATTCCGAAACTGGAAAAAACAAACAAATATATGTGCATAAACAAACGAACAAAAATCTTTGAAAATGAAAAATTATTTAGAGATACAGAGAAGAGATTACCGAGTGGTGACGACGAATACGGCACATGGCGAGCTTCCGCAGAGACAAAGAAGAAGAAGATATAGAAAGAAGTTGAGATTCGTTAAATAAAACAGAGAAAAAATGAAACAAATCAGTAGACAGATAAGAAATGTAGAGAAGAGAGAGAGAAGAAAAGAGAATCGTGTGATGATAAAAAAGAGATCCCAATCTGAAAAAAGTGTGAAGAAAACAAGTCTCTGGATCCGTTTCTCGGTGCACAAAAAAGGACAAAAGAGAGAGGTTGAGATTGATTCTCCACCGTTAGATTAAACTTTAATCAATGACTATTATTAAATCTGGCATAATCCTTGCCATATGTTATCAACCATTTGAATATAAAGTCTAAGATCAAAATTTTATAACTTATACATAAAAATTATAAAAGTATTTTCATGGAGAATTATTTGAATATAAAGTTTAAGGTTAAAATTTTATAACTTATTACATTTAAATTATAAAAGTTTTTTCATGGAGCATAAGGTTTATGGTTAAGTTTATAGTTTATAGTTTAAAGATTAAGAGTTTGTTTAAAAATTAGGGCTTATTTGCCAAATAACCAAAGAAAAAATAGAAATTAGGTTTGTAGAGAGAAGGTAGAGAGAGATAGGAAGAGAAAGTAGGAGAGAGAGAGAGATTTTGGTTAGTTTGTGAATTTGTGTTTTTTGTATGGTTAGTAGGCCTAATTTCCCTAAAAATTAAGGGTATAAAGTTTTAAATTTGTGTTGAGAATTGTGTATAATAAATATAACTTTTTTTTAATAGATAAAACTTAGGATACTTAATAGAAAGGTTCAAAGATTTGTACTTTTTATCATGCAAATGTAATACATGCATTAATATGTATGTGAACACATCAACATACGATACAGATATTACAATCTTTGGAAAAACACACCATGGACACATACACTGTTTATACTTAAAAAACCGAACCTGCATTCTCACCTCCCCAACGAGATCAAATCATCAATATAAAAAGGGTTAATACAAATCAAAGAGAAATATATATGTTCATCCAACTACAGATTATCACAAGGAATGATGTAAGGCCAAATCAATTCTTAATGTATAATTAAAAGTTAAAAGAATATGTTACTTAACAAAAGAAATAGGTAATATAATTTTTTTTAAAAAAAATCATAACTAAATTTCCATATAGCATGATTTATTTAGTCTTTAAATAAAATAACATGTACAAAATCTAATTAGTATGTATATTTTATATAATAAAAATATTAAACATATACTATAACTATTTAATTATTTTTAAATTTACATCCCGCCCGTAGGGCGGGCCAGCCCTAGTACTTTATGTGTATATGTTTTAAAACATAATTTTTCTTTTAAAAAATTAAGCGACAAAGAGCCTAATTAAACCGATCCAAAAACAAACCGAACCGAATATAAATTGAACTGGATATAAACCACACCGAACCAGACTAAATAAGGTTTACTTCAGTTGAAAAAAAATATATTAAAACCAAACTAAACAAACCAAACCGAAAAAGTAATGAATTGTCCACCCCTACTGCATCCTAGAGATTTGCGCAAATCTTGTTTCAGCGTTGAAACTCTCACTTGTTCCACTAACTCCCACATTTAAACTCAATCGATACTCCTGTCTCAGCATTATACTATATTTTTATACCCGCACAGAGTACAGACGGGTCACCTAGTTTAGACTTAAAAGAAACACACGATAACAACTAGAATATGTAAATTAGTATTATTTATTTCCCTACCACGAGCACTCGAATTCCTGGCCTTAATTAATAGGGCCAATTTCCCAGTGACGATAGCAAATTAGACTTCTTCCGTTGTCTTCGTCGTCGTCTTTATCATCATCACTAGATTCACTACTACCACACCACCACCACCACCACACACTTGAACCATTAGTTTATCTTGGCAACGCCTTCCACAACAATCGCAGATGGGTCGAGTGAAACCATTGTTTAGAACTATATTAATCTGATGACTATTTAACAAGAGATTCTGAGCAGGCTTGACATAAGGTGCACATTTCCCTAGTACACATGGCCTGTGGAAGACGACCCCCAGAGGCGGACCTATTTGAAGAGCTGTGGGGTCACCTGACACCACAAAAATCTGTTAAGTATTTGTTTTGTATAGAAAGACATTAAAGATTCAGTAGCACAGATGGTTAAATATGGTGCTTGACCCCACAAAACCTGAGTTCGAACCTCACCAGTGACACCTTCGACTATTTTTGACCCCAGTCAAGTTCAGTCCTGGGTCCGCCACTGACGACCCCACATTCGTAACATGTATAATGCCATTTATTTGTATCCAGAGTTCGCTCACAAACCTCACACCAATCGAGACTTGCATTCTACTTATAAGAAAGGGTGAGGAAATGCTCATCATGCTCATATCTCACTTTATATGGCAGTGTGGCACAATAGAAGCACAAAAGAAGTGTTTGAAATATCACATTCAGTACAATTTAGTGTTTGAAATATCACTTGTCTGCACATTGAACATGGTCTAGATTTTCCAACTTCATTGCTTAGGAACAGTGGATGTGGATGACACTGACAATCGAATGGCCAGATATTGCAGCACATCGCACGTCTATACTTATAGACTCACTTCCTTTGCAACACACATATCTGAAACCATATGAAAAACGATGACAATATCCACAAAAGAAACAATTTTGGGATCACTCACTTGTAGGATAAATGGATAGGGATGTGCTATATGTTGTTTTGTCCGAGGAAGATTTGCACATGCTTCATGGAGTACAAAATCACAGTTGCCTTTCATACATTTGTAAATGCCACCACCATAAAACGGAAGTAGACATGCTTGACATCGCTCTTTATCATCATACATGATGTCAGTGGTCTTCTTTCAAAATTCATGTGATGTGAATGACTGAAATGTTGTATAACTCCATTGCCTATCACTTCAAAAGAATTGAGATTTTCATATTCTTCTTCCGGTTCTTCCTCGAGCTCTTTTCCATCCCACACATCTTTCCGAGTTGCGCACTTGGAATGAACTACATAAGTACAATCTTTCGTGCAAGAATATTTTCCGTGATTGACTTCCACTTTTGGCGACAAACGCCACAAGACAATATTTTTGGAAGAGAATATGTAAAAGAAAGACGGTGGTCATGACGGGATATTCTTATGACAAATGGTAAGGAAATAAAAATTTTATGGACAACAAAATCGCATTGAAGACACACGTAGATAAGAGATTTGCTATCAATTACCCCACAGACGTCACATATCAAATCAGCTTTTCTGGGAAAGTGGTTGAGGTTATGCTCGTGCCTTTTTTTATTGTTCAGGAATGAGGGTTTTCTCGCACAAACGGGATCCAAACTAAACTTATAGACAGAACAGTAGTAATATAGCCTTTCAAGATTAAATCCATAGCGTGCATCACAATAAGAACAAGATATCATCTCACCAACGACACTAGGGAGAGCTAAGGGATGAAGCGTGCGAAGTTGGAGATGGTGTTTAGGGTGATTTGATTAAAGGGGGAGACTCGACACATTCTTTGTGGTAGGATACCTTACATTCACCACAAAAGTAATAGGTTGTGCCGATTTCTTTACATTTACAAGCACCGCACAAGTAAGGGCAAATGAGGCGAGTAGGTGGAGGATGATCGACAGAATCCATGGTTACACAAAAGAAGTTATGATATATTGAGAGGTTGGAGTTTAGTTGTTGTGATTTGTGACTATATATACTTACATATATACAATTTTAATTATTGGAGTATCATTTTTCTTTTTCTTTACACAGCATCTCACGACAAGTATTGCAATCTAAGCACATTTTAAATTGCTCAAGCAAAGTACTAATTCTATGCTTTTATATTTGCTTTCCCATATTCTTCTCTTAAGTCTTGAACTTACCCCTTTTTACGGTTTCAAATTTTACTACCCGGCCTGTCCCACAAACAAAGTAGAATCTTTTACCAAAAAAGAATTTCAACACAAAAGGTCCAACTTTATACAAAAATTTGAACCTATTAAGCAATAGAGAGACCGGTAAACTCGAGAACCAAATGGTTATTTACTACTAGAGAATGGAGTTTCAGTTAGTAAACAATCTTTGAACCTATTCAAATTTGTATCCAAAAATTTGTCAATCATAATGGAAACAAGAATGAAACACGAAGTTACTAGTAACCATTATATCATTCAGACTAAAGATTTCTATAGTTACAAAAAGATCGACTGATTGAACAAAGTCATGTTAAACAGTCTTCCCGAGATTCAAGTTACCGGGTTTTGGCTCAATATGTCATCTTTGGTCACAGGGAAAGTACAAGCCATTGGAAGATCAAAAGTAGAAATTCAACAGAGCAGAGAGTGGAAGGGCTATGTCCATTGACTCCAAAAGAAGTTGAAATATTTCTGAAAGGTCTTGGATATTCTCAGTACATTCATTTAGAGCATGATTATTGCAAGGATAATATGAAACTATTGAGCATGTGTTTTAAGGTTTTTAATACCCAATTATCTATTTATATACTATTTTTTATTAAACTGTCTGTTGAGAACTCATGCTAAAATCTCTGCAATAATGATGCTCTTGCATTTTTTCTTTTTTTTTTTTATGCTCTTATATTGCAGCCGGGGCCATCTATGAAGGTGATGATAGACTCTTGGAGCTTAAGTTGTAGCACTTCCGGAAACTAGTCTTTAGGGTTTACAACGCCCCTCTCTTAATTTTTCATGCTAATGGGAATCTAAAGATTGATAATGTTTAGTATCATGTACTGGATTTTGTAGGAAATTCTTGATGCGGAAAACGAGTTAAAATGTTAATATAAGAATTTTCATGATCTGTAATAGGAGTTAAGAAAATGAAAAAGATAATACAAGCTGGATATGAATAGTTAGTTTGAATCATTGTTTAGAAACCCACAATAACCAAAGCAGTAACAAAGGAAACAAGATATAAAAAAGATTCCAAATTATATAAAAGAGCCTTGACACTTGAATGAAACCACAATGACAAATCTTCTTGCCTTTGAAAATTGTCTTCCCATCTTCTCCAACCTCTTCAGTTTTACAAGACATACCATAATCATATCTCAGTGTTACAAGACATACCATAACCTTACCTAAGTTACAACAAATGTGAATTAATCGAGATCGATCTTTTCTGATATTACTAGTAAATATATTAAAAAAAAAACATTCTTCAACAAGTTCTGTTAATAATATTACATTAACGGGCCCATTAATATTTCAGTTTTGGGCTAAATCATTAAGAAGTCAGTCAAGCGCTATTTAGCTAGGTCGACGAGATAATCTAGGGTTTGAAAGCTGTGTATTCGCCATGCAAACACAGCAGCAGCACATCAATGAGATCCCAGTTGACCTCATGGTCATCGAAATACTGTTGAGATTGCCGGCGAAATCTATCGCCAGATGTTGCTGCGTATCGAAGTTTTGGTCTGCCATAATCAACCGTACGGATTTTACGGAGTTGTTCATGGCAAGGTCTCAGGCCCGTCCCCAAATCTTGTTCTCTTTCCAAAAAAGCGATTTCTTCTTCTTTTTGACACCTCAGGTTCAAAATAAGTCATCTCTTGTTGCCAAGAATCATATAAGACTCCCGATTGATGATTCCTATCAAATTTGTGGTCCTGTACACGGTTTCGTCTGTCTTACAAATTATACAAGTGGAATGAAGGAAACAGTGTCTACGATATATAACCTTAGCACCGGACAAGCCATTCATTTACCCAATGCGAAGAGACGCAGTAATACCGTGAAGAGTTATCTTGGGTTTGATCCCATTCACAAGCAATTCAAAGTATTGTTAATCACCGCCAGGCTAGGAATTTCTGATGAGCATCAAGTTCTGACATTGGGGACTTCAAATCCTTCATGGAGAAATGTTCAATGTTGTTGCATTTCCTATTGCTATACTCTTCCTTGTAATGCTGGGATATGCATCAATGGTGGTTTATTTTACGTAGCTAAGGTCAATATGGATCCATATCTTAATGCCATAGTTTGTTTTGATGTTAAGTCTGAGAAGTTGAGAATTGTTAACAAATCTGTGGACATGCGACTCTGGAGTGACACAACTCTTGTGAACTACAAGGGTAAATTAGGTGCTTTTGTGGTAGGCTGCGGGGTTGCAGTAGTTACAGGAGAAACTACAAGTTTTGAGTTTTGAGTTGTGGGTTTTAGTAGATGTTGAGAAACATGAATGGTCGAAGCATTTATATGTATTGCCCCCTCTGTGGAAGAATGTAGTTACCGAATCGGAGTTATACTTTGTTGGGGTGACTGGTAGAGATGAAATTGTGTTGTCGAAGCTCTGTCTATCCGATCCTTTCTATGTCTACTACTACAACATCGAGGGCAATACTGTCACTAGAGTTGAAATTCAAGGAATGAATGCGTTTAAGTATATTAGAGTTCACGCCTCTTTAGACCATGTAGAGGACGTGAAGCTTATGCAAAATGTGCAAGTGTAAAGACGACACTGACACTGTAATAGGTCAGAAGAGAAGTGAAGAGTTCAAGCAGATCCATCGGAGCTGTTATTTAACCTCAGATAAATCAAATGTGCCTCTCCAGCCCTGGCATTTCCCGTTGATCTTGTTTATTTGCTACATTCAATAAGGGAAGTTAAATATATTTAGGGGGGTGTATTCAATCTAACATTTGAGGTAATTTGATTTTTAATGGAGCTTTAGATGATTTCAATAAGTTGCAGAAATTTAGGTGATTTTTGTTAAACCACTCTAGAATATCACCTAAAACCATGGGATTTGAGTTTTAATTTTTTTAACTAAGAAACTCCACTCAAACACCTTAAAATCACCTGAAAATTTTAAAACTCCACAACTTAAAATAAGTTCAATAACAGTGGATTTCAGAGTACTTTACGAAATTTCAAGTTCAATAACACTGGATTTTAAATGAATTTTTAAAATTCATGTTTGAATAACAGTGGATTTGTCATTTTAATACAAATCACCTAAAACTCTCAGTTCAATACACCCCCCTTAGTGTGTTCCATCAGTATCTTTCAAGTAATAGAAGTGAATTTACTTTTTTTTAAAGAAAAAAAAAAGAAACTAGCGAGGTTTGTAAAGATTTTTTTTTTTGTAACTTAATGTGAGCTTCAAGGGGTTTGTAAAGATTTAAAGGGTTATTCATACGTCTTAACCATGTTCCCAGAGCCGGCCCTGGGCTAAAGCCCATAAAGCAAAGGCTTTAGGCGCCAAATATATGAATATATTAAGGGGCGCCAAAATATTGTAAAGTCCACTTAGTGTATTGGTTTGCAGACATGCATTGCTGGCTTCCATTTAGTCAGTTCGAGCCGCCCGTACATTTTATTTTTCCTTTTTCTCTTTAATGGTAATAATCTATACTAATAAAGTAGGCTTTTTTATCTCCATGGGGGGAAAAATGCCATGTGGCATTTTCTTTTTGATAATTAAAATATTTTTTCAATTTAAATTAAATGAATTTTGGTATTAATTGTGAAATAAATTGGGGGTTTTAAATATTCCTTCATACAGGTCCAAACGTTTATAAGAGTATTTTGAATCTGACCCAGGCCCGTAGTTAAACCGATAAATCCGGTGACCCAATATAAATCGGATTTGGATTTTGTGAAAAACCCATAAAACACACAAAAAATCACTAAAACCTGATACATGTTGCAACACTGGTTGAACCAATATATAATTTTTATTTTTTATTATTTTTAGTTCAAATTATGTTTTAAAATTATTTTTTTATATTCTAAACTTCTAATTAAAAATTTAAAAATTTCAGTCTTATTGTCGTCTTCCTCTTCTTCTACACTATAATTTACGTTTTCAAGAAAGGTGAGTCATGATTGTGCTTGAGCCGCACGTCCGTAAAACAGACTAAATCATGATGAGGCTTATTATTCCTCTACACTACAATTTACGTTTGCAAGAAAGGTGAGTAAATTATTATTATTATTTTTTATTTAACTTAATTTATAACAAATCATTACATTTTTAATTTACAGATCAAAAAGAATAAAATCATATGATCATGTGAATTACAAAACAGAGTTTTGGATTGTTGAAGAAGAAAAACATGACGAGCTTGATTATAATAAATTAGAGAATGCTCTTGCTGAAGAATATCCCAAAGATGATGAAGTGATAAATTTAGAAAATTTTGTTGGTAAGTTTTAAAATTTAGAGAAAACCAAAATTAGTTGACGTGATCTGGTGTTAGTTTATTTTTGTTATTGACAATTTATTACAATGATGTTTTAATTTTAGTTTATTTTGGATTGGAAGTTTAATTTTATGTCTTGATTTTTTAGATGTCATAACTCTTATGTTACAATTTTTTTAAATAATCTAAACTATTTCTTAATATTTGTATATACACTTAAAATACTTAACTTTAGTTTTTATATATATTTGTTTTCATAGCTAATATATTATTATATAATAAAACTAATTCATTTATTAATCCGCGATCCGTCCGCGGTTGATCTAATGATCCAGTGATCCGGTAAGTCATCCGATCCAGTGTCCGGGTCGGGTTTCAAAATACTGGTTTATAGGATTTCTTTGTATTTGATGTTGACGATGGAGAATATAGCCTCTACAATTCTCCTTCTTTAACGCAATCGACGTAATCGTTCATATAATCAATCCAGAAATCTCACTCATCCCACTATCTCCTATTGAATGCTTCTTTAGTTCCTGTTTTCTCAGTTTCATTGTATATGTATAGACGGTGTGAGAGTTCGGACGATAATCCCTTTACTTTTCTCAATTCAATCATTGTCGAATTCCCAGTTTCATTGCTCGGAGTTGAAGACAAAGCGGTGTAGAGATATTCGGACTAGGCTACAACAATTTTGGCAAACCTGGAATGTTAAGAAATGGATGAGATATTGGGGTTGATATGTTGTTGATTAATGGGAAGGTATATCGGTTTCTTATTTCAATTTACCAGTTAATGATAGCTTACTTTTAAAGTAGTAGTTTTCTTATGCATCATTTTCTTTCTCAGGTGGTGCTTTTACATGTGTTAATCAATTTTCTCAGGTTTAACATTTCTTGAAATAAAGCTCAGTTTATGACATGAGTATTTAAGCTTCTAACTAAATTAACTTTCTTACGACTATCGATTTTTATTCTATTTTTATTAATCGATTAGTAACAACTACTTATGCTATTCTACTTTGAACTAAACAACTTCAAATAAAATAATATACTACGGTCGCAAACCACTATCAAAAATATCATATCATTTTTTACATATTTTCATTTTACATATTTTTAACATATTTTCTTTACTAAAACTATATAATAAATTATAAATTTAAGTAAGAATACAACATACGAATCCGGCGCGTAGCGCCGGAATATCACTAGTAATGAATAAAATGTGCTGGAATGTTAAACGAATCTTTGTTTCTTCCCTTTTCAACCATTTTAGTTTCATTTATTATACTCTATTAAATATGATGTTAAATAAATATCAAACAAAAACTGAATTATTAATTCACTATACTTTAACGAAACTTTATGTTTTAGGTTTTAATATTTCGTAACCATTTTTAATTCTGAAGTAACTATGTCCTTATTTTTTGATTGACTGTTCTTGAAGTTGATGTGTTTCCCATTTTCTATTTAAGCCTTCTTAACTCTTCTCTATTTCACCTATTTATTTCATAAGTACGTTTTATAATCTACTTCAGGAGTTTATTGAAATCTGAATAAATATATAATTATTAGAAGTTAGTTATGCTCTCTAGAAGTCTGTAAAAGTTCAATAAAATTTTACAAAGAAAACTATTGTTAATATTTTTTTTGAAAAGATTAAATTTATTTTAATCTTAGAAAAAATCACTTTATAGAATTTCATTAACTAAAAAGATTGTCAAAGAAAACTAGAAAAGCGGTTGAGATATTGGAGAATTTTTTAAAAAAATAATGAACATTTTTTACCCAATCACAAAACTGCTTATCACGTAGAATTTGTTTTTTGAAATTAAAACTCATAAAAATTATATGTCTTGTGAACAACTAAATGGATTATTAATGATAATAATAGAACATGAACTGACTGACAAATTTGATTATTAAAAGTAAATGAATAGTTTTGCAGAAAAAGTAACAAATATTTTTACAAATAATATAATGATATTTATAAAATTTGTTTTCTTTAAAATATGTTTTAATAGTATTTTTCTTATTGTGATTAAATAAAAAATATGTAACTAAGGGCAACAATTTTTATATGCGCTTTAGGCGCCACGTGAGTCCGGACCGGCAGTGCATGTTCCTCAATTATATCCAGGCAAAAGCAGCAGTAGATACAGCTTCTAATGAAATCAAATGAAGAAGAAGGAAGTAGAGAAGATGGGGAACATGAAAAGCAGTCATTAGTAATTTTCCAGGAAAGAGCACCATTCTAATATTCCTCATCTTTTCCAACCATCAGATCACGCTTTCTAGTTTGTCAATTTATCTACGGTTACTTTACATTCTACCAACATCTCTTTAATCTAACAATCACAAAATATAGAATTTATATTTTCATCTTGTCAATAAAAGCGGTATAATATGCATTCTGCAAGATTTGTTGACAAAGCTCACGAAAATCTTTCCTTAAAAAATATTCACAAAATCTTCTCATCTTTTTTTTTGAAAGACAACTTACTTTCATTAAAAAATATTCATACTTAACTTGTTTGGATATAACAGAAAGAGGGAATTAGACATCCTCTTTGATTAAAAAGATAAAGAACACAATCAGTTAAGAAAGATAGTTCTTCATGAGAAGAAGACAGCGAAATCAAAACAATGTTTGATTGCGTAGATAAGACTTTCACAACGGAGATCGGATAGCTAGCTGAGAGATAGTCACATAAAGTGGTGATGTTGAAAGGCAGTTTTCACCAACGAGAAAAACTGAAGTAATCTCGATGGCCCTGTACAGACGAGATTCGTTGAAGCAGTATCTTGAGAAACAAAAAACTATGATGTAGAGTATTATGTCACAGAGGAATAAAGTCATCCTTCTCCAACTCCTTAAGATAGTTCTTCTTCGCAAGAGAAGATTCAAACTCATGGGCATCGAAGCAAACTAGGGAATAAGCAAACAAAGCATGACCTGAACAACGGTTCCATCTGTGGCCCCAGACATAGGTCTTTTACAGTGGGTAGTTTTTCTTATTTACAAAAATAAAAATTACTAGGCTTAATCGAATTATAACAAAATATTAGACTACTGTCAACTTAATATTGGATTATGGGAAATGAACAATAGGTTAGTTTTTTGTTCTATTTTAGTAAAATTATTGGAATATATAATAGAAGCTCGATATATATGAATAGTTAGTTTAAATTATTCTTTAGAAACTTTAACCAGTTTTATTGATGGCAATTATTGCTTAAAATTTTTAGAAACCCACAATAACCATAACAAGAAAGCTAAAAAAACAACAGGAACAAAGGAAACAAGATATAGAAAAAGGTTCCAAATCATCCAAAAGAGCCTTGACACTTGAATGAACCACAATGACAAATCTTCTTGCCTTTGAAAATCGTCTTCCCATCTTCTCCAACCTCTTCAGTTTTACAAGACATTCCATAATCAAACCTCAGCTCTGTCAGTGGAGGTATATGTTTCATCGCAAAAAACGCAATGCGAACACACGGTTGACGAGAATCTTCAAATTCAATAGGCTGCCACATAACATTTGGAGAACAGCTATGGTTCATGAACCGGCTGACATTTCCATACTCTTTCGAGCTGACCAACATTCGCCATCGAAGTTTATAAGCTTCAGAGACTTGGTCCCAACAATTTTCACCCACGAGCTCTGGCTCATAGTTCCACTTGAACTGGTTATAAACGCGAGAAGAATCAAACATATATTCGTCATCCTCGTCTACACCATGTATTCTCTTAGCCATGCCAACCAACTCGCAAATGAAAGTCCCTGCTCGAATTGGCTCCAAGGAACGTAATCCCCAACCGCATTTCTCCGTCTTAAACACTTCAACGAATTTTCAAACCAGTTTGAGTCACTCTGTTGTGGCAGTCGGGAGGACAAGGACACGCATCGCCACATTCATAAACCATTGGCTTACGACATACTAGAATACGGTTAAGGTATGGCAATTCACCGCCGTTTCTTTGAACACAAATGCACTTTGAATCTTCACATAACTGAACTTGGCAATTGATGCATGCTGTAGATTGATAGTTCTGAACAATCATCATACTTGAACAAGCGAAGATTTGGCGTAGCTGAAATCTTGAGGCATCTCCTTGTCATTCTCATCAATTTCATTCACCAGTGGGATTGGTAAATTCTCGGCTCCATATGAAAGATCTTTAAGTATCAAACCTTTTCTTGAATTATCCGTACCCTTACTCCAAATTTTAGATGACTTCCAATTTGCATAACCAGCAGGTTGGCCAGGTTTTCTCAGCAATTTAAACTTGAACTCTTCAAACCCGATTTTCCTTTAGCTGTCCAGGAATCTGACACAATGTAAAGTCCATCATAGATGTAGATCTTTTATTCTTGTTCCTCGGATCTCCTTCACCTCTTATCACTCTAACTTCATTTCCCTTCAGTTTACTTGCTTCCAACGCAAGGTTTCCTCTTCCAAGTTTCTGATCAGTAGCTTGACCACCATGTCCAGTGTAAATCAAAGTCTGAAGGTCTTGTGTTTCGTCATTGTAGTGTCCTGATGTTACCACACTTGTAGCTAAAGGACCTTCTGTTGCACCGTCTTTGATAGTTAGATAGTCAATACCGGCAACCATCGGCATGTGTAGTCCAACTAAGCACATCTCTCCCCAAAAGTAAAATATCTCACCTACTTTTATTCCAGGAATCGAGCCGATTCTTTTCTTTGTATTAGTCCTAACACCCAAATTCTTACAGTTGCTGAGGGCGGTTGTAAGCAGGGACGGTCCTGAAATTATGGACCATAGTAAGACTTTTTTTTTTAATTACAAATTTGAGACATTTTTCTATTTTTAATTTTTTTTTTAACAATTAGGGATAATGTGTGATTGTTTTATTTGGCTATGTTCAGGACCACCCTTGGTTGTAAACATACCTTTTACGCACTTTAGCTGGCATAGACGACGCCTAACCGCATCAAATCGCATCAAAACTGATTCAGCTACCTCTTTGTTTCCTGTTTCTCTCTCTGCTTCGCTTATCCCCGAGTCGAAACTTGGGCAAGATGTAACCACTTTGCTGTTGGGATCATAAGGTTTCGGCTTTTTTATGGCCATCTTTAAGTTCTTGGAACCCTTTGGTCTGCCACGTTTTCTTTTGATCGCACCAGAACTAGGACCATCATCAGAAGCAATGGAGTCTTTGTTGGCTTCATATGGTACAATGGCTAGAAGGGATGAGACCATTAGAGGAGGAGGTGGTGTGTTGTTAATATTATTATCAACAGTTTGAAGCAAGGTTATCTCCGGAGTAGGAAGAGGTGGTTCTGTTTTGTGGGTTTCACCATCAATGGTTGGAAGGGGTGGGACATCTAGAGTAGGAGAAGGTGTTTTTGGGTTATGGTTTTCATCATCAACAGTTTGAAGAGGTCCGACTTCTAGAGTAGAGGGAGATGTTATGTTGTAGGCTTTATCATCAAGGGTTTGAAGCGGTGAGACTATTAGAGGATAAAATGTTTCTGTGCTGGTTTCATCGATAATGGCTTCATCAATGATGGTTTGAAAGGATGAGACTGTTGAAGGAAGATATGGTTTTGTGTTGTAGATTTCATCATCAAAGAATCGAAACGGTGAGACCATTAGAGAAGTTGGTGATGATGATATGTTTTCTATATGATTGATATCATCGTCAGATTCAACACTCCAGCTTCTAAGCCATTTAGTCTTAGTTGGACTCATGTTGAATGCAAAAAGGAAATCTTGTCGCTGTATAAAAAAGAACGAAAGAAAATTAATAACCATCAATCTAATATAAAACATAACAAGAATTGAAAAAAAATATATATATATATAAGACTATCTATCATGTGTAATGATTTTTTTTTTTTTGATAATAGTAAATAGGAGTAGATGTTTTGAAAAGGCGGAAAATAAAAAATGAAGAAAACTACATAATTAAATTTAAGTATACGTTGCAAAAGTTTTACGAAGTGCTTGGGAGCCTTGTCAAAGGTTGTCCATATGCAAGAGTATACTAATTCACTTTTCTGAAAAAACTTTCATAAAACATAAATATTAATCCTCAAAATGCAAAACTTCTTTTTGATTATGGTTTATCGACCCTTCGAATTATGATTAAGCATATATATACACTCATAATTATATTAGTATAAAAACACCGACATTCCTCAAATTTTATCTATTAAGACAGAAAGGATAAAACCATTTCAGATTTCACGAAAACATTTTTCTCCTCATGCCCTCAACTTTACAAAAAAATGTATATATGTATATAAACAAAGAATGGATAGAAAAGAAAAGAAAAAGAGTAGACAGAACTTGATGAAAAACCTATATGCGGTGGTGTAGAGTATACGTATCACTTGTATTCCTTTTTAACGCAAGTTTATATACTTTTAAAAATATTTGCTTAAACCCTAGGTTGCCATTTAATGAATGCTTCATTATTTTCTTCGTATGCTCTATATATAGTTTTTTTTTTGAATGCACCAACTCATCGACAAGAAAAACCAACGATTCTAAAACCAATCAATATGCAGGTCATAATAAGTCAATAGTGAACCATATCTAAAACACCATTGAATCTCTTATTAGTTTTTTTGAAAAAGAATCTCTTATTAGTTCTTTTAAAAAAAACATGTGATTTCATTTAACAACACACAGATGGCGAGAAGTCTATTGAAAAAGAAGATACATTAATATAAAATTTAAAACAACACCACATACAACCGGAATAATTTTCAATCAAATATATTACTAAAATATTTAAACAAATTAACCAGGGATAGAACTAAAATAGATCACTAAATCATAATCTACAAAAATATGTGTATATGTAACTATATAATATCAATTATAATCCGTATCAACAAAAACACAAATAAACAAAACAAACAGAAAAAAAAAATTGCGTCTGAATCGAATGAACATAAACTTGCTTATGAAAGAAGCTCAACACCAACTACTAAACATAATTAAATATAGCAAAATTATAAATTAACACGTACCTTTGAATTGCAAGAACTGAGAACTATGTATGCTTCAAAAGAAAATAAGAAAAAGAGCGGAAAGTAGCAAGAAACAGAAAAGAAAATTACTGACAAAAAATGGTTGAGGTAGCCGAATAGAATGATCCTTTGATATTTGGAAGTGAAGAAGAATATGAAGTGAATGTCTCTATTTATAAGGATTTCAGCATCATGTGTTGATGTCTGAAAACGAATAAGGGCCTTTAGATCATGTTTGATTCATCTTAACCTTACATATTTTAGCCATAAAATCCCATAGATTTATTTCATTTAATTAGTTGTATCTAATAGTTGTCATTCATACATTTACCAGTTTTGACTCAAAAGAATATTTGACCTAAGCATAAAAATCTTTTATTTCCAATTTTTTTTAAAAAATTCAACATATCTATAAATAGTTTAGTCAAAATTTGAATGGTTTGGATAGACACTCCCAAAAAATCAAATTATATAATTATTTTTAATATTTGAATTGTGTTTTATTAACATTTCTGAAAAAAATTGTTATTATTCATTAAATTTTAAATTGTTGCAATTCTTGGGGTTATCCTAACACATACGTTTATGGGTTTGTGCTAATTAACATTATACATATACCCCAATCAAATAATACAACCCATACAATTATGATTCCTTGTTCTTCGTTCTTTGAGCATTGTTTCTTAAAGAAAGATTTTACACAAACACATATTCTACGGACATGTACCTGCTTGAGTTCTGTCTCAAAATAGTGTAAGTGTTAAAAGTGAAATCTGATGAAGTTAGGTATACCATAAGATTTGCCACAAAACTTCGACAATTTCAAATGTATAAGTTTTAATAATTACGAGAGAATAAAATGGATATCAACTTGCCAAAAGCTCGCCAGCAATTTCTTCTCTTTTTGTTGATAAGGCAAACAAAACAAACATGTAGAAGATACAGTACAACAAAGTATGCTACCAAGTAATCTTGATGCATCAATAAGTAAGGGAAAAAGCTAGTGCTAAAATTTTGGAATGCACTCGCATGAAAGATTATACATCTCTAAATTAGAGTGCAAACTCATGCATTTATACGTCATGTATATAGTATAGTAGTTCAGACTCAAACTGAATTGTATTACCAGCCAACTCACAGCAGTTATAGCATTCGAGAAATTTCTTGGACATGTCCTTAGCTAACTTTGGATGCATAACTCATGATTTGATATCCGAGCTCATTACATATATGATTATTAGTCGCAGTTAATTGTTGATAATCCTTTGCTCATGTCTACAAAACTCTTATAAATGCTAACACATTTTGCGAGCCACGTAAGAGATAAAAATTGTGTTATATATACGAAGCAATAATATCTAAGCATAAATTAACTCAAACGTGCCATTATCATAACCGATAACGTAAACTTTTCTACCAATAGGGAGGGTATCATCCAAAGACGACTCCCCAGCCTCCAGAAAACGCATGACCACCAGAAGAATTTCAATATATAAACCCTGCAAAGTACAAAACCTTTGTGTTATAATCTCTTTAGAAGTCTAACAAGACCCAGCTACGACGTACAGTATACAGGAAACTAAAATAATGTTGATAAAGAGAATGAAAAAGTTATAATGTCTTGACGGTTTAGACGTTTTTTTGTCAAAATGTGAATTCATCAATAATGAGTTATTGTGAATCTGTGGCTCCTCTCCCTCTTATTGTACACTTGTTTTGAGGCAAAATTTACTCAATCAAGCATATAACCAAAAATAATAAAAACCTAAAATCATATATATGATCAATATTAACATTAAACTCACCATCGTCTTCACAATAATTCCAGTCCTTTTACATGACTAGTTACGGCAATCAATGTTTCTCCAATTCTATATTTCATCCATCTGCCATTTTCTCTTGTATACGGAGAAGATCTTTGATCACCAAATCAAGTAAACAATCTCCATATTACCAGTTCCACTGGGATAGATATACGTATGATTAGCTGACCCTGTTTCATATATTCCAAAAGGCTATAAGAGAAATTTTCAATGAAAAATTCCGGATGTTTTAGAGAATAGTATAAACTCTATATAATTAAGAGAAAAGCTTTTACATTCCAACCATTGGAGAGGGAGTTACTGATTCGGGGCGTTTGACAAAGGAGAACTTAGCCGCACGTGTAGTGCTGGATTCAAATTTTGTTAGGGGATCTGTCGGAGCTCAAAGCCTCAAACTCGCCGGAGTTTGGTTCCGCAAAAGCTTATCCTACCATCATACTGGAGAAGGCCAAATTAGTGAAAGTTAGGCAAAACCTAACCTAACGTCACAAAAAGAGGAAATGTGTTACCTTAGGCTCAATCAGCCCACGCCCATTAGAAAATTTAGGCTCAATCAGCCCACACCCATTAGATGGGCCAATAGTTTAAGCCGAAAACGTTAATACCGCCGGGTAAACTTCTGAAGTTCTGTACGATCTAAGTTACAAGTTACAACGGCCAACGGGTCGTTTGTGGAGGGTTGAAATAGCAGATGGTTTGGTTAGACGTGGGGGGAGGATTGAATTGAATCTCAGTTTAGGGTTTGAAGGGGAAACAAATTTCATACAATTAAATGAAGCCTCCTAAACTTTAGAAACCATGAGTGTATGTGCGCAGCTATTCTTGCAGCATCTACCTGTGCAACTCTTGGCGTTCTACCCCAGTTCATATTTATCCCAATGAAACGAGCCACCAGCCACTTCAGTCATATCAAGAGCTTCATTCATCAGAAACTTATCAAATAAGTGTCCACTGAAAGGTATACATACAAGTGATTGTCTTAGACGTTGCAAGGCGCCAAGAAGATCTAGAATCGTATCAATCTTTGGTCAAGAAAATATGATAGCTATAAAATTGATATTATAAATATGATATTATAAAAAACCATTTGCAAATAATTGAGCACATGTCAAACAGATAAATTAAACTATTTTAATTCTCATATATATATACACACTTTCATATCCGACTCGGACACATTGTCTAACCCGTGAATCCGTTGACCCGTATATAACCCATAAATAGCATATAATTTGTTGGTGTTTGGAGACTTGAATAGGACTATTAAAAAAAATTAGTGTTTGGAAACATGGATTGTAGTCTTTTAAAAGAAAATTTAATTATTTGGATACTTGATTAGTAGATTTAATGAAATTATTTTAAAAACATAGATATCATTTTTAAAAGAATAAGTTTGTTTGGAAACTTAGATTGCAGTATATTAATAAAAAAATCAATGGGCTTATGATTAAGAAAAATTAGAAGTTCATTATATTATGATCAACTATCGATATGGGCTATCGTTAAATTAATGAAAACAGGTCAATCTAATTACTCAAAAACATATTTTGTCTAAAATAATCACAAAACAAAATTTAAACTTTATATACATATATCAAATCAAAATAATAATTTAAAGTTAAATTATATAAAAAACTGATTAACAATATATATATATATATTCAAAAATTGATTTTTACTAAAATATTTTCCAATAACCATTATTCAAAAGTTTTGCATTTAAAAGAATATTGTTACAATTTACAAAATATTATCATTTTGAAGATATGTTGAGCATAAAAAATTATGAATTTAAAGTTTCATGTTAATTTGCAATTTACTTGGTCATATATAATTTTTTTTATTATGAAATAAAAAAACACCTTTTATGATTTTAAGATATTTTCAAACTTGGGTAACAATCAAAATCATTAATACATCATTTGAAATATAAATTAACTCGAGATCTTTAAGATCTACAATTTATGGAGAATAATAAATATACTTACATTTTGATACACAGTACCTTTCAAGTTTGGAATATGCTATTCATATGTTCCTAAAGCTAATTTTAATCCTAGCTTCACGTACACGATTTCTCATTAGTATAAATATGGCTTTGTTAAACGATTTTTAGACAAACCACCCATATTGTAAAAGTAGGTCGAGATTTTTAATATTTCTGAGAATTCGATTGTGGTGGTTCTAGAGATCCATGGGATATACGATAGGTTTGAGGTAGATGAATGATTTTTAAAGAGTTTTTCTCATATACTTTCCAGATTATATTGCAGAAAAGATTTTGAGAGGCGAAACAAATCTGTCGAGTAGTGTTTTCTCTTTATGCATTTTGTTTTGAGGTTTTTCTGTTCAGTTTTTGCTTATTGAATATGTGTTTGAGGTTCCTTCACTTGATTCACTATGGTTGGTACTTTTTCTTTTATTCTATTAAATGGTTTACTTGTGTTCATGGGGTTTTGGGGATCCAGTTAAGTGGGATGGAGAGTCAAATATAAAAGGAACAAGAGGTCACAAAAAATACTAAAAGGTCCCATGTTTTTCTGGAGACATAGTATCTCAAAGGAAGTACAAGAAAGGAAATCGAGTGGTCTATCTTGGTATATATTACATGCGTTTTTGATAAATATATGATACACCCTTCATTCAACATGTTTCTCAATGATCAAAGGTCTATGAGATGCAAGAATTTATGTGAGGTCCTTATTATGGGTTGACGGGTGTTCCTTTATTATATTCCATACACAGCAAATTATAAAATCTTTTAAAACATAAGTCTTACATACGTTGAAAGTACTACAACTCTATGTATATTAGAAAACCAACTCTATGTATTTAGTAATCTATTTTTATTTTATAAATAAAGATAATCATTAAAATTAAAAAAAATATAAACAATCAACGAAATTATATAACACACTTATATTATAAATAAAGATAAAACCTATGGAAAAATTACATTTTACAAATATTTAAAAAAAAAAAATTAAAAGGGTATCGATCCCGCGCTTTTAAAGCGCAGATCAAGTACAAAATTAGAATGTTTGGAAACATGGATTGCAGTTTAAAAAGAGGTTTGTTTGGAAACATGAATAACAATATTAATTGAGAATTGTTTGGAAACATAGATAGTAGTATATATACTTTCTTCTATTTACATAATTAGTCATTTCATTTATAATAAATTAGGTACTTCCTTTTTGTGTTTTATTTTATTTTACAGATTCTACCGCTACATTTAAAATCAATTTAAACTAAATAATTACAATTCCAAACTTATCTAAACAAATCGATATTCATGTATTAATTTAGCCAAACACATAATTTTTTTTTTGTTTACGGAATCATTTAGTCATACATATTCGAGTACCCATTTAGGTACGGGTCGTTTCTTTCGGATATAGATTTTTTGGGTTTTGAAATTTCTTTTTAGGTGCTTTCTTTTTGTATTTATTTTTATTTACAGATTCTATCACTATATTTAAAATCAATTTAAGTTAATTAATTACAATTCCAAAACGTACCTAAATAAATCGATATTCATATATTGATCATTATTAATATTGTACAAATATTACTAAATAAAAAATATTAATATTTAAACTTAATTTAGTTAAACACATAAAAATAATAAAAAAATATTTGTGTATGGAATCAATTATGCATAGATATTCGGGTACCCATTTAGGTACGGATCGTTTCGGGTATACGTTTTTTAGGTTTTGAAATTTTTTTCTAGATACTTCCTTTTGTATTTTTTTTATTTACAGATTCTATAACTGTATTTAAAATCAATTTAAATTAATTAATTGAAATTTAAAAACTTATCTAAACAAATAGATATTCATATATCTATCTTATTAATTTATATATTCTTTAGTTGACTAATTTTTTATATAGCTTATACTGAAATAAATATATTTGAACCGAACCAAAAAATCAATATAAAAGTACTGTACATTTGGATTCAAAATCGCTTTCTAACAACAAACTACACAAATAAGTTAATCTGTATAAAAATTTAAATTACAATGTAAATATTTAATTAATATAGAAATATGTCATATTTTTTAAACAAAATATCAATATAAAAGTATTGTACATTGACGTTCTAAAATTATTTATTTTAACAACAAACCAAATAAATATGTTGATTGGAGAGAGAATAAAACAAAGCCAGAAAAACACATACTCTACCAGAGAAACTCTATGTTTCAAATCTATTATAAAGAAAGTTTACTAAGATAAAATACATTCAATAATTACAAACAAATAATATATTTCATAAAAGTGAAAAATAATATCCGCCCTTTCAAAGACGGGTCAAAACCTAGAAGATCAAACCTTATGGTTGAAATTTAATAAATCCGACAAAATAATTTAATAAATCCGACAAAAATTCTTAAACTGAAATAAGATCAAACAAATGAAAAAGTCAAACCTTTAATTGAATCTCTTGAGTATTTAGAAGATTAGTCTTATATTTAAATTCACAGAATAGTAGTATTTAGAAAATTAGGCTTTCAAACAGATGAACCAAGACTAACCTAAAAAAGTATACTATTTAAACTTTCAGTCTACAAAAGTCGTTACATATGCTCAAAACTAAAAATAAAATTCAAAATCCGTGCGGGACGCACGGATCAAAATCTAGTTTCTATTAAAATAGAAGTCAAAACTTCATTTCATATGTGATATTTTATGCTAGACCATTATTTAGAAAGTTTATAAAATGTACATAGCTTCATTATAATATATTTTAACATCTTTATTTTCTATTTAAAATAATATATATATATATATATTTGAAAAAATTCTAACAAAATCTTTTCAGAATCATTTTAAATTTTATTTCCGAAAATTGATTATTTAAATTTTATCTATCATAAAATTTAATCAGAAATTTAAATTTAATTTAGTTTTGATTTATAAAAGAAAATTAAAAATTATAAAAAATATTTTAATGATAATAACAACTTAAAATTATTACTTTTCAAAAATACATTTTACAAAGATTTTACAAAGATTTTGTTAGAAAGCAATATCTATTTCCATTTAACATTACAATTTATGTCAATAATTTTTAACACAAATCTAATTTTCTTATTAATGGTTAAATCTCATACTCGAACCATAAATGAACGAACAATATATATATACGAAATGAATATATGCATGAACGAATACATTAAACATGAAAACACTTTTATCATCTATATGCATACTAATGTCATAGCATGAAAAGGATTAATAGTGCAACACTATTCTATATGAAGAGAAAACACATTTATCAAACTGGTTTAATGTTACATTGTTACAGAATATAACATAATTTTCAACAAATTTCTACGATATCTTTAATTGAGTTTTTTTAAATGCTATCCAAGTTGCTGTATTCCAAGCAATAGGATCTTTACTATAGAAATATTTTGCAAGTAATATTATAGTTTTTTTTTAAATAAGTTTTGTTGTTTTAATAGTATCCCAAAAAAAATTCTCTATTATATAGGTTCATTTCAATTTAATTTCCATATACATTCTAATTTTAGCAATGAAACATAAATTATGTAAAATAGTATTGTTACATAATAATGATATAAATTAGAATATTTTTAAACAGAAAGAATAAAACTCGCACGGTTGTGTGGGTCAAGATCTAGTAGTATATGAAAAGACGATACACTCTTTCTTTAATTTTATAAATGTCTGGTTTGTATGGTATTCCAGAATTCCGTAATGCAATGCCATAGGTTTTTGTTTTCTATTATATTACTGTCAGTACCGGCCCAGTATCACCAGGTGCCTAAAGCCCAAATAGTTCAAACTTACATGTAAAAATATATAGTATAAAAGATGTCGACTTAAAGAGTCGAACCCCTGCCCTTTTATAGTACTTATATCATAGAAAACCACTACACTACAATCGACTTTTGGTCTTTTGGCGTCCTTTAAATAAACATTATTTGACGCCTAAAGCAAGGGCTTCATGAGCTTTAGCCCAATGCCGGCTCTGATTACTGCTGAGCAAAATTTATGGAACATTTTTATGTGTTCATGTTTTCATACACCACGAATGTAGTAACCCAGTCGGTTTAAGCGCTATGCTGTATTGTTCTTGGATTCGATCTATTGTGGAAAACTTTTATTGTGTCTTGGTATAAGAAAGAGTCTATTTTCTCGACCTGGGAGATTATGGTCCTCAACCCAGAACCTACAGAATAACAATAAAAAAATGTTCTCGTACACAAAAAACTGAAAAAACGATGTGAAGGATTTGTTGTGTATTAGATAGGAGATAAAGATAGTTTGATTTTATAGAAAAAAACAATAACTTATTGTCCATTTTCCATAAAACAAAGGTCTAAATTTTGACCAAGTTTAGACTTTTGTTACTTTTTTATTTTTTTTAAATGTCAAAACAATATTTTAAAATCAAAAAAAATTATTGAAAATTACAAAGAATTATTTAAGATACATGTACACTTATTAAAAATATTTTATGGTTAAATTATTGTGGAAGTAATATTTTATAACTTTTTCTATGTTAGAATGTCTAATCTACCCCTACGAGGATGCAAAATGTCACTTTGAAGCTTGAACCAATTTTTTGTGTGTGTATCATTACGATCATTTATAATCAGTACTGTAAGTAAAATTCACACCAGAAAAAAATAAAAGAAAATAAAATGAAATTCTCACCAATCTTCCATTACAGACGACGAAGTTTATTTTTCTTTCTCTATCATGGTGTGACTGTATCTCGCTGGTTTTTATACGAGCCGAGTTCTCCATCGAGCTGACAATTTGATGAATTTCGTATTTCTTATACTACATGGAGCATTTCAACGATTACACATCATTACAAGTAAAGATAAACATTATACTAAGTAACCTTAATTTAGACTTAAAAGAAACACACGATAACAACTAGAATATGTAAATTAGTATTATTTATTTCCCTACCACGAGCACTCGAATTCCTGGCCTTAATTAATAGGGCCAATTTCCCAGTGACGATAGCAAACTAGACTTCTTCCGTTGTCTTCGTCGTCTTCATTATCATCATCACTAGATTCGCTACCACCACCACCACCACACACTTGAACCATTAGTTTATCTTGGCAACGCCTTCCACAACAATCGCAGATGGGTCGAGTGAGACCATTGTTTAGAACTATATTAATCTGATGACTATTTAACAAGAGATTCTGAGCAGGCTTGACATAAGGTGCACATTTCCCTAGTACACATGGCCTGTGGAAGACGACCCCCAGAGGCGGACCTATTTGAAGAGCTGTGGGGTCACCTGACACCACAAAAATCTGTTAAGTATTTGTTTTGTATAGAAAGACATTAAAGATTCAGTAGCACAGATGGTTAAATATGGTGCTTGACCCCACAAAACCTGAGTTCGAACCTCACCAGTGACACCTTCGACTATTTTTGACCCCAGTCAAGTTCAGTCCTGGGTCCGCCACTGACGACCCCACATTCGTAACATGTATAATGCCATTTATTTGTATCCAGAGTTCGCTCACAAACCTCACACCAATCGAGACTTGCATTCTACTTATAAGAAAGGGTGAGGAAATGCTCATCATGCTCATATCTCACTTTATATGGCAGTGTGGCACAATAGAAGCACAAAAAGAAGTGTTTGAAATATCACATTCAGTACAATTTAGTGTTTGAAATATCACTTGTCTGCACATTGAACATGGTCTAGATTTTCCAACTTCATTGCTTAGGAACAGTGGATGTGGATGACACTGACAATCGAATGGCCAGATATTGCAGCACATCGCACGTCTATACTTATAGACTCACTTCCTTTGCAACACACATATCTGAAACCATATGAAAAACGATGACAATATCCACAAAAGAAACAATTTTTGGGATCACTCACTTGTAGGATAAATGGATAGGGATGTGCTATATGTTGTTTTGTCCGAGGAAGATTTGCACATGCTTCATGGAGTACAAAATCACAGTTGCCTTTCATACATTTGTAAATGCCACCACCATAAAACGGAAGTAGACATGCTTGACATCGCTCTTTATCATCATACATGATGTCAGTGGTCTTCTTTTCAAAATTCATGTGATGTGAATGACTGAAATGTTGTATAACTCCATTGCCTATCACTTCAAAAGAATTGAGATTTTCATATTCTTCTTCCGGTTCTTCCTCGAGCTCTTTTCCATCCCACACATCTTTCCGAGTTGCGCACTTGGAATGAACTACATAAGTACAATCTTTCGTGCAAGAATATTTTCCGTGATTGACTTCCACTTTTTGGCGACAAACGCCACAAGACAATATTTTTGGAAGAGAATATGTAAAAGAAAGACGGTGGTCATGACGGGATATTCTTATGACAAATGGTAAGGAAATAAAAATTTTATGGACAACAAAATCGCATTGAAGACACACGTAGATAAGAGATTTGCTATCAATTACCCCACAGACGTCACATATCAAATCAGCTTTTCTGGGAAAGTGGTTGAGGTTATGCTCGTGCCTTTTTTTATTGTTCAGGAATGAGGGTTTTCTCGCACAAACGGGATCCAAACTAAACTTATAGACAGAACAGTAGTAATATAGCCTTTCAAGATTAAATCCATAGCGTGCATCACAATAAGAACAAGATATCATCTCACCAACGACACTAGGGAGAGCTAAGGGATGAAGCGTGCGAAGTTGGAGATGGTGTTTAGGGTGATTTGATTAAAGGGGGAGACTCGACACATTCTTTGTGGTAGGATACCTTACATTCACCACAAAAGTAATAGGTTGTGCCGATTTCTTTACATTTACAAGCACCGCACAAGTAAGGGCAAATGAGGCGAGTAGGTGGAGGATGATCGACAGAATCCATGGTTACACAAAAGAAGTTATGATATATTGAGAGGTTGGAGTTTAGTTGTTGTGATTTGTGACTATATATACTTACATATATACAATTTTAATTATTGGAGTATCATTTTTCTTTTTCTTTACACAGCATCTCACGACAAGTATTGCAATCTAAGCACATTTTAAATTGCTCAAGCAAAGTACTAATTCTATGCTTTTATATTTGCTTTCCCATATTCTTCTCTTAAGTCTTGAACTTACCCCTTTTTACGGTTTCAAATTTTACTACCCGGCCTGTCCCACAAACAAAGTAGAATCTTTTACCAAAAAAGAATTTCAACACAAAAGGTCCAACTTTATACAAAAATTTGAACCTATTAAGCAATAGAGACCGGTAAACTCGAGAACCAAATGGTTATTTACTACTAGAGAATGGAGTTTCAGTTAGTAAACAATCTTTGAACCTATTCAAATTTGTATCCAAAAATTTGTCAATCATAATGGAAACAAGAATGAAACACGAAGTTACTAGTAACCATTATATCATTCAGACTAAAGATTTCTATAGTTACAAAAAGATCGACTGATTGAACAAAGTCGTGTTAAACAGTCTTCCCGAGATTCAAGTTACCGGGTTTTGGCTCAATATGTCATCTTTGGTCACAGGAAAGTACAAGCCATTGGAAGATCAAAGTAGAAATTCAACAGAGCAGAGAGTGGAAGGGCTATGTCCATTGACTCCAAAAGAAGTTGAAATATTTCTGAAAGGTCTTGGATATTCTCAGTACATTCATTTAGAGCATGATTATTGCAAGGATAATATGAAACTATTGAGCATGTGTTTTAAGGTTTTTAATACCCAATTATCTATTTATATACTATTTTTTTATTAAACTGTCTGTTGAGAACTCATGCTAAAATCTCTGCAATAATGATGCTCTTGCATTTTTTCTTTTTTTTTTTTATGCTCTTATATTGCAGCCGGGGCCATCTATGAAGGTGATGATAGACTCTTGGAGCTTAAGTTGTAGCACTTCCGGAAACTAGTCTTTAGGGTTTACAACGCCCCTCTCTTAATTTTTCATGCTAATGGGAATCTAAAGATTGATAATGTTTAGTATCATGTACTGGATTTTGTAGGAAATTCTTGATGCGGAAAACGAGTTAAAATGTTTCACAGACCATGCTACTAAAACTGCTGCTCTTGAATATATAATTTCTGTTGAGAGTGATGTGTTCGTTCCTTCACATTCTGGGAACATGGCAAGAGCAGTTGAAGGTCACTGCAGATTTCTAGGGCCTCGCAGGACAATCACTCCGGACTTTAACTTCATTCTGTTGAGAGTGATGTATCCCATCTTCTTCCTTCTGTTGTGTCTTTAACTTTAAGAATCTTTTTGTCTTTTTACTCATGTTGTTATAGACCAAGCCATGACTAGTTTTGTCTTGTATGAAGGAAAGGACTAGTGGAACTCTTTGATAAGGTTGAGTTAGGACAGTTAAAAGTTGTCGAATCTTGTGAAGCAAATGCATCAACCCATGTGAAAAAAATAAAGAATTATACATTTGCTTCGTAAACAAGTCACAAAATGCAGTAAACCTTTCTTAGTATGCAAACAAAACAGATTTTATTCAAAAGAGATTCTTTGGATCGAATTTGCAGGCAAGTTGCACCGAGGAGAAGGAAGGATCAACGCATGGAATCAAAGGACGTGCTCGGTTTAGACCTAAAGAGAAGCCTTTTACGAGAGAATATATAGCCAGAGTGTATTTGCAGTTCAAAGGAGCACAAAGAAACCTAATGAATGTGTCTCTGTTTCCTTCTTATTTTCCTTTATGTGACTTTGAAGCTTGAACAAATACATTTCAGTGCTATGCCATAGATATGATGATCAAGTGGCATACCTTATAAACCGAAAATCTCACAATAAGCCCTTCTAAATTCTAACAGCAATTACCTGTATGAGAAAGGAAGGTAATATATATTTCGGAATTAATTACATGCGGCCCTTCAAGAAACCACAGTAATGACCGGAAAACTAATAAATCTGAGTGCTATGCCATAGATATGATCAGCATTTGGCATACTTTATAATCGAAAAGGTCACAACAAGACCTCTAAACATGGAAATTCTATCAGCAAAAACAGTTTTGTACATGTTTCATAGTTCCACAGGCTTCAGTATGGGAAATCAAGGCAAAGTATGTGTTAACAAAACATTTTGAGTGACATGATACCTATCTTCACGTTTTCCAAGTGTAGCAATTTGCTCTTTTAATTGAGCAATCTTTCCAGTTATAGGAAAGTCAACTAAGCTTACATGCATCTCCCGAAAAGCTTACTATGTTAATTACAATAACAATTTTGAAACACTAAAATATTTGAAGCAGCATCTTGAGAAACACGAAACTATGAAGCAGAGTATTGTGTCACAGAGGAATAAAGTCATTCTTCTCCAACTCCTTAAGATAGTTCTTCTTCGCAAGAGAAGATTCGAACTCATGGGAAATAAACAATACGTTAAATTTTGTTGTTCTATTTTAGTAAAATTATTGGAATATATGTTGGTTTTAAACTTTTAGCCCTATTTCCTTGTAGTGATATGTACCTTGTTATACTTTAAACTGATAATAAAATGAAAAGGACAAAATATGATAAATTCCAACCAGATAAACTTTGATACTCTATTATATTATACTAGGCAAGGAACCCGTGCGATATCGCACGGAAACTCATTTTATAAAAGATAATATACCATATTTTATATAATTGCTTTTAGGAAAATACATGAGTTACAAAATTATTTTGCATGCAGCTATATTTCTTTATTAATAATATTAAAATCTATATTTTATTTATATGTTAACTATAATAAATTTACAAATATGTCAACACCAGATAAAATATACATTTAATCATTTACTAAATTTTATAATTTAATTTATAAATTTAAGAGATCTTGTTTGGTAATTCATGATTTGTTTGAAACCACATAAAAATATATGTATGGTAAAAAAAAGATTTCATGGTGTAGTTAAAATGCTCAGATTTAGGAAAAGGCATAGTTATATTTGGCATGAAACTTTAACAAATGAAAAAATAAGTTATATTCCAAAGTGTATGAGTTGATTAAGTTCGATATATAAATTATATTTCATCAAAATTCATTTGAAAAATTGGTTGATTAAGGATTTTTACAAAGATAGTATATAAAATGATATTTTCCACGAACCAATTGGAAAATTCTCTCCTATAATCACACAACACGAAACTTATGAGTATAGACGATTTACAGTTTTTTAAAAATTTATACGGAAGGGCTATAACTTTTCAAATTTAAAGTAATTATTTTAAGATAATACATTTACAATACATTTTGAAAATACATATTATTACAAAAAGACACCTAATGCATTATGAAAACCTTCTATAAACACATATTAATACATTATCAGAATTAAAATACATTTAAACATTGCATGATGAAAAGACACATAATTAGATAAAGACAAAATTTAAATTAAATTGTTTTTTTATAATGAAAAGAAACAACTTCTTAAAATAATCTATTTTAAACAATGAAAAATATATTTACATTCTTATAACGGAAAAAACACATCTAAACAGTTTTACAACTTTTTCAATAGTTACATAGAGAAACGACATGTAATTATTTTAGATTAATTTAATCTCCTATATATATATTATAAAGTCACATAACTTTTATAGATTGATTTTAAATTAACATTATTTTTATAATGAAAAGACACAACCACTTATAATGAAAACACACAACCTTTGAGATTATAAAGAAAAGTCACTAATGTAAAAAGACACAAAGACACAATGTGATGCAGGTATCAATATGATTAGATCTTAAATGAATATGTACCTGTAGATGCGTTTACATGTTTGGAATATATTTCTGCAAAAGTATCATTGGCTGATTAGCAGAGTTACTGAATTGTAAAATAATGTATACATAAATACGTAACGTTAAAAAAAACGTAATTTAGCAAACAAAATGAAATATGCTTCCCTTTTAAATTTCTTCATTAATTTCTGTTTCACATAAAGTCAAATTCTATCTCTTTGCCATATAAGAAATGCCTACAATTAAAGTTGAGTCTCATCTTTTGAAACAAATTTCTAAAATTTATAACTTAAAATGGGTATACATTTTAATCACAAGCATGCCTCTTTCACGTTAAAAATAACTTCAGGTTTGTGATAATAGAGCTCTCATTTTTCTGTCCTTTTGTGAAAAACTAACCTACAAAATAGAAATATATTTTGATGACATGTTCAGTTTATATTCTTTTGAGGAAATGAGAAGAATGAACTTTGTATACAGTAATCATAAAATTTTGTAGATTTTCTTTGCGACACTCGAAAGCCAGAAAAGATGAAACTGCGGATAAGAAGACATAGAAAATGTAAAGTTCAAAAAAAGACAGAGAAAATGTAGAAAAGGAGTTGACATAACTGGAAGTTACATAATTCATCTTGTGATGATGGTAGTTTGTGAAAATTAGGGATTTAAACTTTTTGGCAGTTACAAAAAAAAACAATTGTGATCAAAGAAGGTGCTAAAATTATAATTTTGGATTGTAAGCACATGAGTTAAATCTGATTCACTGATTCGTCAAATAATTTCTACTTCAGTATATAAAGGATATTGAAAAGACATAACCGTAGAAATTCACAACACTTCGAAGACTTTGAAAGTACACGACCCTTGAAAAAATGTTAAAAAGTAATTATAAAAAATACTTAAGAAGATACCATCACATTAATTATAACAATCATAAGGAATAAAGAAGAAGAATTGAATCTTATCCATCAATCACCAAAGAAAAAAGTTTAACAGAGGAGAAGTCAATCTACATAACCTTCAGGAATTATAAGTTATTATTTTTCTTCATTTCTAAGAAAATATTAACGTTGAATTAAATCAAAATTTAGAATTTGATCTTGGGTAGATTTCGTTATAAAAAGCATATCCGAATAAACACAACTATAGTGACAAAATAAATTTTCAATACTTATTAGATTATATTAAATGTAGAGTACACCAAAATCAGTTACTTCAAAAAAAAAAAAGAACAAGCCATGCGTAAGACCAGCAGTTGTGTCCCATCCCAAACGATTGCAATGCTTCGGAAATAATTGCAATGCTTCGACTATTATTTAAGTGACTAATCATTGACATTTTCCTTTCATTAGAGACACAACCTCTAATGAAAAGGCACTTTAATGAACAAACATAACTTTTATCAAAGAAGAATCACGACCTTTTATAAAAAGACACTTTACTCAACAAACACAATTTTTAATAAGAATTGAGATCCCTATAAAAACACACAACCTTTGGAATTAATCAGGATTCCTATTATTAGTAGATAAGAATTTTCATGATCTGTAATAGGAGTTAAGAAAATGAAAAAGATAATACAAGCTGGATATGAATATGAGATAATTGGTAAAAAGAGACACTTAAGACTTGAGTTTGTCCCCATAAGATTTCTTCTAAGATTTTTGTCTAATTAGGATTTTAATTATCATTAATACGATTATACCCTCAGATTAATAAAAATTTAACTTAATTAAAATACATAATAAAATATTTCTTAATTATTTTGTAAATACAATTTTATATATTTCAGCATAAGGTAAAATACAAAAAGGTAACACACGTTAACCTAATTTTTAACACTTTTCTATCGTCTTGTCTTCTCCCCAGAGAGTTATTTTTTATTTCCAATGGCAACTTTTTTGTTCTTCTGTTTCACAAGGTTAAAAATTCTCGTCTCTGATCTCTATTTCTTCTTCTATGCTCTTTATTCTTCGTTCTCGTATTTGTTCTTCGTTGTTTTATTGTGTCGACTCAGTTATGTACTCTGTCATCAATTGCATCAAAATCCTACGATTCTCTAGATTCTTAAAACCCTAATTTTTAATATTTGATTTGTATATCTTTTCAATTACAATTAGTTCTAGGGGTCGATTAGTCATCATCTATACAAGGGTATTGTCCCTATTCTTGTACTGGTTAGTTTACTATTTTGTTTTTTTTTTCTTGAATGATTTACTTCTTCTTTTTAATTTTAGGGTAGATTTGATTTTGATTTAGTTCTTTTTGCAGGTTTCTCGTGGTGCTATTCAGTTCACAGCATATGAGGAACTTCCTAAAGTCAGTGGGGAGTTCAAAGAAAGGAGAAGAAAGTCATTGTTGATTATGATTGAGATTTTGTTAGATGCTCTTTGTAAAGGACATGTTAGATAAGCTTAAATGTATATGGAGAAAAGACGAACGCTTAAAACGATTCTATTCTTGTTCACCTTGATGTCCCAAGCGTTGCATATATAACAATAATAATACACAATACGAAAACTTCAATCTCTTCTCATAGAAACAATAGGTTATTTACGTATAATTTGTCAAAAAGAAATAGTAAATTCAACTCTTTTTGGAAGATGTGTTTGATTTCTATGAACCAATTAAAATCATTATTAAGCAGAGCAGGAGGCTTTCTACTCGAATCTGCTCTATCTGTGTCTGCTCTAAACGCGCCTCTCCAGCATCCTCTACGTCTTCTTCATCCTTTGCTTGCAGAAACATAGAAGCAACAGAACAAAAGTTGATTTTTTACGATAAAGTAGATGGTGAGAAGACAACTCTTTCAACTTCAAATACTCTTGATTTTAGCTACTTTATCTCTTGTGATCGCATTATATTTCTATCTCACTCTCTTGATAGATATCTTTTAAGCCGGGTGGAATACACAAAGAGTCTTCATGTCCTGGTGATTAAACTTCTTGTGAAGTTGATAGTATATAAACTAGTATATGTATCATAGTAGTGTGAAACTTATGTGGTCTAGTGGTTTGCATGTGTAGTTTTCTCTTTAACAACTCGGGTTCAAGTAAAGGAAAGAGCAGTTTTGATGATATTTTTTTTACATGGGAGAAAAAAATAATGTGCGAGATTTATGGTAGATTTAGGAAAGATCTTCAACCAAATACGCAAGTTTCTATATTTTCCAAATTTGCTTATAATATGTATTCTACCTTACGTAGAACATAGTAGAGTAGGTGAGAAACATATTCTTCTTTAAGCGTCACATAGGCTAAAAGACAGAACAAGTTATGACACATATTCTAGATAAGGTATATCATAGAGTTGTGGTTATATTTCGTTATCAAGCTGTAGGTAGGCTGAAGACATCTTTCTAGATTATAGTGTAACGAATTCTAGTTTCGATAGAATATACAAGAAAGGTTAGTTTACATTTTATACCTTGGATAAATCTATGTATAATACTTAGTATCCGATCTCTAGACTAAGTAGATCACCAGAATGTGTATTCTAACTGTAGCTAGAATACAAAATAAAATATGGTTCCACATTTTCTATAAAAAAAATTAAACATATAAATTGTTATTCTTATGTTTTCAATAGTTTTGATATTTTTTACATTTTAAAGTTAAGTTTACTATTTTTAGCATAAACGAAGGGTAAACGCGGTCCAGAATTGCCAAAATATGAAAAGTCTTAGTGGGACAAAGAAAAGTTTAAAATGTCTCATTTTCCAATTCCCCTATGAATATTTAGTTTGAAACTTTGAATCATTGTTTAGAAACTTTAACCAGTTTTATTGATGGCAATATTATTGCTTAAAATTTTAGAAACCCACGATAACCAAAGCAGTAACAAAGGAAACAAGATATAAAAAGATTCCAAATTATATAAAAGAGCCTTGACACTTGAATGAAACCACAATGACAAATCTTCTTGCCTTTGAAAATTGTCTTCCCATCTTCTCCAACCTCTTCAGTTTTACAAGACATACCATAATCATATCTCAGTGTTACAAGACATACCATAACCTTACCTAAGTTACAACAAATGTGAATTAATCGAGATCGATCTTTTCTGATATTACTAGTAAATATATTAAAAAACATTCTTCAACAAGTTCGTTAATAATGGGGTGATTGGTTGGGTTGTAGGAGGTGACTTTAGCTTTAATTTATACCTACAACCCTTAAATTTACCAATCATGCTTTATATTGGTTTTTAAAGCTACAACCAAAAAAATAAAAAATTGGCTGTAACAACCCAATTTTCTAAAGCTCCATCTTTTTAGCTGTAGGTGCTGTAGCAATAAATGCTAAATCTACATCCCTTAAAGCTAAATCAAAAATCCTACAAAGATAAAATCTACAAGAATTTTCTACAAGTACAACCGAACCAATCACCCCAATATTACATTAACGGGCCCATTAATATTTCAGTTTTGGGCTAAATCATTAAGAAGTCAGTCAAGCGCTATTTAGCTAGGTCGACGAGATAATCTAGGGTTTGAAAGCTGTGTATTCGCCATGCAAACACAGCAGCAGCACATCAATGAGATCCCAGTTGACCTCATGGTCATCGAAATACTGTTGAGATTGCCGACGAAATCTATCGCCAGATGTTGCTGCGTATCGAAGTTTTGGTCTGCCATAATCAACCGTACGGATTTTACGGAGTTGTTCATGGCAAGGTCTCAGGCCCGTCCCCAAATCTTGTTCTCTTTCAAAAAGCGATTTCTTCTTCTTTTGACACCTCAGGTTCAAAATAAGTCATCTCTTGTTGCCAAGAATCATATAAGACTCCCGATTGATGATTCCTATCAAATTTGTGGTCCTGTACACGGTTTCGTCTGTCTTACAAATTATACAAGTGGAATGAAGGAAACAGTGTCTACGATATATAACCTTAGCACCGGACAAGCCATTCATTTACCCAATGCGAAGAGACGCAGTAATACCGTGAAGAGTTATCTTGGGTTTGATCCCATTCACAAGCAATTCAAAGTATTGTTAATCACCGCCAGGCTAGGAGTTTCTGATGAGCATCAAGTTCTGACATTGGGGACTTCAAATCCTTCATGGAGAAATGTTAAATGTTGTTGCTTTTCCTATTGCTATACTCTTCCTTGTAATGCTGGGATATGCATCAATGGTGGTTTATTTTACGTAGCGAAGGTCAATATGGATCCATATCTTAATGCCATAGTTTGTTTTGATGTTAAGTCTGAGAAGTTGAGAATTGTTAACAAATCTGTGGACATGCGACTCTGGAGTGACACAACTCTTGTGAACTACAAGGGTAAATTAGGTGCTTTTGTGGTAGGCTGCGGGGTTGCAGTAGTTACAGGAGAAACTACAAGTTTTGAGTTGTGGGTTTTAGTAGATGCTGAGAAACATGAATGGTCGAAGCATTTATATGTATTGCCCCCTCTGTGGAAGAATGTAGTTACCGAGTCGGAGTTATACTTTGTTGGGGTGACTGGTAAAGATGAAATTGTGTTGTCGAAGCTCTATCTATCCGATCCTTTCTATGTCTACTACTACAACATCGAGGGCAATACTGTCACTAGAGTTAAATTCAAGGATTGAGTGCGTTTAAGTATATTAGAGTTCACGCTCTTTAGACCATGTAGAGGACGTGAAGCTTATGCAAAATGTGAAAGTGTAAAGACGACACTGACACTACAATAGGGCAGAAGAGAAGTGAAGAGTTCAAGCAGATCCATCGGAGCTGTTATTTAACCTCAGATAAATCAAATGTGCCTCTCCAGCCCTGGCATTTCCCGTTTGATCTTTATTTCCCAAGTGTTTTAAAAAAATTTGTTTATTGCTACATTCGATAAGGGAAGTTAAATATATTTAGTGTGTTCCATCAGTATCTTTCAAGTAATAAAAGTGAATTTACTTTTTAAAGAAAAAAAAAGAAACTAGCAAGGTTTGTAAAGTTTTTTTGTAACTTAATGTGAGCTTCAAGGGGTTTGTAAAGATTTAAAGGGTTATTCATACGTCTTAACCATGTTCCTCAATTATATCCAGGCAAAAGCAGCAGTAGATACAGCTTCTAATGAAATCAAATGAAGAAGAAGGAAGTAGAGAAGATGGGGAACATGAAAAGCAGTCATTAGTAATTTTCCAGGAAAGAGCACCATTCTAATATTCCTCATCTTTTCCAACCATCAGATCACGCTTTCTAGTTTGTCAATTTATCTACGGTTACTTTACATTCTACCAACATCTCTTTAATCTAACAATCACAAAATATAGAATTTATATTTTCATCTTGTCAATAAAAGCGGTATAATATGCATTCTGCAAGATTTGTTGACAAAGCTCACGAAAATCTTTTTGCCAAATATGTGAATTCCATTAAAAATGGGAAGAGTTTGAAAATTTACAATAGGTTTAAACAAAATATGGTCTACCCTGGCAAAAATAATAAAAACAAGGCAGAGTATATAAGCTTGAGAAACAGAGAATTTTCACTCATTGACCAGCCAATGTTGCATGAGATTATGATCCTGCTTCTGATTTCTCTTAGACAGAATCGCGTCCCGGATAAACCAATCCAAAATCTTGAAAACAACAATAGCAGGCCTGGAGATACTGTCATGGAGCCTTTTGTTACGCTCAGACCAAATAGAGTATATCGTGCACAAAGCTACCAACTTCTTCAGGAGCATCGGTGTTGTTGCATCATGGGAGCTCAGCCAATGCGTGAAAGCTGTCCATGTATGGAACCCGAAAGAACCGTAACCCAATCTCGTGAGGCAGAAGGTCCATAGCTCACTACTCCACTCACACCTAAGGAAGAGGTGGTCTCTATCTTCAGTGTAAGTGTCGCAGAGGCAGCAAGCCGTGGAGATATTTAAGCCCCATCTTACTAGTCTTGATTGTGTGGGTAATCTGTCAAGCTGCACTAGCCACATTAAAAAAGAGTGTTTGGGTATTGCTCCTTTAAACCAGATATAAGAGGACCAATGTTGATGTGGAGCTTGGTGACGCAAAACTTCCCAAGTGTGTTTAGTAGTGAACTTTTCATGAGGAACCTCATTAACAAGCCAGAAGTAAGAATCCATGCTTGGTTGGGAAGAAGGAAGGGGAACTGTTGTGATGTAGATTTGCAGTTCTTCAGCAAGTTCAGATCGAGCACCCCTAAGGGTCCAACCAGAGTCATTACAAACTTCTGAAACACAGGCATTAATAGGGACTGATAATTGCCTAGGGCCATCAGGACCAAAGTGCTCTATAAGGGGACCGAATGGTGACCAATAGTCCCACCAAAATCTGATTAACTTCCCATCACCAAGCTTTGCGCGAAGGAACCGATAGGCCAAAGGTCGCAGATATAACAGAGATTTCCAAGTCCAAGATTTAGCCTTTTCGATATCACAACTCCGAAACTACACCCCTCATTCTATTAGCCTTCATCCATTCAGCCCATAGAAAATCCATTTTCAAATAACAGCCAGATTAAGCGTAAGCATAGGGTTTTGTTCCATGTGCTAAAGTCCATAAACTAATCCTCCCTCTTTCATTGGAAGACACACTGTTGACCAGGCTACCTTGTACTGGACAGGGCCTGAGATCTGCCCAGACCATAGGAAGCTTGAGCACAGAGCTTGAATCTTCTTTATGCAACCTTTTGGCAGCAGAAAAGCAGAGGTCCAACAGAAAGAGGGAATTAGACATCCTCTTTGATTAAAAAGATAAACAACACTAACACAATAAGTTAAGAAAGATAGTTCTTCATGAGAAGAAGACAGTTTGATTTCGTAGATAAGACTTTCACGATGGAGGTCCGATAGCTAGCTGAGAGATAGTCACATAAAGTGGTGATGTTGAAAGGCAGTTTTCACCAACGAGAAAAACTGAAGTAATCTCGATGGCCCTGTACAGACGAGATTCGTTGAAGCAGTATCTTGAGAAACAAAAAACTATGATGTAGAGTATTATGTCACAGAGGAATAAAGTCATCCTTCTCCAACTCCTTAAGATAGTTCTTCTTCGCAAGAGAAGATTCAAACTCATGGGCATCGAAGCAAACTAGGGAATAAGCAAACAAAGCATGACCTGAACAACGGTTCCATCTGTGGCCCCAGACATAGGTCTTTTACAGTGGGTAGTTTTTCTTATTTACAAAAATAAAAATTACTAGGCTTAATCGAATTATAACAAAATATTAGACTACTGTCAACTTAATATTGGATTATGGGAAATGAACAATAGGTTAGTTTTTTGTTCTATTTTAGTAAAATTATTGGAATATATAATAGAAGCTCGATATATATGAATAGTTAGTTTAAATTATTCTTTAGAAACTTTAACCAGTTTTATTGATGGCAATTATTGCTTAAAATTTTTAGAAACCCACAATAACCATAACAAGAAAGCTAAAAAAACAACAGGAACAAAGGAAACAAGATATAGAAAAAGGTTCCAAATCATCCAAAAGAGCCTTGACACTTGAATGAACCACAATGACAAATCTTCTTGCCTTTGAAAATCGTCTTCCCATCTTCTCCAACCTCTTCAGTTTTACAAGACATTCCATAATCAAACCTCAGCTCTGTCAGTGGAGGTATATGTTTCATCGCAAAAAACGCAATGCGAACACACGGTTGACGAGAATCTTCAAATTCAATAGGCTGCCACATAACATTTGGAGAACAGCTATGGTTCATGAACCGGCTGACATTTCCATACTCTTTCGAGCTGACCAACATTCGCCATCGAAGTTTATAAGCTTCAGAGACTTGGTCCCAACAATTTTCACCCACGAGCTCTGGCTCATAGTTCCACTTGAACTGGTTATAGCGAGAAGAATCAAACATATATTCGTCATCCTCGTCTACACCATGTATTCTCTTAGCCATGCCAACCAACTCGCAAATGAAAGTCCCTGCTCGAATTGGCTCCAAGGAACGTAATCCCCAACCGCATTTCTCCGTCTTAAACACTTCAACGCGAATTTTCAAACCAGTTTGAGTCACTCTGTTGTGGCAGTCGGGAGGACAAGGACACGCATCGCCACATTCATAAACCATTGGCTTACGACATACTAGAATACGGTTAAGGTATGGCAATTCACCGCCGTTTCTTTGAACACAAATGCACTTTGAATCTTCACATAACTGAACTTGGCAATTGATGCATGCTGTAGATTGATAGTTCTGAACAATCATCATACTTGAACAAGCCGAAGATTTGACGTAGCTGAAATCTTGAGGCATCTCCTTGTCATTCTCATCAATTTCATTCACCAGTGGGATTGGTAAATTCTCGGCTCCATATGAAAGATCTTTAAGTATCAAACCTTTTCTTGAATTATCCGTACCCTTACTCCAAATTTTAGATGACTTCCAATTTGCATAACCAGCAGGTTGGCCAGGTTTTCTCAGCAATTTAAACTTGAACTCTTCAAACCCGGATTTTCCTTTAGCTGTCCAGGAATCTGACACAATGTAAAGTCCATCATAGATGTAGATCTTTTTATTCTTGTTCCTCGGATCTCCTTCACCTCTTATCACTCTAACTTCATTTCCCTTCAGTTTACTTGCTTCCAACGCAAGGTTTCCTCTTCCAAGTTTCTGATCAGTAGCTTGACCACCATGTCCAGTGTAAATCAAAGTCTGAAGGTCTTGTGTTTCGTCATTGTAGTGTCCTGATGTTACCACACTTGTAGCTAAAGGACCTTCTGTTGCACCGCCTTTGATAGTTAGATAGTCAATACCGCAACCATCGGCATGTGTAGTCCAACTAAGCACATCTCTCCCCAAAAGTAAAATATCTCACCTACTTTTATTCCAGGAATCGAGCCGATTCTTTTCTTTGTATTAGTCCTAACACCCAAATTCTTACAGTTGCTGAGGGCGGTTGTAAGCAGGGACGGTCCTGAAATTATGGACCATAGTAAGACTTTTTTTTTTAATTACAAATTTGAGATATTTTTCTATTTTTAATTTTTTTTTTAACAATTAGGGATAATGTGTCATTGTTTTATTTGGCTATGTTCAGGACCACCCTTGGTTGTAAACATACCTTTTACGCACTTTAGCTGGCATAGACGACGCCTAACCGCATCAAATCGCATCAAAACTGATTCAGCTACCTCTTTGTTTCCTGTTTCTCTCTCTGCTTCGCTTATCCCCGAGTCGAAACTTGGGCAAGATGTAACCACTTTGCTGTTGGGATCATAAGGTTTCGGCTTTTTTATGGCCATCTTTAAGTTCTTGGAACCCTTTGGCCTGCCACGCTTTTGATCGCACCAGAACTAGGACCATCATCAGAAGCAATGGAGTCTTTGTTGGCTTCATATGGTACAATGGCTAGAAGGGATGAGACCATTAGAGGAGGAGGTGGTGTGTTGTTAATATTATTATCAACAGTTTGAAGCAAGGTTATCTCCGGAGTAGGAAGAGGTGGTTCTGTTTTGTGGGTTTCACCATCAATGGTTGGAAGGGGTGGGACATCTAGAGTAGGAGAAGGTGTTTTTGGGTTATGGTTTTCATCATCAACAGTTTGAAGAGGTCCGACTTCTAGAGTAGAGGGAGATGTTATGTTGTAGGCTTTATCATCAAGGGTTTGAAGCGGTGAGACTATTAGAGGATAAAATGTTTCTGTGCTGGTTTCATCGATAATGGCTTCATCAATGATGGTTTGAAAGGATGAGACTGTTGAAGGAAGATATGGTTTTGTGTTGTAGATTTCATCATCAAAGAATCGAAACGGTGAGACCATTAGAGAAGTTGGTGATGATGATATGTTTTCTATATGATTGATATCATCGTCAGATTCAACACTCCAGCTTCTAAGCCATTTAGTCTTAGTTGGACTCATGTTGAATGCAAAAAGGAAATCTTGTCGCTGTATAAAAAAGAACGAAAGAAAATTAATAACCATCAATCTAATATAAAACATAACAAGAATTGAAAAAAATATATATATATATAAGACTATCTATCATGTGTAATGATTTTTTTTGATAATAGTAAATAGGAGTAGATGTTTTGAAAAGGCGGAAAATAAAAATGAAGAAAACTACATAATTAAATTTAAGTATACGTTGCAAAAGTTTTACGAAGTGCTTGGGAGCCTTGTCAAAGGTTGTCCATATGCAAGAGTATACTAATTCACTTTTCTGAAAAAAACTTTCATAAAACATAAATATTAATCCTCAAAAATGCAAAACTTCTTTTTTGATTATGGTTTATCGACCCTTCGAATTATGATTAAGCATATATATACACTCATAATTATATTAGTATAAAAACACCGACATTCCTCAAATTTTATCTATTAAGACAGAAAGGATAAAACCATTTCAGATTTCACGAAAACATTTTTCTCCTCATGCCCTCAACTTTACAAAAAATGTATATATGTATATAAACAAAGAATGGATAGAAAAAAAGAAAAAGTAGACAGAACTTGATGAAAAACCTATATGCGGTGGTGTAGAGTATACGTATCACTTGTATTCCTTTTAACGCAAGTTTATATACTTTTAAAATATTTGCTTAAACCCTAGGTTGCCATTTAATGAATGCTTCATTATTTTCTTCGTATGCTCTATATATTTTTTTTGAATGCACCAACTCATCGACAAGAAAAACCAACGATTCTAAAACCAATCAATATGCAGGTCATAATAAGTCAATAGTGAACCATATCTAAAACACCATTGAATCTCTTATTAGTTTTTTGAAAAAGAATCTCTTATTAGTTCTTTTAAAAAACATGTGATTTCATTTAACAGATGGCGAGAAGTCTATTGAAAAGAAGATACATTAATATAAAATTTAAAACAACACCACATACAACCGGAATAATTTTCAATCAAATATATTACTAAAATATTTAAACAAATTAACCAGGGATAGAACTAAAATAGATCACTAAATCATAATCTACAAAAATATGTGTATATGTAACTATATAATATCAATTATAATCCGTATCAACAAAACACAAATAAACAAAACAAACAGAAAAAAAAATTGCGTCTGAATCGAATGAACATAAACTTGCTTATGAAAGAAGCTCAACACCAACTACTAAACATAATTAAATATAGCAAAATTATAAATTAACACGTACCTTTGAATTGCAAGAACTGAGAACTATGTATGCTTCAAAGAAAATAAGAAAAAGAGCGGAAAGTAGCAAGAAACAGAAAAGAAAATTACTGACAAAAATGGTTGAGGTAGCCGAATAGAATGATCCTTTGATATTTGGAAGTGAAGAAGAATATGAAGTGAATGTCTCTATTCAGCATCATGTGTTGATGTCTGAAAACGAATAAGGGCCTTTAGATCATGTTTGATTCATCTTAACCTTACATATTTTAGCCATAAAATCCCATAGATTTATTTCATTTAATTAGTTGTATCTAATAGTTGTCATTCATACATTTACCAGTTTTGACTCAAAAGAATATTTGACCTAAGCATAAAATCTTTTATTTCCAATTTTTTAAAAATTCAACATATCTATAAATAGTTTAGTCAAAATTTGAATGGTTTGGATAGACACTCCCAAAAATCAAATTATATAATTATTTTTAATATTTGAATTGTGTTTTATTAACATTTCTGAAAAAATTGTTATTATTCATTAAATTTTAAATTGTTGCAATTCTTGGGGTTATCCTAACACATACGTTTATGGGTTTGTGCTAATTAACATTATACATATACCCCAATCAAATAATACAACCCATACAATTATGATTCCTTGTTCTTCGTTCTTTGAGCATTGTTTCTTAAAGAAAGATTTTACACAAACACATATTCTACGGACATGTACCTGCTTGAGTTCTGTCTCAAAATAGTGTAAGTGTTAAAAGTGAAATCTGATGAAGTTAGGTATACCATAAGATTTGCCACAAAACTTCGACAATTTCAAATGTATAAGTTTTAATAATTACGAGAGAATAAAATGGATATCAACTTGCCAAAAGCTCGCCAGCAATTTCTTCTCTTTTTGTTGATAAGGCAAACAAAACAAACATGTAGAAGATACAGTACAACAAAGTATGCTACCAAGTAATCTTGATGCATCAATAAGTAAGGGAAAAAGCTAGTGCTAAAATTTTGGAATGCACTCGCATGAAAGATTATACATCTCTAAATTAGAGTGCAAACTCATGCATTTATACGTCATGTATATAGTATAGTAGTTCAGACTCAAACTGAATTGTATTACCAGCCAACTCACAGCAGTTATAGCATTCGAGAAATTTCTTGGACATGTCCTTAGCTAACTTTGGATGCATAACTCATGATTTGATATCCGAGCTCATTACATATATGATTATTAGTCGCAGTTAATTGTTGATAATCCTTTGCTCATGTCTACAAAACTCTTATAAATGCTAACACATTTTGCGAGCCACGTAAGAGATAAAAATTGTGTTATATATACGAAGCAATAATATCTAAGCATAAATTAACTCAAACGTGCCATTATCATAACCGATAACGTAAACTTTTCTACCAATAGGGAGGGTATCATCCAAAGACGACTCCCCAGCCTCCAGAAAACGCATGACCACCAGAAGAATTTCAATATATAAACCCTGCAAAGTACAAAACCTTTGTGTTATAATCTCTCTTTAGAAGTCTAACAAGACCCAGCTACGACGTACAGTATACAGGAAACTAAAATAATGTTGATAAAGAGAATGAAAAAGTTATAATGTCTTGACGGTTTAGACGTTTTTTTGTCAAAATGTGAATTCATCAATAATGAGTTATTGTGAATCTGTGGCTCCTCTCCCTCTTATTGTACACTTGTTTTGAGGCAAAATTTACTCAATCAAGCATATAACCAAAAATAATAAAAACCTAAAATCATATATATGATCAATATTAACATTAAACTCACCATCGTCTTCACAATAATTCCAGTCCTTTTACATGACTAGTTACGGCAATCAATGTTTCTCCAATTCTATATTTCATCCATCTGCCATTTTCTCTCTTGTATACGGAGAAGATCTTTGATCACCAAATCAAGTAAACAATCTCCATATTACCAGTTCCACTGGGATAGATATACGTATGATTAGCTGACCCTGTTTCATATATTCCAAAAGGCTATAAGAGAAATTTTCAATGAAAAATTCCGGATGTTTTAGAGAATAGTATAAACTCTATATAATTAAGAGAAAAGCTTTTACATTCCAACCATTGGAGAGGGAGTTACTGATTCGGGGCGTTTGACAAAGGAGAACTTAGCCGCACGTGTAGTGCTGGATTCAAATTTTGTTAGGGGATCTGTCGGAGCTCAAAGCCTCAAACTCGCCGGAGTTTGGTTCCGCAAAAGCTTATCCTACCATCATACTGGAGAAGGCCAAATTAGTGAAAGTTAGGCAAAACCTAACCTAACGTCACAAAAAGAGGAAATGTGTTACCTTAGGCTCAATCAGCCCACGCCCATTAGAAAATTTAGGCTCAATCAGCCCACACCCATTAGATGGGCCAATAGTTTAAGCCGAAAACGTTAATACCGCCGGGTAAACTTCTGAAGTTCTGTACGATCTAAGTTACAAGTTACAACGGCCAACGGGTCGTTTGTGGAGGGTTGAAATAGCAGATGGTTTGGTTAGACGTGGGGGGAGGATTGAATTGAATCTCAGTTTAGGGTTTGAAGGGGAAACAAATTTCATACAATTAAATGAAGCCTCCTAAACTTTAGAAACCATGAGTGTATGTGCGCAGCTATTCTTGCAGCATCTACCTGTGCAACTCTTGGCGTTCTACCCCAGTTCATATTTATCCCAATGAAACGAGCCACCAGCCACTTCAGTCATATCAAGAGCTTCATTCATCAGAAACTTATCAAATAAGTGTCCACTGAAAGGTATACATACAAGTGATTGTCTTAGACGTTGCAAGGCGCCAAGAAGATCTAGAATCGTATCAATCTTTGGTCAAGAAAATATGATAGCTATAAAATTGATATTATAAATATGATATTATAAAAACCATTTGCAAATAATTGAGCACATGTCAAACAGATAAATTAAACTATTTTAATTCTCATATATATATACACACTTTCATATCCACTCGGACACATTGTCTAACCCGTGAATCCGTTGACCATTATATAACCCATAAATAGCATATAATTTGTTGGTGTTTGGAGACTTGAATAGGACTATTAAAAAATTAGTGTTTGGAAACATGGATTGTAGTCTTTTAAAAAAATTTAATTATTTGGATACTTGATTAGTAGATTTAATGAAATTATTTTAAAACATAGATATCATTTTTAAAAGAATAAGTTTGTTTGGAAACTTAGATTGCAGTATATTAATAAAAAATCAATGGGCTTATGATTAAGAAAAATTAGAAGTTCATTATATTATGATCAACTATCGATATGGGCTATCGTTAAATTAATGAAAACAGGTCAATCTAATTACTCAAAACATATTTTGTCTAAAATAATCACAAAACAAAATTTAAACTTTATATACATATATCAAATCAAAATAATAATTTAAAGTTAAATTATATAAAAAGCTGATTAACAATATATATATATATATTCAAAAATTGATTTTTACTAAAATATTTTCCAATAACCATTATTCAAAAGTTTTGCATTTAAAAGAATATTGTTACAATTTACAAAATATTATCATTTTGAAGATATGTTGAGCATAAAAATTATGAATTTAAAGTTTCATGTTAATTTGCAATTTACTTGGTCATATATAATTTTTTATTATGAAATAAAAAACACCTTTTATGATTTTAAGATATTTTCAAACTTGGGTAACAATCAAAATCATTAATACATCATTTGAAATATAAATTAACTTCGAGATCTTTAAGATCACAATTTATGGAGAATAATAAATATACTTACATTTTGATACACAAGACCTTTCAAGTTTGGAATATGCTATTCATATGTTCCTAAAGCTAATTTTAATCCTAGCTTCCGTGCGATTTCTCATTAGTATAAATATGGCTTTGTTAAGCGATTTTTAGACAAACCACCCATATTGTAAAAGTAGGTCGAGATTTTTAATATTTCGAGAATTGATTGTGGTTCTAGAGATCCATGGGATATCACGATAGGTTTGAGGTAGATGAATGATTTTTAAAGAGTTTTCTCATATACTTTCCAGATTATATTGCAGAAAAATTTTGAGGCGACTCAGAAATCTGCCGGTGTTTTCTCTTTATGCATTTTGTTTTGAGGTTTTTCTGTTCAGTTTTTTGCTTATTGAATATGTGTTTGAGGTTCCTTCACTTGATTCACTATGGTTGGTACTTTTTCTTTTATTCTATTAAATGGTTTACTTGTGTTCATGGGGTTTTGGGGATCCAGTTAAGTGGGATGGAGAGTCAAATATAAAAGGAACAAGAGGTCACAAAAAATACTAAAAGGTCCCATGTTTTTCACGGAGACATAGTATCTCAAAGGAAGTACAAGAAATCGAGTGGTCTATCTTGGTATATATTACATGCTTTTGATAAATATATGATACACCCTTCATTCAACATGTTTCTCAATGATCAAAGGTCTATGAGATGCAAGAATTTATGTGAGGTCCTTATTATGGGTTGACGGGTGTTCCTTTATTATATTCCATACACAGCAAATTATAAAATCTTTTAAAACATAAGTCTTACATACGTTGAAAGTACTACAACTCTATGTATATTAGAAAACCAACTCTATGTATTTAGTAATCTATTTTTATTTTATAAATAAAGATAATCATTAAAATTAAAAAAAATATAAACAATCAACGAAATTATATAACACACTTATATTATAAATAAAGATAAAACCTATGGAAAAATTACATTTTACAAATATTTAAAAAAAATTAAAGGGTATCGATCAGCGCTTTTAAGCTGAGATCAAGTACAAAATTAGAATGTTTGGAAACATGGATTGCAGTTTAAAAAGAGGTTTGTTTGGAAACATGAATAACAATATTAATTGAGAATTGTTTGGAAACATAGATAGTAGTATATATACTTTCTTCTATTTACATAATTAGTCATTTCATTTATAATAAATTAGGTACTTCCTTTTTGTGTTTTATTTTATTTTACAGATTCTACCGCTACATTTAAAATCAATTTAAACTAAATAATTACAATTCCAAACTTATCTAAACAAATCGATATTCATGTATTAATTTAGCCAAACACATAATTTTTTTTTTGTTTACGGAATCATTTAGTCATACATATTCGAGTACCCATTTAGGTGCAATCGTTTCTTCGGATATAGATTTTTGGGTTTTGAAATTTCTTTTTAGGTGCTTTCTTTTGTATTTATTTTTATTTACAGATTCTATCACTATATTTAAAATCAATTTAAGTTAATTAATTACAATTCCAAAACGTACCTAAATAAATCGATATTCATATATTGATCATTATTAATATTGTACAAATATTACTAAATAAAAAATATTAATATTTCGCTTAATTTAGTTAAACACATAAAAATAATAAAAAAATATTTGTGTATGGAATCAATTATGCATAGATATTCGGGTACCCATTTAGGTACGGATCGTTTCGGGTATACGTTTTTTAGGTTTTGAAATTTTTTTCTAGATACTTCCTTTTGTATTTTTTTTATTTACAGATTCTATAACTGTATTTAAAATCAATTTAAATTAATTAATTGAAATTTAAAAACTTATCTAAACAAATAGATATTCATATATCTATCTTATTAATTTATATATTCTTTAGTTGACTAATTTTTTATATAGCTTATACTGAAATAAATATATTTGAACCGAACCAAAAAATCAATATAAAAGTACTGTACATTTGGATTCAAAATCGTTTCTTCTAACAACAAACTACACAAATAAGTTAATCTGTATAAAAATTTAAATTACAATGTAAATATTTAATTAATATAGAAATATGTCATATTTTTTAAACAAAATATCAATATAAAAGTATTGTACATTGGCGTTCTAAAATTATTTATTTTAACAACAAACCAAATAAATATGTTGATTGGAGAGAATAAAACAAAGCAGAAAAACACATACTCTACCGAGAAACTCTATGTTTCAAATCTATTATAAAGAAAGTTTACTAAGATAAAATACATTCAATAATTACAAACAAATAATATATTTCATAAAAGTGAAAAATAATATCCGCCCTTTCAAAGACGGGTCAAAACCTAGAAGATCAAACCTTATGGTTGAAATTTAATAAATCCGACAAAATAATTTAATAAATCCGACAAAAATTCTTAAACTGAAATAAGATCAAACAAATGAAAAAGTCAAACCTTTAATTGAATCTCTTGAGTATTTAGAAGATTAGTCTTATATTTAAATTCACAGAATAGTAGTATTTAGAAAATTAGGCTTTCAAACAGATGAACCAAGACTAACCTAAAAAAGTATACTATTTAAACTTTCAGTCTACAAAAGTCGTTACATATGCTCAAAACTAAAAATAAAATTCAAAATCGTCTGGGACGTGGATCAAAATCTAGTTTCTATTAAAATAGAAGTCAAAACTTCATTTCATATGTGATATTTTATGCTAGACCATTATTTAGAAAGTTTATAAAATGTACATAGCTTCATTATAATATATTTTAACATCTTTATTTTCTATTTAAAATAATATATATATATATATATTTGAAAAAATTCTAACAAAATCTTTTCAGAATCATTTTAAATTTTATTTCCGAAAATTGATTATTTAAATTTTATCTATCATAAAATTTAATCAGAAATTTAAATTTAATTTAGTTTTGATTTATAAAAGAAAATTAAAAATTATAAAAATATTTTAATGATAATAACAACTTAAAATTATTACTTTTCAAAAATACATTTTACAAAGATTTTACAAAGATTTTGTTAGAAAGCAATATCTATTTCCATTTAACATTACAATTTATGTCAATAATTTTAACACAAATCTAATTTTCTTATTAATGGTTAAATCTCATACTCGAACCATAAATGAGCGAACAATATATATATATGAAAATGAATATATGCATGAGCGAATACATTAAACATGAAAACACTTTTATCATCTATATGCATACTAATGTCATAGCATGAAAAGGATTAATAGTGCAACACTATTCTATATGAAGAGAAAACACATTTATCAAACTGGTTTAATGTTACATTGTTACAGAATATAACATAATTTTCAACAAATTTCTCGATATCTTTAATTGAGTTTTTAAATGCTATCCAAGTTGCTGTATTCCAAGCAATAGGATCTTTACTATAGAAATATTTTGCAAGTAATATTATAGTTTTTTTAAATAAGTTTTGTTGTTTTAATAGTATCCCAAAAAATTCTCTATTATATAGGTTCATTTCAATTTAATTTCCATATACATTCTAATTTTAGCAATGAAACATAAATTATGTAAAATAGTATTGTTACATAATAATGATATAAATTAGAATATTTTTAAACAGAAAGAATAAAACTTCTTGCGGTTGTGTGGGTCAAGATCTAGTAGTATATGAAAAGGCGATACACTCTTTCTTTAATTTTATAAATGTCTGGTTTGTATGGTATTCCAGAATTCCGTAATGCAATGCCATAGGTTTTTGTTTTCTATTATATTACTGTCAGTACATTGATCACCAGGTGCCTAAAGCCCAAATAGTTCAAACTTACATGTAAAAATATATAGTATAAAAGATGTCGACTTAAAGAGTCGAACCCCCGCCTTTATAGTACTTATATCATAGAAAACCACTACACTACAATCGACTTTTGGTCTTTTAGTCCTTTAAATAAACATTATTTGGCCTTTAAAGCAAGGGCTTCATGAGCTTTAGCCCAATGCGGCTCTGATTACTGCTGAGCAAAATTTATGGAACATTTTTATGTGTTCATGTTTTCATACACCACGAATGTAGTAACCCAGTCGGTTTAAGCGCAGGCGTTTTCGTATTGTTACGCTCTTGGATTCGATCTATTGTGGAAAACTTTTATTGTGTCTTGGTATAAGAAAGAGTCTATTTTCTCGACCTGGGAGATTATGGTCCTCAACCCAGAACCTACAGAATAACAATAAAAAAATGTTCTCATTACACAAAAACTGAAAAACGATGTGAAGGATTTGTTGTGTATTAGATAGGAGATAAAGATAGTTTGATTTTATAGAAAAAAACAATAACTTATTGTCCATTTTCCATAAAACAAAGGTCTAAATTTTGACCAAGTTTAGACTTTTGTTACTTTTTTATTTTTTTTAAATGTCAAAACAATATTTTAAAATCAAAAAAAATTATTGAAAATTACAAAGAATTATTTAAGATACATGTACACTTATTAAAAATATTTTATGGTTAAATTATTGTGGAAGTAATATTTTATAACTTTTTCTATGTTAGAATGTCTAATCTACCCCTACGAGGATGCAAAATGTCACTTTGAAGCTTGAACCAATTTTTTGTGTGTGTATCATTACGATCATTTATAATCAGTACTGTAAGTAAAATTCACACCAGAAAAAAATAAAAGAAAATAAAATGAAATTCTCACCAATCTTCCATTACAGACGACGAAGTTTATTTTTCTTTCTCTATCATGGTGTGACTGTATCTCGCTGGTTTTTATACGAGCCGAGTTCTCCATCGAGCTGACAATTTGATGAATTTCGTATTTCTTATACTACATGGAGCATTTCAACGATTACACATCATTACAAGTAAAGATAAACATTATACTAAGTAACCTTAATTTAGACTTAAAAGAAACACACGATAACAACTAGAATATGTAAATTAGTATTATTTATTTCCCTACCACGAGCACTCGAATTCCTGGCCTTAATTAATAGGGCCAATTTCCCAGTGACGATAGCAAACTAGACTTCTTCCGTTGTCTTCGTCGTCTTCATTATCATCATCACTAGATTCGCTACCACCACCACCACCACACACTTGAACCATTAGTTTATCTTGGCAACGCCTTCCACAACAATCGCAGATGGGTCGAGTGAGACCATTGTTTAGAACTATATTAATCTGATGACTATTTAACAAGAGATTCTGAGCAGGCTTGACATAAGGTGCACATTTCCCTAGTACACATGGCCTGTGGAAGACGACCCCCAGAGGCGGACCTATTTGAAGAGCTGTGGGGTCACCTGACACCACAAAAATCTGTTAAGTATTTGTTTTGTATAGAAAGACATTAAAGATTCAGTAGCACAGATGGTTAAATATGGTGCTTGACCCCACAAAACCTGAGTTCGAACCTCACCAGTGACACCTTCGACTATTTTTGACCCCAGTCAAGTTCAGTCCTGGGTCCATGCTGCGACCCACATTAACATGTATAATGCCATTTATTTGTATCCAGAGTTCGCTCACAAACCTCACACCAATCGAGACTTGCATTCTACTTATAAGAAAGGGTGAGGAAATGCTCATCATGCTCATATCTCACTTTATATGGCAGTGTGGCACAATAGAAGCACAAAAAGAAGTGTTTGAAATATCACATTCAGTACAATTTAGTGTTTGAAATATCACTTGTCTGCACATTGAACATGGTCTAGATTTTCCAACTTCATTGCTTAGGAACAGTGGATGTGGATGACACTGACAATCGAATGGCCAGATATTGCAGCACATCGCACGTCTATACTTATAGACTCACTTCCTTTGCAACACACATATCTGAAACCATATGAAAAACGATGACAATATCCACAAAAGAAACAATTTTTGGGATCACTCACTTGTAGGATAAATGGATAGGGATGTGCTATATGTTGTTTTGTCCGAGGAAGATTTGCACATGCTTCATGGAGTACAAAATCACAGTTGCCTTTCATACATTTGTAAATGCCACCACCATAAAACGGAAGTAGACATGCTTGACATCGCTCTTTATCATCATACATGATGTCAGTGGTCTTCTTTTCAAAATTCATGTGATGTGAATGACTGAAATGTTGTATAACTCCATTGCCTATCACTTCAAAAGAATTGAGATTTTCATATTCTTCTTCCGGTTCTTCCTCGAGCTCTTTTCCATCCCACACATCTTTCCGAGTTGCGCACTTGGAATGAACTACATAAGTACAATCTTTCGTGCAAGAATATTTTCCGTGATTGACTTCCACTTTTTGGCGACAAACGCCACAAGACAATATTTTGGAAGAGAATATGTAAAAGAAAGACGGTGGTCATGACGGGATATTCTTATGACAAATGGTAAGGAAATAAAAATTTATGGACAACAAAATCGCATTGAAGACACACGTAGATAAGAGATTTGCTATCAATTACCCACAGACGTCACATATCAAATCAGCTTTTCTGGGAAAGTGGTTGAGGTTATGCTCGTGCCTTTTTTTATTGTTCAGGAATGAGGGTTTTCTCGCACAAACGGGATCCAAACTAAACTTATAGACAGAACAGTAGTAATATAGCCTTTCAAGATTAAATCCATAGCGTGCATCACAATAAGAACAAGATATCATCTCACCAACGACACTAGGGAGAGCTAAGGGATGAAGCGTGCGAAGTTGGAGATGGTGTTTAGGGTGATTTGATTAAAGGGGGAGACTCGACACATTCTTTGTGGTAGGATACCTTACATTCACCACAAAAGTAATAGGTTGTGCCGATTTCTTTACATTTACAAGCACCGCACAAGTAAGGGCAAATGAGGCGAGTAGGTGGAGGATGATCGACAGAATCCATGGTTACACAAAAGAAGTTATGATATATTGAGAGGTTGGAGTTTAGTTGTTGTGATTTGTGACTATATATACTTACATATATACAATTTTAATTATTGGAGTATCATTTTTCTTTTCTTTACACAGCATCTCACGACAAGTATTGCAATCTAAGCACATTTTAAATTGCTCAAGCAAAGTACTAATTCTATGCTTTTATATTTGCTTTCCCATATTCTTCTCTTAAGTCTTGAACTTACCCCTTTTTACGGTTTCAAATTTTACTACCCGGCCTGTCCCACAAACAAAGTAGAATCTTTTACCAAAAAAGAATTTCAACACAAAAGGTCCAACTTTATACAAAAATTTGAACCTATTAAGCAATAGAGAGACCGGTAAACTCGAGAACCAAATGGTTATTTACTACTAGAGAATGGAGTTTCAGTTAGTAAACAATCTTTGAACCTATTCAAATTTGTATCCAAAAATTTGTCAATCATAATGGAAACAAGAATGAAACACGAAGTTACTAGTAACCATTATATCATTCAGACTAAAGATTTCTATAGTTACAAAAAGATCGACTGATTGAACAAAGTCGTGTTAAACAGTCTTCCCGAGATTCAAGTTACCGGGTTTTGGCTCAATATGTCATCTTTGGTCACAGGGAAAGTACAAGCCATTGGAAGATCAAAAGTAGAAATTCAACAGAGCAGAGAGTGGAAGGGCTATGTCCATTGACTCCAAAAGAAGTTGAAATATTTCTGAAAGGTCTTGGATATTCTCAGTACATTCATTTAGAGCATGATTATTGCAAGGATAATATGAAACTATTGAGCATGTGTTTTAAGGTTTTTAATACCCAATTATCTATTTATATACTATTTTTTTATTAAACTGTCTGTTGAGAACTCATGCTAAAATCTCTGCAATAATGATGCTCTTGCATTTTTTCTTTTTTTTTTTTATGCTCTTATATTGCAGCCGGGGCCATCTATGAAGGTGATGATAGACTCTTGGAGCTTAAGTTGTAGCACTTCCGGAAACTAGTCTTTAGGGTTTACAACGCCCCTCTCTTAATTTTTCATGCTAATGGGAATCTAAAGATTGATAATGTTTAGTATCATGTACTGGATTTTGTAGGAAATTCTTGATGCGGAAAACGAGTTAAAATGTTTCACAGACCATGCTACTAAAACTGCTGCTCTTGAATATATAATTTCTGTTGAGAGTGATGTGTTCGTTCCTTCACATTCTGGGAACATGGCAAGAGCAGTTGAAGGTCACTGCAGATTTCTAGGGCCTCGCAGGACAATCACTCCGGACTTTAACTTCATTCTGTTGAGAGTGATGTATCCCATCTTCTTCCTTCTGTTGTGTCTTTAACTTTAAGAATCTTTTTGTCTTTTTACTCATGTTGTTATAGACCAAGCCATGACTAGTTTTGTCTTGTATGAAGGAAAGGACTAGTGGAACTCTTTGATAAGGTTGAGTTAGGACAGTTAAAAGTTGTCGAATCTTGTGAAGCAAATGCATCAACCCATGTGAAAAAAATAAAGAATTATACATTTGCTTCGTAAACAAGTCACAAAATGCAGTAAACCTTTCTTAGTATGCAAACAAAACAGATTTTATTCAAAAGAGATTCTTTGGATCGAATTTGCAGGCAAGTTGCACCGAGGAGAAGGAAGGATCAACGCATGGAATCAAAGGACGTGCTCGGTTTAGACCTAAAGAGAAGCCTTTTTACGAGAGAATATATAGCCAGAGTGTATTTGCAGTTCAAAGGAGCACAAAGAAACCTAATGAATGTGTCTCTGTTTCCCTTCTTATTTTCCTTTATGTGACTTTGAAGCTTGAACAAATACATTTCAGTGCTATGCCATAGATATGATGATCAAGTGGCATACCTTATAAACCGAAAATCTCACAATAAGCCCTTCTAAATTCTAACAGCAATTACCTGTATGAGAAAGGAAGGTAATATATATTTCGGAATTAATTACATGCGGCCCTTCAAGAAACCACAGTAATGACCGGAAAACTAATAAATCTGAGTGCTATGCCATAGATATGATCAGCATTTGGCATACTTTATAATCGAAAAGGTCACAACAAGACCTCTAAACATGGAAATTCTATCAGCAAAAACAGTTTTGTACATGTTTCATAGTTCCACAGGCTTCAGTATGGGAAATCAAGGCAAAGTATGTGTTAACAAAACATTTTGAGTGACATGATACCTATCTTCACGTTTTCCAAGTGTAGCAATTTGCTCTTTTAATTGAGCAATCTTTCCAGTTATAGGAAAGTCAACTAAGCTTACATGCATCTCCCGAAAAGCTTACTATGTTAATTACAATAACAATTTTGAAACACTAAAATATTTGAAGCAGCATCTTGAGAAACACGAAACTATGAAGCAGAGTATTGTGTCACAGAGGAATAAAGTCATTCTTCTCCAACTCCTTAAGATAGTTCTTCTTCGCAAGAGAAGATTCGAACTCATGGGAAATAAACAATACGTTAAATTTTGTTGTTCTATTTTAGTAAAATTATTGGAATATATGTTGGTTTTAAACTTTTAGCCCTATTTCCTTGTAGTGATATGTACCTTGTTATACTTTAAACTGATAATAAAATGAAAAGGACAAAATATGATAAATTCCAACCAGATAAACTTTGATACTCTATTATATTATACTAGGCAAGGAACCCGTGCGATATCGCACGGAAACTCATTTTATAAAAGATAATATACCATATTTTATATAATTGCTTTTAGGAAAATACATGAGTTACAAAATTATTTTGCATGCAGCTATATTTCTTTATTAATAATATTAAAAATCTATATTTTATTTATATGTTAACTATAATAAATTTACAAATATGTCAACACCAGATAAAATATACATTTAATCATTTACTAAATTTTATAATTTAATTTATAAATTTAAGAGATCTTGTTTGGTAATTCATGATTTGTTTGAAACCACATAAAAATATATGTATGGTAAAAAAAAGATTTCATGGTGTAGTTAAAATGCTCAGATTTAGGAAAAGGCATAGTTATATTTGGCATGAAACTTTAACAAATGAAAAAAATAAGTTATATTCCAAAGTGTATGAGTTGATTAAGTTCGATATATAAATTATATTTCATCAAAATTCATTTGAAAAATTGGTTGATTAAGGATTTTTTTACAAAAGATAGTATATAAAATGATATTTTCCACGAACCAATTGGAAAATTCTCTCCTATAATCACACAACACGAAACTTATGAGTATAGACGATTTACAGTTTTTAAAATTTATACGGAAGGGCTATAACTTTTCAAATTTAAAGTAATTATTTTAAGATAATACATTTACAATACATTTTGAAAATACATATTATTACAAAAAGACACCTAATGCATTATGAAAACCTTCTATAAACACATATTAATACATTATCAGAATTAAAATACATTTAAACATTGCATGATGAAAAGACACATAATTAGATAAAGACAAAATTTAAATTAAATTGTTTTTTTATAATGAAAAGAAACAACTTCTTAAAATAATCTATTTTAAACAATGAAAAATATATTTACATTCTTATAACGGAAAAAACACATCTAAACAGTTTTACAACTTTTTCAATAGTTACATAGAGAAACGACATGTAATTATTTTAGATTAATTTAATCTCCTATATATATATTATAAAGTCACATAACTTTTATAGATTGATTTTAAATTAACATTATTTTTATAATGAAAAGACACAACCACTTATAATGAAAACACACAACCTTTGAGATTATAAAGAAAAGTCACTAATGTAAAAAGACACAAAGACACAATGTGATGCAGGTATCAATATGATTAGATCTTAAATGAATATGTACCTGTAGATGCGTTTACATGTTTGGAATATATTTCTGCAAAAGTATCATTGGCTGATTAGCAGAGTTACTGAATTGTAAAATAATGTATACATAAATACGTAACGTTAAAAAAAACGTAATTTAGCAAACAAAATGAAATATGCTTCCTTTTAAATTTCTTCATTAATTTCTGTTTCACATAAAGTCAAATTCTATCTCTTTGCCATATAAGAAATGCCTACAATTAAAGTTGAGTCTCATCTTTTGAAACAAATTTCTAAAATTTATAACTTAAAATGGGTATACATTTTAATCACAAGCATGCCTCTTTCACGTTAAAAATAACTTCAGGTTTGTGATAATAGAGCTCTCATTTTTCTGTCCTTTTGTGAAAAACTAACCTACAAAATAGAAATATATTTTGATGACATGTTCAGTTTATATTCTTTTGAGGAAATGAGAAGAATGAACTTTGTATACAGTAATCATAAAATTTTGTAGATTTTCTTTGCGACACTCGAAAGCCAGAAAAGATGAAACTGCGGATAAGAAGACATAGAAAATGTAAAGTTCAAAAAAAGACAGAGAAAATGTAGAAAAGGAGTTGACATAACTGGAAGTTACATAATTCATCTTGTGATGATGGTAGTTTGTGAAAATTAGGGATTTAAACTTTTTGGCAGTTACAAAAAAAAACAATTGTGATCAAAGAAGGTGCTAAAATTATAATTTTGGATTGTAAGCACATGAGTTAAATCTGATTCACTGATTCGTCAAATAATTTCTACTTCAGTATATAAAGGATATTGAAAAGACATAACCGTAGAAATTCACAACACTTCGAAGACTTTGAAAGTACACGACCCTTGAAAAAATGTTAAAAAGTAATTATAAAAAATACTTAAGAAGATACCATCACATTAATTATAACAATCATAAGGAATAAAGAAGAAGAATTGAATCTTATCCATCAATCACCAAAGAAAAAAGTTTAACAGAGGAGAAGTCAATCTACATAACCTTCAGGAATTATAAGTTATTATTTTTCTTCATTTCTAAGAAAATATTAACGTTGAATTAAATCAAAATTTAGAATTTGATCTTGGGTAGATTTCGTTATAAAAGCATATCCGAATAAACACAACTATAGTGACAAAATAAATTTTCAATACTTATTAGATTATATTAAATGTAGAGTACACCAAAATCAGTTACTTCAAAAAAAAAAAAGAACAAGCCATGCGTAAGACCAGCAGTTGTGTCCCATCCCAAACGATTGCAATGCTTCGGAAATAATTGCAATGCTTCGACTATTATTTAAGTGACTAATCATTGACATTTTCCTTTCATTAGAGACACAACCTCTAATGAAAAGGCACTTTAATGAACAAACATAACTTTTATCAAAGAAGAATCACGACCTTTTATAAAAAGACACTTTACTCAACAAACACAATTTTTAATAAGAATTGAGATCCCTATAAAAACACACAACCTTTGGAATTAATCAGGATTCCTATTATTAGTAGATAAGAATTTTCATGATCTGTAATAGGAGTTAAGAAAATGAAAAAGATAATACAAGCTGGATATGAATATGAGATAATTGGTAAAAGAGACACTTAAGACTTGAGTTTGTCCCCATAAGATTTCTTCTAAGATTTTTGTCTAATTAGGATTTTAATTATCATTAATAATGATTATACCCTCAGATTAATAAAAATTTAACTTAATTAAAATACATAATAAAATATTTCTTAATTATTTTGTAAATACAATTTTATATATTTCAACGCAAGGTAAAATACAAAAAGGTAACACACGTTAACCTAATTTTTAACACTTTTCTATCGTCTTGTCTTCTCCCCAGAGAGTTATTTTTTATTTCCAATGGCAACTTTTTTGTTCTTCTGTTTCACAAGGTTAAAATTCTCGTCTCGATCTCTATTTCTTCTTCTATGCTCTTTATTCTTAGTTCTCAGATTTGTTCTTCGTTGTTTTATTGTGTCGACTCAGTTATGTACTCTGTCATCAATTGCATCAAAATCCTACGATTCTCTAGATTCTTAAAACCCTAATTTTTAATATTTGATTTGTATATCTTTTCAATTACAATTAGTTCTAGGGGTCGATTAGTCATCATCTATACAAGGGTATTGTCCCTATTCTTGTACTGGTTAGTTTACTATTTTGTTTTTTTTTTCTTGAATGATTTACTTCTTCTTTTTAATTTTAGGGTAGATTTGATTTTGATTTAGTTCTTTTGCAGGTTTCTCGTGGTGCTATTCAGTTCACAGCATATGAGGAACTTCCTAAAGTCAGTGGGGAGTTCAAAGAAAGGAGAAGAAAGTCATTGTTGATTATGATTGAGATTTTGTTAGATGCTCTTTGTAAAGGACATGTTAGATAAGCTTAAATGTATATGGAGAAAAGACGAACGCTTAAAACGATTCTATTCTTGTTCACCTTGATGTCCCAAGCGTTGCATATATAACAATAATAATACACAATCTGAAAACTTCAATCTCTTCTCATAGAAACAATAGGTTATTTACGATAATTTGTCAAAAGAAATAGTAAATTCAACTCTTTTGGAAGATGTGTTTGATTTCTATGAACCAATTAAAATCATTATTAAGCAGAGCAGAGGCTTTCTACTCGAATCTGCTCTATCTGTGTCTGCTCTAAACGCCTCTCCAGCATCCTCACGTCTTCTTCATCCTTTGCTTGCAGAAACATAGAAGCAACAGAACAAAAGTTGATTTTTACGATAAAGTAGATGGTGAGAAGACAACTCTTTCAACTTCAAATACTCTTGATTTTAGCTACTTTATCTCTTGTGATGCATTATATTTCTATCTCACTCTCTTGATAGATATCTTTTAAGCCGGTGGAATACACAAAGAGTCTTCATGTCCTGGTGATTAAACTTCTTGTGAAGTTGATAGTATATAAACTAGTATATGTATCATAGTAGTGTGAAACTTATGTGGTCTAGTGGTTTGCATGTGTAGTTTCTCTTTAACAACTCGGGTTCAAGTAAAGGAAAGAGCAGTTTTGATGATATTTTTTACATGGGAGAAAAAATAATGTCTTGAGATTTATGGTAGATTTAGGAAAGATCTTCAACCAAATAATGAAGTTTCTATATTTTCCAAATTTGCTTATAATATGTATTCTACCTTACGTAGAACATAGTAGAGTAGGTGAGAAACATATTCTTCTTTAAGCGTCACATAGGCTAAAAGACAGAACAAGTTATGACACATATTCTAGATAAGGTATATCATAGAGTTGTGGTTATATTTAGTTATCAAGTGTAGGTAGGCTGAAGACATCTTTCTAGATTATAGTGTAGCAATTCTAGTTTCGATAGAATATACAAGAAAGGTTAGTTTACATTTTATACCTTGGATAAATCTATGTATAATACTTAGTATCCGATCTCTAGACTAAGTAGATCACCAGAATGTGTATTCTAACTGTAGCTAGAATACAAAATAAAATATGGTTCCACATTTTCTATAAAAAAAATTAAACATATAAATTGTTATTCTTATGTTTTCAATAGTTTTGATATTTTTTTACATTTTTAAAGTTAAGTTTACTATTTTTCGCATAAACGAAGGGTAAAACGTGTCCAGAATTGCCAAAAATATGAAAAGTCTTAGTGGGACAAAGAAAAGTTTAAAATGTCTCATTTTTCCAATTCCCCCTATGAATATTTAGTTTGAAACTTTGAATCATTGTTTAGAAACTTTAACCAGTTTTATTGATGGCAATATTATTGCTTAAAATTTTTAGAAACCCACGATAACCAAAGCAGTAACAAAGGAAACAAGATATAAAAAAGATTCCAAATTATATAAAAGAGCCTTGACACTTGAATGAAACCACAATGACAAATCTTCTTGCCTTTGAAAATTGTCTTCCCATCTTCTCCAACCTCTTCAGTTTTACAAGACATACCATAATCATATCTCAGTGTTACAAGACATACCATAACCTTACCTAAGTTACAACAAATGTGAATTAATCGAGATCGATCTTTTCTGATATTACTAGTAAATATATTAAAAAAAAAACATTCTTCAACAAGTTCTGTTAATAATGGGGGTGATTGGTTGGGTTGTAGGAGGTGACTTTAGCTTTAATTTATACCTACAACCCTTAAATTTACCAATCATGCTTTATATTGGTTTTTAAAGCTACAACCAAAAATAAAAATTAGCTGTAACAACCCAATTTTCTAAAGCTCCATCTTTTTAGCTGTAGGTGCTGTAGCAATAAATGCTAAATCTACATCCCTTAAAGCTAAATCAAAAATCCTACAGCATAAAATCTACAGTAAATTTTCTACAAGTACAACCGAACCAATCACCCCCAATATTACATTAACGGGCCCATTAATATTTCAGTTTTGGGCTAAATCATTAAGAAGTCAGTCAAGCGCTATTTAGCTAGGTCGACGAGATAATCTAGGGTTTGAAAGCTGTGTATTCGCCATGCAAACACAGCAGCAGCACATCAATGAGATCCCAGTTGACCTCATGGTCATCGAAATACTGTTGAGATTGCCGACGAAATCTATCGCCAGATGTTGCTGCGTATCGAAGTTTTGGTCTGCCATAATCAACCGTACGGATTTTACGGAGTTGTTCATGGCAAGGTCTCAGGCCCGTCCCCAAATCTTGTTCTCTTTCCAAAAAAGCGATTTCTTCTTCTTTTTGACACCTCAGGTTCAAAATAAGTCATCTCTTGTTGCCAAGAATCATATAAGACTCCCGATTGATGATTCCTATCAAATTTGTGGTCCTGTACACGGTTTCGTCTGTCTTACAAATTATACAAGTGGAATGAAGGAAACAGTGTCTACGATATATAACCTTAGCACCGGACAAGCCATTCATTTACCCAATGCGAAGAGACGCAGTAATACCGTGAAGAGTTATCTTGGGTTTGATCCCATTCACAAGCAATTCAAAGTATTGTTAATCACCGCCAGGCTAGGAGTTTCTGATGAGCATCAAGTTCTGACATTGGGGACTTCAAATCCTTCATGGAGAAATGTTAAATGTTGTTGCTTTTCCTATTGCTATACTCTTCCTTGTAATGCTGGGATATGCATCAATGGTGGTTTATTTTACGTAGCGAAGGTCAATATGGATCCATATCTTAATGCCATAGTTTGTTTTGATGTTAAGTCTGAGAAGTTGAGAATTGTTAACAAATCTGTGGACATGCGACTCTGGAGTGACACAACTCTTGTGAACTACAAGGGTAAATTAGGTGCTTTTGTGGTAGGCTGCGGGGTTGCAGTAGTTACAGGAGAAACTACAAGTTTTGAGTTGTGGGTTTTAGTAGATGCTGAGAAACATGAATGGTCGAAGCATTTATATGTATTGCCCCCTCTGTGGAAGAATGTAGTTACCGAGTCGGAGTTATACTTTGTTGGGGTGACTGGTAAAGATGAAATTGTGTTGTCGAAGCTCTATCTATCCGATCCTTTCTATGTCTACTACTACAACATCGAGGGCAATACTGTCACTAGAGTTAAATTCAAGGATTGAGTGCGTTTAAGTATATTAGAGTTCACGCTCTTTAGACCATGTAGAGGACGTGAAGCTTATGCAAAATGTGAAAGTGTAAAGACGACACTGACACTACAATAGGGCAGAAGAGAAGTGAAGAGTTCAAGCAGATCCATCGGAGCTGTTATTTAACCTCAGATAAATCAAATGTGCCTCTCCAGCCCTGGCATTTCCCGTTTGATCTTTATTTCCCAAGTGTTTTAAAAAAAAAATTTGTTTATTGCTACATTCGATAAGGGAAGTTAAATATATTTAGTGTGTTCCATCAGTATCTTTCAAGTAATAAAAGTGAATTTACTTTTTTTAAAGAAAAAAAAAAAAGAAACTAGCAAGGTTTGTAAAGTTTTTTTTTTTTTTTGTAACTTAATGTGAGCTTCAAGGGGTTTGTAAAGATTTAAAGGGTTATTCATACGTCTTAACCATGTTCCTCAATTATATCCAGGCAAAAGCAGCAGTAGATACAGCTTCTAATGAAATCAAATGAAGAAGAAGGAAGTAGAGAAGATGGGGAACATGAAAAGCAGTCATTAGTAATTTTCCAGGAAAGAGCACCATTCTAATATTCCTCATCTTTTCCAACCATCAGATCACGCTTTCTAGTTTGTCAATTTATCTACGGTTACTTTACATTCTACCAACATCTCTTTAATCTAACAATCACAAAATATAGAATTTATATTTTCATCTTGTCAATAAAAGCGGTATAATATGCATTCTGCAAGATTTGTTGACAAAGCTCACGAAAATCTTTTTTTTTTTTTTTTTTGCCAAATATGTGAATTCCATTAAAAATGGGAAGAGTTTGAAAATTTACAATAGGTTTAAACAAAATATGGTCTACCCTGGCAAAAATAATAAAAACAAGGCAGAGTATATAAGCTTGAGAAACAGAGAATTTTCACTCATTGACCAGCCAATGTTGCATGAGATTATGATCCTGCTTCTGATTTCTCTTAGACAGAATCGCGTCCCGGATAAACCAATCCAAAATCTTGAAAACAACAATAGCAGGCCTGGAGATACTGTCATGGAGCCTTTTGTTACGCTCAGACCAAATAGAGTATATCGTGCACAAAGCTACCAACTTCTTCAGGAGCATCGGTGTTGTTGCATCATGGGAGCTCAGCCAATGCGTGAAAGCTGTCCATGTATGGAACCCGAAGAACCGTAACCCAATCTCGTGAGGCAGAAGGTCCATAGCTCACTACTCCACTCACACCTAAGGAAGAGGTGGTCTCATCTTCAGTGTAAGTGTCGCAGAGGCAGCAAGCCGTGGAGATATTTAAGCCCCATCTTACTAGTCTTGATTGTGTGGGTAATCTGTCAAGCTGCACTAGCCACATTAAAAAGAGTGTTTGGGTATTGCTCCTTTAAACCAGATATAAGAGGACCAATGTTGATGTGGAGCTTGGTGACATAAAACTTCCCAAGTGTGTTTAGTAGTGAACTTTTCATGAGGAACCTCATTAACAAGCCAAGTAAGAATCCATGCTTGGTTGGGAAGAAGGAAGGGGAACTGTTGTGATGTAGATTTGCAGTTCTTCAGCAAGTTCAGATCGAGCACCCTAAGGGTCCAACCGAGTCATTACAAACTTCTGAAACACAGGCATTAATAGGGACTGATAATTGCCTAGGGCCATCAGGACCAAAGTGCTCTATAAGGGGACCGAATGGTGACCAATAGTCCCACCAAAATCTGATTAACTTCCCATCACCAAGCTTTGCGCGAAGGAACCGATAGGCCAAAGGTCGCAGATATAACAGAGATTTCCAAGTCCAAGATTTAGCCTTTTCGATATCACAACTCAGAAACTACACCCCTCATTCTATTAGCCTTCATCCATTCAGCCCATAGAAAATCCATTTTCAAATAACAGCCAGATTAAACGTAAGCATAGGGTTTTGTTCCATGTGCTAAAGTCACTAGCCTAATCCTCCCTCTTTCATTGGAAGACACACTGTTGACCAGGCTACCTTGTACTGGACAGGGCCTGAGATCTGCCCAGACCATAGGAAGCTTGAGCACAGAGCTTGAATCTTCTTTATGCAACCTTTTGGCAGCAGAAAAGCAGAGGTCCAACAGAAAGAGGGAATTAGACATCCTCTTTGATTAAAAAGATAAACAACACTAACACAATAAGTTAAGAAAGATAGTTCTTCATGAGAAGAAGACAGTTTGATTTGTAGATAAGACTTTCAACGATGGAGGTCCGATAGCTAGCTGAGAGATAGTCACATAAAGTGGTGATGTTGAAAGCAGTTTTCACCAACGAGAAAAACTGAAGTAATCTCGATGGCCCTGCAGGCGAGATTCGTTGAAGCAGTATCTTGAGAAACAAAAACTATGATGTAGAGTATTATGTCACAGAGGAATAAAGTCATCCTTCTCCAACTCCTTAAGATAGTTCTTCTTAGCAAGAGAAGATTCAAACTCATGGGCATCGAAGCAAACTAGGGAATAAGCAAACAAAGCATGACCTGAACAACGGTTCCATCTGTGGCCCCAGACATAGGTCTTTTACAGTGGGTAGTTTTTCTTATTTACAAAAATAAAATTACTAGGCTTAATCGAATTATAACAAAATATTAGACTACTGTCAACTTAATATTGGATTATGGGAAATGAACAATAGGTTAGTTTTTGTTCTATTTTAGTAAAATTATTGGAATATATAATAGAAGCTCGATATATATGAATAGTTAGTTTAAATTATTCTTTAGAAACTTTAACCAGTTTTATTGATGGCAATTATTGCTTAAAATTTTTAGAAACCCACAATAACCATAACAAGAAAGCTAAAAACAACAGGAACAAAGGAAACAAGATATAGAAAAGGTTCCAAATCATCCAAAAGAGCCTTGACACTTGAATGAACCACAATGACAAATCTTCTTGCCTTTGAAAATCGTCTTCCCATCTTCTCCAACCTCTTCAGTTTTACAAGACATTCCATAATCAAACCTCAGCTCTGTCAGTGGAGGTATATGTTTCATCATAAGCATAATCACGAACACACGGTTGACGAATCTTCAAATTCAATAGGCTGCCACATAACATTTGGAGAACAGCTATGGTTCATGAACCGGCTGACATTTCCATACTCTTTCGAGCTGACCAACATTCGCCATCGAAGTTTATAAGCTTCAGAGACTTGGTCCCAACAATTTTCACCCACGAGCTCTGGCTCATAGTTCCACTTGAACTGGTTATAAACGAGAAGAATCAAACATATATTCGCATCCTCGCCTACACCATGTATTCTCTTAGCCATGCCAACCAACTCGCAAATGAAAGTCCCTGCTCGAATTGGCTCCAAGGAACGTAATCCCCAACCGCATTTCTCCGTCTTAAACACTTCAACGCGAATTTTCAAACCAGTTTGAGTCACTCTGTTGTGGCAGTCGGGAGGACAAGGACACGCATCGCCACATTCATAAACCATTGGCTTACGACATACTAGAATACGGTTAAGGTATGGCAATTCACCGCCGTTTCTTTGAACACAAATGCACTTTGAATCTTCACATAACTGAACTTGGCAATTGATGCATGCTGTAGATTGATAGTTCTGAACAATCATCATACTTGAACAAGCCGAAGATTTGACGTAGCTGAAATCTTGAGGCATCTCCTTGTCATTCTCATCAATTTCATTCACCAGTGGGATTGGTAAATTCGGCTCCATATGAAAGATCTTTAAGTATCAAACCTTTTCTTGAATTATCCGTACCCTTACTCCAAATTTTAGATGACTTCCAATTTGCATAACCAGCAGGTTGGCCAGGTTTTCTCAGCAATTTAAACTTGAACTCTTCAAACCCGGATTTTCCTTTAGCTGTCCAGGAATCTGACACAATGTAAAGTCCATCATAGATGTAGATCTTTTTATTCTTGTTCCTCGGATCTCCTTCACCTCTTATCACTCTAACTTCATTTCCCTTCAGTTTACTTGCTTCCAGCATAAGGTTTCCTCTTCAAGTTTCTGATCAGTAGCTTGACCACCATGTCCAGTGTAAATCAAAGTCTGAAGGTCTTGTGTTTCGTCATTGTAGTGTCCTGATGTTACCACACTTGTAGCTAAAGGACCTTCTGTTGCACCGTCTTTGATAGTTAGATAGTCAATACCGGCAACCATCGGCATGTGTAGTCCAACTAAGCACATCTCTCCCCAAAAGTAAAATATCTCACCTACTTTTATTCCAGGAATCGAGCCGATTCTTTTCTTTGTATTAGTCCTAACACCCAAATTCTTACAGTTGCTGAGGGCGGTTGTAAGCAGGGACGGTCCTGAAATTATGGACCATAGTAAGACTTTTTTTTTTAATTACAAATTTGAGATATTTTTCTATTTTTAATTTTTTTAACAATTAGGGATAATGTGTCATTGTTTTATTTGGCTATGTTCAGGACCACCCTTGGTTGTAAACATACCTTTTACGACTTTAGCTGGCATAGACGACGCCTAACCGCATCAAATCGCATCAAAACTGATTCAGCTACCTCTTTGTTTCCTGTTTCTCTCTCTGCTTCGCTTATCCCCGAGTCGAAACTTGGGCAAGATGTAACCACTTTGCTGTTGGGATCATAAGGTTTCGGCTTTTTTATGGCCATCTTTAAGTTCTTGGAACCCTTTGGCCTGCCACGTTTTCTTTGATCGCACCAGAACTAGGACCATCATCAGAAGCAATGGAGTCTTTGTTGGCTTCATATGGTACAATGGCTAGAAGGGATGAGACCATTAGAGGAGGAGGTGGTGTGTTGTTAATATTATTATCAACAGTTTGAAGCAAGGTTATCTCCGAGTAGGAAGAGGTGGTTCTGTTTTGTGGGTTTCACCATCAATGGTTGGAAGGGTGGGACATCTAGAGTAGGAGAAGGTGTTTTGGGTTATGGTTTTCATCATCAACAGTTTGAAGAGGTCCGACTTCTAGAGTAGAGGAGATGTTATGTTGTAGGCTTTATCATCAAGGGTTTGAAGCGGTGAGACTATTAGAGGATAAAATGTTTCTGTGCTGGTTTCATCGATAATGGCTTCATCAATGATGGTTTGAAAGGATGAGACTGTTGAAGGAAGATATGGTTTTGTGTTGTAGATTTCATCATCAAAGAATCGAAACGGTGAGACCATTAGAGAAGTTGGTGATGATGATATGTTTTCTATATGATTGATATCATCGTCAGATTCAACACTCCAGCTTCTAAGCCATTTAGTCTTAGTTGGACTCATGTTGAATGCAAAAAGGAAATCTTGTCGCTGTATAAAAAAGAACGAAAGAAAATTAATAACCATCAATCTAATATAAAACATAACAAGAATTGAAAAAAAAAATATATATATATAAGACTATCTATCATGTGTAATGATTTTTTTTTTTTTTGATAATAGTAAATAGGAGTAGATGTTTTGAAAAGGCGGAAAATAAAAAATGAAGAAAACTACATAATTAAATTTAAGTATACGTTGCAAAAGTTTTACGAAGTGCTTGGGAGCCTTGTCAAAGGTTGTCCATATGCAAGAGTATACTAATTCACTTTTCTGAAAAAAACTTTCATAAAACATAAATATTAATCCTCAAAAATGCAAAACTTCTTTTTTGATTATGGTTTATCGACCCTTCGAATTATGATTAAGCATATATATACACTCATAATTATATTAGTATAAAAACACCGACATTCCTCAAATTTTATCTATTAAGACAGAAAGGATAAAACCATTTCAGATTTCACGAAAACATTTTTCTCCTCATGCCCTCAACTTTACAAAAAAATGTATATATGTATATAAACAAAGAATGGATAGAAAAGAAAAGAAAAAGAGTAGACAGAACTTGATGAAAAACCTATATGCGGTGGTGTAGAGTATACGTATCACTTGTATTCCTTTTTAACGCAAGTTTATATACTTTTAAAAATATTTGCTTAAACCCTAGGTTGCCATTTAATGAATGCTTCATTATTTTCTTCGTATGCTCTATATATAGTTTTTTTTTTGAATGCACCAACTCATCGACAAGAAAAACCAACGATTCTAAAACCAATCAATATGCAGGTCATAATAAGTCAATAGTGAACCATATCTAAAACACCATTGAATCTCTTATTAGTTCTTTTAAAAAAAAACATGTGATTTCATTTAACAACACACAGATGGCGAGAAGTCTATTGAAAAAGAAGATACATTAATATAAAATTTAAAACAACACCACATACAACCGGAATAATTTTCAATCAAATATATTACTAAAATATTTAAACAAATTAACCAGGGATAGAACTAAAATAGATCACTAAATCATAATCTACAAAAATATGTGTATATGTAACTATATAATATCAATTATAATCCGTATCAACAAAAACACAAATAAACAAAACAAACAGAAAAAAAAATTGCGTCTGAATCGAATGAACATAAACTTGCTTATGAAAGAAGCTCAACACCAACTACTAAACATAATTAAATATAGCAAAATTATAAATTAACACGTACCTTTGAATTGCAAGAACTGAGAACTATGTATGCTTCAAAAGAAAATAAGAAAAAGAGCGGAAAGTAGCAAGAAACAGAAAAGAAAATTACTGACAAAAAATGGTTGAGGTAGCCGAATAGAATGATCCTTTGATATTTGGAAGTGAAGAAGAATATGAAGTGAATGTCTCTATTTATAAGGATTTCAGCATCATGTGTTGATGTCTGAAAACGAATAAGGGCCTTTAGATCATGTTTGATTCATCTTAACCTTACATATTTTAGCCATAAAATCCCATAGATTTATTTCATTTAATTAGTTGTATCTAATAGTTGTCATTCATACATTTACCAGTTTTGACTCAAAAGAATATTTGACCTAAGCATAAAAATCTTTTATTTCCAATTTTTTTTTAAAAAATTCAACATATCTATAAATAGTTTAGTCAAAATTTGAATGGTTTGGATAGACACTCCCGTGTTACAAAAAAAAAGTGTTACAAAAAAAAAGGATAGACACTCCCAAAAAATCAAATTATATAATTATTTTTAATATTTGAATTGTGTTTTATTAACATTTCTGAAAAAATTGTTATTATTCATTAAATTTTAAATTGTTGCAATTCTTGGGGTTATCCTAACACATACGTTTATGGGTTTGTGCTAATTAACATTATACATATACCCCAATCAAATAATACAACCCATACAATTATGATTCCTTGTTCTTCGTTCTTTGAGCATTGTTTCTTAAAGAAAGATTTTACACAAACACATATTCTACGGACATGTACCTGCTTGAGTTTTGTCTCAAAATAGTGTAAGTGTTAAAAGTGAAATCTGATGAAGTTAGGTATACCATAAGATTTGCCACAAAACTTCGACAATTTCAAATGTATAAGTTTTAATAATTACGAGAGAATAAAATGGATATCAACTTGCCAAAAGCTCGCCAGCAATTTCTTCTCTTTTTGTTGATAACGCAAACAAAACAAACATGTAGAAGATACAGTACAACAAAGTATGCTACCAAGTAATCTTGATGATGGTGAAATCAGATAGATTCATCATTCTAGAAGAAGTGTAACTTGTACATGATAAATAGAATTAAATGATGGAGAAAATAAATCTTACTCGTTGTCAATAAGGGAAAAAGCTAGTGCTAAAATTTTGGAATGCACTCGCATGAAAGATTATACATCTCTAAATTAGAGTGCAAACTCATGCATTTATACGTCATGTATATAGTATAGTAGTTGAGACTCAAACTGAATTGTATTACCAGCCAACTCACAGCAGTTATAGCATTCGAGAAATTTCTTGGACATGTCCTTAGCTAACTTTGGATGCATAACTCATGATTTGATATCCGAGCTCATTACATATATGATTATTAGTCGCAGTTAATTGTTGATAATCCTTTGCTCATGTCTACAAAACTCTTATAAATGCTAACACATTTTGCGAGCCACGTAAGAGATAACAATTGTGTTATATACGAAGCAATAATATCTAGCATAAATTAACTCAAACGTGCCATTATCAAAACCGATAACGTAAACTTTTCTACCAATAGGGAGGGTATCATCCAAAGACGACTCCCCAGCCTCCAGAAAACGCATGACCATCAGAAGAATTTCAATATATAAACCCTGCAAAGTACAAAACCTTTGTGTTATAATCTCTCTTTAGAAGTCTAACAAGACCCAGCTACGACGTACAGTATACAGGAAACTAAAATAATGTTGATAAAGAGAATGAAAATGTTATAATGTATTGACGGTTTAGACGTTTTTTTGTCAAAATGTGAATTCATCAGTAATGAGTTATTGTGAATCTGTGGCTCCTCTCCCTCTTATTGTACACTGGTTTTGAGGCAAAATTTACTCAATCAAGCATATAACCAAAAATAATAAAAACCTAAAATCATATATATGATCAATATTAACATTAAACTCACCATCGTCTTCACAATAATTCCAGTCCTTTTACATTACTAGTTACGGCAATCAATGTTTCTCCAATTCTATATTTCATCCATCTGCCATCTTCTCTCTGGTATACGGAGAAGCTCTTTGATCACCAAATCAAGTAAACAATCTCCATATTACCAGTTCCACTGGGATAGATATACGTATGATTAGCTGACCCTGTTTCATACATTCCAAAAGGCTATAAGAGAAACTTTCAATGAAAAATTCCGGATGTTTTAGAGAATAGAATAAACTCTATATAATTAAGAGAAAAGCTTTTACATTCCAACCGTTGGAGAGGGAGTTACTGATTCGGGGCGTTTGACAAAGGAGAACTTAGCCGCACGTGTAGTGCTGGATTCAAATTTTGTTAGGGGATCTGTCGGAGCTCAAAGCCTCAAACTCGCCGGAGTTTGGTTCCGCAAAAGCTTATCCTACCATCATACTGGAGAAGGCCAAATTAGTGAAAGTTAGGCAAAACCTAACCTAACGTCACAAAAAGAGGAAATGTGTTACCTTAGGCTCAATCAGCCCACGCCCATTAGAAAATTTAGGCTCAATCAGCCCACACCCATTAGATGGGCCAATAGTTTAAGCCGAAAACGTTAATACCGCCGGGTAAACTTCTGAAGTTCTGTACGATCTAAGTTACAAGTTACAACGGCCAACGGGTCGTTTGTGGAGGGTTGAAGTAGCAGATGGTTTGGTTAGACGTGGGGGGAGGATTGAATTGAATCTCAGTTTAGGGTTTAATTGTATCACCATTAAGTGAATTGAAGGGGAAACAAATTTCATACAATTAAATGAAGCCTCCTAAACTTTAGAAACCATGAGTGTATGTGCGCAGCTATTCTTGCAGCATCTATCTGTGCAACACTTGGCGTTCTACCCCAGTTCATATTTATCCCAATGAAACGAACCACCAGCCACTTCAGTCATATCAAGAGCTTCATTCATCAGAAACTTATCAAATAAGTGTCCACTGAAAGGTATACATACAAGTGATTGTCTTAGACGTTGCAAGGCGCCAAGAAGATCTAGAATCGTATCAATCTTTGGTCAAGAAAATATGATAGCTATATCATGTTTTAATATGTTGTGAACCATAAGTCTTGTCATCCAAATTATACTAATCCCATTAGCTTAACGCCATAAGATTAGAAATAAATATATATTTACTTTCTTGCACTAGAGCATTGTCGACCTTCAATAGTACGTAAGATAATAGTCATTTACCATATGCTAGAAAAGTACATTGTCACTGAAAAAGTGAGTACATTAGTGTTACGCATTTATTCCTAATACCTTTAAAAGAACACATGCGACCCACAATCAATCAATTAAGTAAACTATAAATTGGAAATTTTTGCGAGAAATATCTCATCTAGTCATAAAATTACAACTGTTCTACTAAACTACTCAAAGTACCCACTAAGATATTCGACAACAATTATTTGTTAATTTAATGCTTTTCTATCAAATTGTTTCTTGTACATCAAGTAAATAACTAGATTTTGACCCACGATTCTTAAACACAGATTTGTTTTTTAAAATTAAATAGTTTTTTTTTTAAATTAAATTTCTATGAAAGTTTTTGTATATCTGTGGACACATTTATGCGAAACTACGGCCTGAATCGTACCAAAATGAAAAAAAAAAAAACTAAAACTAAAATTGAACTGAATATCATAAATAACCTAACAGATCATATATCTCGGACATCAAAATTTTTACCCCAAACCAAAAATCAAATGGACACCTGAATTTAGAAACTATCCGAATTATAAGATATTTTAATCTGAACACCATATTTAAACTAAAAATCCCAAATTTTAAGATAGAAATTAAAAATGAGGTAAACCTATTGTTATTAGAAAGATTCTTGGCAAATTTATTTATATGTATATTAACTATCAAGCTATAAAAATATAAAACCAAGTACATAAATGTTTCTTATATGTTATTAAGAATCTGTACTATTAAACACACAAATCTCATCATCAAATAATTTTTTATTAAAAACATATCATTGTTTCTAAGAAAATATTATATATATGTTCTAAAATTAAGTTTGAGACATATAATTCATTCTTAAACATTAGAAATCATAAATTATGATTTATATGGTGCATAGGCGTATAGGTGTCATATAATCGTGTATTTGATATAGCTTTGATCGCGTAAATTTTGATCCTACTTTTAAAAAATTGATATTGGATTGGGCCTAAGATTATCTGGTACCAAAAAATGTGGAGCTATAAAAATAAAAATAGTTATTGGATTGGTAAGATTATCGGGTACCAATATTATGGGGCTATTAAAAAAAAGAATCGACATATAAGTTGAGTAATTTATGGTAACAACACCAGGAGAAATATAAGGTGTAATATTTAAATGAAAGGGTCCAAACAACTTGCATAGGTAGATTTTTCGAAACTCCTTCCCTTTTAATAGTATTGATATAATATCATCAAACGGCACTGCACACGCTCATTAAAATTGTAAAAACCATCAGCTCGGAGATTCCTTCGATAAAAGGTTTTCTATTGTCTATCAAAGTCCTTAACTCGAAAAAAAAATCCTTAACTCGAATAGAGAGTTTCATTTGGCGATCATGGCGATGAATACGGCGGGGGAGAGATATTTGGGAACGGTGGAGATGGCTGAGGCTCCGTACATGACGGCGAAAACGTCAGTGTGGTGGGACATAGAGAATTGTCAAATCCCAACACTACAAGAAAACATCGTTATTCTGAGGGACATACCGAGAGAAAATGTGTTCCTCGGAAATTTCTGACCAAAAACCGAGGAAATACCGAGGAAACGCAAAAACTTGGTTTCTTCGGTATTTCCTCGGAAAATTCCGAGGAAATTCCGAGGAAGACACAGTTCCTCGGTATATTCCGAGGGAATACCGAGGAAACCACGTTCCTAGGAAAAAAACCGACGAACATCCGAGGAAATATAATAGCCGTTAGAGAGCCGTTGGGGGATTTTAAAAATTTCGAGGAAGTATAGGTTTTCCTCGGAATTTTCTCGGTCTGTCGGCAGGATTTCATCTATAAATACAGCCACCCCTCTTCCTCTTCATTCACTCCATTTCTTCATCTTCCCTCCTACTATCTTTACACACGAATTTGATTTCAAAAAAACATGTATTCTTCAAATTATTTTCGTTCTTGGATCGATCGATCTCATTTGGATCCGAACACGAGATTGCTTACGGAAGAATACCAACGAGGTATAACCGAATTCATGGGGTTACTTCACCGACAACCGGAAGCAGAAACAGGTATGTTAAGATGTCCTTGCTCTAATTGTAAAAATAGAAAGGTTATTAAAGAGTGGGATGTTTGGACTTGTTTCGTCGGTATGTCGTCGGAATGAGGTTATTCCGACGACATACCGACGATTTTTGTCCTCAGAATAACGATGTTTTCTTGTAGTGCAAGGGGTTTCGATGCTCATGGAATAGCTCAGAATATTAGTTCGGCGCTTTTGAAGGTGAACTACTGTGGTCCAGTTTCAGTCTACGCATATGGGGATGTGACTCGTATCCCTCCGACCATCCAGCATGCCCTTAGTTCGACCGGGATCGTGCTCAACCATGTCCCAGCCGGTAATGTACATTTAAAACCCTTAACTTAGACAATAGTTCCTGTTTCTTGTGTTTAATGCTATTTATGTATCTTGATCTGCTGATGTTTGAATCATGTTATTTTGGTAAGTTTGGTGAAAACCTTAGTAGTATAATAATTTCTCTCCAATTTAATTATTCACTAGTTAATATACAAAGCCTCTAAAACTTATACATTTATGATAATAGGAAATCTAAGTATTTCACAATAAAAAAATATACACAAATATTTACTTTTAGTTTAACTCGATCATATAATCTCCTAAAGTATTCGTTGACGCATGCCTCATGATAGTTATTTAGATTTTAATTCTGAATTAAATCCGTTGAGGGGGTTTTGTAGTGTTTTGGTTCCATTTTGATTGACCATTTACAGCGCTTCCTTTTTATGTTTGTTTGATGTGTGTGGATGTTCTCACAGGAGTAAAAGATGTGAATGATAAGAAGATTTTGGTGGACATGTTGTTTTGGGCAGTGGACAATCCTCCACCCGCAACATTTATGCTGATCTCAGGAGATATAGACTTTTCCAGTGCTCTTCACCGATTAAGGATGAGACGGTACAGTATTCTCTTGGCAAAGCCTCTGAAAGGATCAGCGCTATTAATGCTGCAAGGAAAGTATGGCTTTGGACAAGCCAGTCCACTACAAGAAAACATCGTTATTCTGAGGGCAAAAATCGTCGGTATATCGTCGGAATAACCTCATTCCGACGACATACCGACGAAACAAGTCCTCGGAAAAATTTCCTTGGAATTTCATTTCTCCTCGGAATTCCTCGGAAATTTCCGACGGAATTCCGAGGAACCATATTTCCGAGGAAACTCCGAGGACCACCGTTCGTCGGAAAAGTCCTCGGAATATACCGAGGAAGCACTCCCTCGGTATATTCCGACGGACATTTCCGACGGACAAATCCTCGGAAGTTCCGACGAAATATTCCGAGGAAGTGATCCCTCGGAAATTCCGAGGGCTTATTCCGAGGAAGCAAGCCCTCGGAAAATCAAAAAAATTAATTTTTTTTAAAAAAATAAAATTTTTTAAATTTAAACTCGAAAATATAAAATTAAAATTAAAATTGAAAACATATTAGATAATATTCAAAGTCGTACAAATAAAAATAAAACATTCCGAGTTTTTGAAAAAAAAAACTACGGGTTTTGCGCGTTCGGGTCTTGCACGGTCGGGAACATCTCGTTCGGGTGCAACCTCCTCATCATCTCCATCATTTGCTCGTTCAGCTTCTTCTGTGCCTCAAAGCCCGCCTGTTGAGTCGCCATCTGGGTCTCCAACGCAGATATGCGATCATCCTTGTCCTTTAACTGACCCATAAGTACTTCTAGATCAACAAAGGGCGGTGGTGCAGCAGAAGACGGAACCGACCGGGAGCGACGACCCAAACCGACCAAACGTCCCTTCTTCTTTCGAACCGACTGAAATAGAAAATAGCCAAATTTAAATAATAGAAAAGATGAATTGAACTTTTAAAAAAGAACTTACCAATTCAACGATTTGGTTGATCCGAACCCGAGGCAAGTAGGTCGAAGCCGTCGAATCGTCATCCTCGGTTTGAAGCTGAGACTCTTCGTCTTCCACCTGAGTCTCAATCAGGGTGACCACATCCCTCACAACACCATCATCAATCTGGCCGGTCTTCTTGTTGGTATACGCCCTCTTCATTAGGGCGAGATCATCAACCGGCTCGCCATCATTTTCTTCCGCCTTGAAAAAAACATAAATTAAACAAACATTAGTAATTAGAAGAAATACACAAAAAATAAAAGTTCAAAACTTAAATAATAGAATAAAAGCGACTGAACTTACCATGCGATCCCCCAGAGTGCCAATAGATTGAGCACCCAAGTTATGCGTGAAGACGCCCTTTCCTTTACGCTCGCTCCTGCGGTTGGTGGAGTTGGTGGAAGAAGTTTCTTTCATCTCTTCCTTATCCCAATGCGCACACAACTCCACCCAGACCGTGAGGTTCATCGACTTTGGGACCTTTTAATAAAAAAAAAATTGTTAAATAAATAAAAAAATATTTTAATAAATTAAAAAAATTGTTTAATAAATAAAAAACAACCTTGTTTATTTCCCACTTCTTCTTCCACTCGTGGATCTGCTTCCCATAGTTGTCCATAACTTTATAGACAAAGTGGTGATAGATATACATCGTATCATCGGCATTCCAGTTGAATTCTTGCTGAAAAAAAAACACAACTAGTACAAAATTTATATTAAAGATTAAAAATATAAGTAAAAAATTAGAATACTTACCGCAAACTGTTGAAACCACAGATGCTGCTTATCGGTAGGGAAGTCAGTGAAAGTCGGATGTCCCTTGTCGAGGGCCGAGTACATCATACGGTTGATTCATGCGCTGATCTCATTCCCGGATCGGTTGAACCTAATAAAAAGAACAAATTATTAATAATGAATCAAATTTTAATGAAAAAAAATACGTTTAATTACCATTTTTGACCCCGTCCATGTGGATACGGAGTGAGATAGGGAAGATTGTCACGACCGGGCTGTCGAACAAACTCTGCAACCCTCATCACTCCCGGAGGACCCGGAGGAGCAGGAGCAGGAGCGGGTGCAGCAACGGGAGCAGGAGGAGCAGGAGCGGGAAATGGAGAGGGAGATGTATGGTAGGAGCTGTGGGGCGGTGCGGAATCCTGAATGTGGCTGGACGAACCCCGAGAGTCGCTCCCCGAACCACCACGACTACGACGCTGTCGAGACCTGGTCTCATCATCATAAGACCTGTAAGTTAAAAAAATATATTTAAAAATTAGTTCTAATAAATTTAAATTTTAAAAAATCAATAAATAGTTTTTAATCAAAAAAATATAAATAGTTCAATAATTACAAAAAATAGTTTTAATATATAAAAAATAGTTTAATAATTACAAAAAATAGTTTTAATAAGTAAAAAAAAGTTTAATAATTACAAAATTAGTTTTAATATATTAAAAATAGTTTAATAATTACAAAAAATAGTTTTAATATATAAAAATAGTTTAATAATTACAAAAATAGTTTTAATATATTAAAAATAGTTTAATAATTACAAAAATGTTTTCATAGATTTTATTTCTATACATAATTATCAATTAGATTTTTATAACCATAAAATTAATAAAAACTAAAAAAAATTCCATACCATAATCAAACTCTCAATAACAACAAATAATCACAATCCTCACAAAAAAACCATAATCAAACTATCACTACACAATCATACCATTCAACCTAACAAAAATCTATAAAAATCACCCTAACACCATAATCAAACTCGATTTTCGAATCTAAGAGAGATGGATAGTGTCCTTACAGGATTTGGGAATGGAATTGAGGAGAAACGGACTTGAATGGCCGGAAATCGTCGAAGGAGGAGAGGGAGAGGCAGAGTTCGCGAGGAAGAGGAAGAGAGAAATGGGGAAGAAAGGTCTGGTCGACCTAATAAAATGAGGTGTCCGACGGAAATAATCCGTCAGAATTTTCTCGGAAAAATTAACTACATCCGTCAGAATTTCCTCGGAAATCATTAATTCAATTTTTGCGAAATATTTGGCGGCTTGGTTTACCCGGTTAAATGAATATATTCCGAGGAAACAGGGTTTGGGGTTTCAAAACATCGATTTTTTTTGCTGTATTTCATTTCTTATACAAATGTAATGCATACCATTGAGGATTCTTTGTATAGATGATCACAAACCATGAAATAACAAAATTTCAAAATTAATTGTAAGTATTCCCTTTAACGTTTATTAAAGTGTATAAGTGTTTCTCATATGTTGTGTGGTTTTCGTTCATGCAATCGTAAAAATATTTGTTATCGGGTAAAACACCAAAGTTTGACTTCATAATCTGGTTAAGACACTTAATGAAGGTTATATACGTGTTATTCAATCCGCAAAACGTTGTTTTCGGTTTAAAACCCCTATTTCCTCGGAATTTCCGCGGAATATTCCGAGGGAATATCGAGGAAATACTGAAAACCCATACTTTCCTCGGAATTTCCTCGGAATAATCGGAGGAAATTCCGAGGAAATACTGAAAACCCTTACATTCCTCGGAATTTCCTCGGAATATTCCGAGGGATTTCCGAGGAAAGATACTTTATAATCAAATCCCTAAATCGAGAAGGTCAATTCCGAGGAAATTCCGAGGAAAACCTAAACTCCCTCGGAATTTTCTCGGTATTTCTATTTAAAAAAAAACGATGCTAGTCTGTTTCCGAGTCATCATCACCAGATAAATCTGAATCTGGATCTTGGTGAAACTCTCCAATAACTGGTTCATCCTCTGCGTGAACGACGGCTTCCTCTGCGAAGTCGGTTAAATCGACTACAAGGCCAACTTCAGCTACATCTTCTGCTGCACTTAAGTTGCCGGATGTGATTGGTTGTAGTGGGTCTTCCAGCTCAGAACTTCCTTGAACTCGGCCTCTCGGGTTGAGTTTTGTAACAATAACCCATGGATCATCTCTGTTCCTTACCCGGAGGTACTTGATATAACAAACCTGTAACATTTAAAAAATTATTAGTAAAAGTATAAATTAATACACATGGGTGATCAATCATTGAATAATTAACATTTACTTACGATCGGCGAGAAGCAAGAATAAAAGGATCATAATATTGCAGCTTTCGCCTCAAATTTACTGATGTAACACCAAATGCATCTGTTCTCACACCTCGATCTAGAGTGTTGTCGTGCCAATCACAATAGAAAACAGTACAGCGCAATCCAAGCATGCCTAAATACTTGATTTTCATAATCTCATGTATGTGTCCGTAGTATACATCATCTCCTCGATGCGTAACAAACGCCAGCATCATAGGTCGTCTGTGACGTCTCCTCTTTTCAGTTGTGAATGCATATCCTCGAGTACAAAATCTCGGATATGACTTGACAACATAGTTTGGTCCAACCACCATCTCGCGTATCCAATCGTCAAATGTTTCACCTCTGGCCAAACCAGCAGACACCTATTAATAGCACATATATAGGTTATATCAATAAATATGAGATAGTATAAATATGTGATAAATGATATTTTAATTTGTATAAGGCACTCACATAAGTAAACATCCTTCCAGCAAATTCTCTCTGTTTCATTTCTTCTAGTTCCTCCTCTGTGGCGTATCTATATTCGAACCGCTTTTCTGCCATGAAAATCCTGTAAATATGATGACAATAATGTAATTAATTAAGATTTAAATGTCAATTTGTTAAAATAAAAATTTGTAAGATAATAAACTTACCTCTCATATTAAAGAACATCTTAGCGGTTGGTGAGCAAATATGTTTGCAAATGACTTCGCTCCCTTTCGATGAAGTCGACGGTCCTTTGGTTTTCCGCTAAAACGTCCAACATCTGTGAAAATGTCTGGAACCTTAACATGATATGTTGTCCGTTCGCCTCTATCATCATGCCGAGCAGGTCTTCTGTTTTTGGTCTGAACTTCTGCTGGAAAGTAGTACTCGGCAAATTTTGAAATTTCTTCATTGATCATCTGTGCGACTATAGAACCTTCCACCCTACTTAAATTTTTCACCATCTTCTTCAAATGGAACATATACGCTCATCTGAGATACATCCATCTATCTGCACAGGACCACCAAGTTCCAATTCTCTTGCCGTGAATAACAAGATGCTCCATAACATCAAAAATGAGAGAGAAATATCTTCTCAAGGTTGCACTGAATCACGGCTATGTTAGTCTTCAAATTTTCAATACCTTCAAGAGTCACTGATCTCGTGCATAAATCGCGGAAGAAAACACTTATCCCTGCAATTGCTTCATGAACATTTTGTGGTAATATTTTCTTGAAGGGAAATGGAAGGAGGCTGCATCAACACATGGCAATCGTGACTTTTCAAGCCAATAAACTTTCCTTCTTTTAAACCGATCTGATTCATAAATTTGATGTGTAACCGTCGGAAACTCAACATCGTTTGAAATCCAATCAAAGAGCGCATCTTTTCCCTCGCATCAAGTCGGTATATGGTACAAGGAGCCCTACCATTCTCATCAACATGAAGTTCTGAACGAGCACATATATCGACTAAATCGGTCTTGACTTCAAATTATCCTTTGTTTTACCTTGAGCGTTAAGGATCGTGTTCATGAGATTGTCAAAAGTTCTTCTCAATATGCATGATATCTAAATTATGCCTTAGCGATGATCCTCCCAAGATGGCAGATCCCGAGAAAATACTTTTTGTGCCATTTATGTAGTTCTCCAACAGATCTACCGAAAACGCCATGTCCACCGACGCCTCAAGGCCCTTGCTGCACCAAAATCTCTTAGTTGTGTCTTCAAACCTTTCCCACTATCTTCCTCGGTGGACCATCAAACACCTGCTTGTTCTTCCTAAACAAAGTCTTACTCTGACGGTATGGATGATCAGGTGGTAGGAATCGTCTGTGAAAGTCAAACCAACACGTTTTTCTTCCGTTCTTTAGTTGGAAAGCATCTGTGTCATCTTGACAATATGGACATGATAGCCTCCCATCGTTGTCCATCGGATAACATACCATATGCTGGAAAATCACTTATTGTCCACATTAGTACGCCGCATTTGAAAGTTTTCTTTACATGAAATATCGTATGTTTCAGCACCTTCAGCCCATAGTTGTTGCAACTCATATATTAGTGGCGGAAAAACGTGCTATTTCCCCACGAGAAGTATCGTATCCTCATATATGTCTCCCAAACTATGACCTCATCCTATATGTACTCGAAACAAAATTTCAAAACCTATTTCCCCATGAAAGTATAGCATACCTCCTATATCTCCCCGAAAATAAAGTTCGAAAGCCATAACCCCATAAAATTAAATTACTTGGTTTAAACCTATAAACTAAAACCATTTTTGTTAATTAAACCAATTTTAGACCAGTAATGACCCGATTAAGATCTGGAGAAGGAGCTCGAGAAGCCCCATTTCTTCTTCTTTAGAGAAATCGGATCTTCATCGAGTTTTAATCGGGTCGTTACTGGTCTTAAACTGGTTTAATTAACAAAAACTGTTTTAGTTTATAAGTTTAAACCAAGTAATTTAATTTTATGGGGTTATGGCTTTCAAACTTTAATTTCGAGGAGATATCAGAGGTATGCTATAGTTTTATGAGAAATTAGGTTTCGAACTTTTATTTCGGAGACATATAGGATGAGGTCATAGTTTGGGAGACATATGAGAGGATACGATACTTCTCGTGGGGAAATAGCATGTTTTCCCATTAGTGGCTGAAGAAACACATCAAGTGATCTCTTAGGATGCTCTGGTCCGGGAACGAGAATGGAGAGAAACAAAAACTCTCGTCGCAAGCACAAGTTTGGGGATAAATTGTATGGTGTAACAATGACTGGCCATAGAGAATATTGTCTTCCACTCTTGCCATACGGGCTGAAACCATCAGTACATAATCCAAGGTAGACATTTCTTCTCTCATACGCAAAGTCGGGATACTTTGATTGGAAATGCTTCCACGCTTTTGCATCTGAAGGATGTCTAATTTCACCATCTGTTGAGTGCTCTGCATGCCATCTCATTCGTTGCGCTGTTCAGAAAGATACAACCTCTGCAACCTTTCCGTCAAAGGTAAATACCACATCTTTTTATATGGCACTGTAACTCTTCCACTCGTATCTTTATAACGAGGCTTCCCACAAAATTTGCATGTAATCCGCTGGTCATCCGCCCTCCAATAAATCATGCAGTTATCGTTGCATACATCTATTACCTAATAAGATAAACCGACACCAGCTACGAGTTTCTGAACCTCGTAGTATGAACCTGGAGCTACATTATCCTCAGATAGAATACCTTTTACAAAATCAGCTATCGCATCCACACAGTCTTCAGCCAAGTTATAATCTGTTTTAATGCCCATCAGTCTTGTAGCAGATGATAAAGCTGAATGACCATCTCTGCAACCTTCGTACAATGGTTGCTTTCCAGCATCCAATATATCATAAAATCTCCTAGCTTCTGCATTGGGTAAATCTTCCCCTCTAAAATGATCATTTACCATCTGCTCAGTATCTACACCATAATCTACATCCGTTCTAATTGGTTCTTCTAATCTAACCGCCGGCTGAGGTTCGCTAGTACTACCATGTTCATAATCAGTTTCCCCATGATGATACCAAATTTTGTAACTTCATGTAAACCCACTCAAATATAAATGAGTCCAAACATCTCACTCTTTAATAACCTTTCTATTTTTACAATTAGAGCAAGGACATCTTAACATACCTGTTTCTGCTTCCGGTTGTCGGCGAACTAACCCCATGAATTCGGTTATACCTCGTTGGTATTCTTCCGTAAGCAATCTCGTGATCGGATCCAAATGAGGTCGATCGATCCAAGAACGAAAATAATTTGAAGAAGACATGTTTTTTTGAAATCAAATTCGTGTGTAAAGATAGTAGGAGAGAAGATGAAGAAATGGAGTGAATGAAGAGGAAGAGGGGTGGCTGTATTTATAGATGAAATCCTGCTTGACCGGGAGAAATTCGAGGAAAACCTATATTTCCTCGGAATTTCCTCGGAATTTTTAAAATCCCCCCAACGGCTCTCCAACGGCTCTCTAACGGCTATAATATTTCCTCGGATATTCGTCGATTTTTTCCGAGGAACGTGGTTTCCTCGGTATTCCCTCGGAATATACCGAGGAACTGTGTCTTCTTCGGAATTTCCTCGGAATTTTCCGAGGAAATACCGAAGAAACCAAGTTTTTGCATTTCTTCGGTATTTCCTCGGTTTTTGGTCAGAAATTTTCGAGGAATACATTTTCCCTCGGTATATCCCTCAAAATAACGATGTTTTCTTGTAGTGGTCAGCTGGAGACACAACGCAGAAGCTCAAAACTTGTTGCTAATGAGACAACTAGTCGTAGACCAGTACCTTCACCTGTTCGACAGAACCCTAATAGCCCCAGTGCTGCCAGGCAATGTGCTTGTAGTAGGCGGCCACGCTGTGGTAATGTTTTCTTCGACCTTCTCCCGGAGAATCTCTTCCTAACACTCTTCTTCTGTATGTTATTTCTGATTGTGATCAAGGTAAGCTTTTCGATGATTTTTTTTATGTATATTGGATTGTTCAGTTAAAATTAGCTTCTAGGTTTTTTATTAGCATTTCCTCTCAACAATTGTAGACTAATGTTGCTGTGATCCTATATATTTGTATAGCTGCTTGCTTCGACCTCAGACTTTGGATCGTTGTTAGCCATGGGAGTTTAGTTTTCCATGTCGCTTTATTTACTGATAACTTCTAGAGAATTTGATGATTTAGTTGTATGGTATACGATTGACCGATTGGGTAGTTGCTTTAATTTCTGTGTATACATTATTATCTTTTTAATCCTAATTTTGGTCTCATCTAATTTAGGTCCCAGTGTCTTGAAGATGGTTTTCTTGGAGCTGCAGTTTATGGAAGATTTTACGTAGTCAACAGCGGGAACTCAAGTGACTATGGCCTCGAGTTCTTGATTGGCATGTATGTACATTATGCCAATGACCTCTATCTCAATGTTGCTCGGATTTTGATCCAAAGACTTTTTTTAATTTGAAGTGTGTTTCCAAAAATATGGTGGAAAAACAAATATGTGTGTGACGTTGTGTATGTATGTGTGTATGCCTCAGCATATAATATGTAGTTGCATTCTACAAAGTGATTGGGAATATATGTGTTTGCATTGTAAAATGATTATATTATTCTAAACGCCAAAAAGATTTGACCTCTCGTAACCATCTGAGAAAAGAAAAAGAAGTTTTCTCTTTCTTTCTTTTTCTACGTCAATAAAAGATTTGTATGGGCACGAGAAGAAAAAAAAAGAGCAAGGCTTTGTTCGTTTTTGTGTCCAGAAGATGTATTTCGATGTTAATATTCAGATTTATTGTTTGGACAATATTTGCATAAACATCATGCAGTATTTAGATGCAAAATTTAAGATATCTACACATTATTGATGCTAAAAGTGTAGCACTTGGATATTACCTTTATATATTAAAATCCAAAAAAACTGAAATATCTTTAATATAAAGGGCAATTCTCCTAAATAATTTTTTTTAAGTTTTTGTCCCAAAAATTGTCTCTAAAAACAAAAATGACAAAAAAAAAATTATTTAAGAAACAAAAGACTTTTATAACCTAGATATATATGAATACAAATAAATAAATAAATAAATAATTTTAAAAAATAATTTTTTAATAGTTTTGAATTATATATTGTCAAATTTGAACTTTTTATAAATTCTTTTTTTCAAATTTTTCAATTTTTTTCTTTCAAATTTCCTTTTTGAAACTAATTTTAAAATTTTTATTTTCAAAATTTTTAGTTTTTATTTTATAAAATTTTAAACCTCAATCCCAAAATCCCACCCCTTAACTCTAAACACTAAAGATTTGATTAATTAACTCTATGATATAAGCGTATATTTACCTCTGTAATGAAACATTTTGATCATCTAGATCCTTAGAAGCTATATTTGTGACAAAAACTTTTTAGGATTACCATGGAGAATTTCTCTAATATAAATATAAATTTTTTATTAAATAATTTATTTTAATTATATAATACTTTTAATCATAATTCCTACCAAAACAAAAAAAAAATATTGTTTTCATTTCAAAACTAATTGTGTTTTCTCGTTAGAATCATAAAATTATGATTTTCTAGCAAAACTGATAAAATCACATTTTTGACAGAAAGTTAAAATATGATTTTCTGTCTAAACCACAAAATCATTTTTTCTCGTCAAAAACATAAAATCATGTTTTCTCATTAAAACATTAAAAACGTTTTTCGTCAAAATTGTAAAATCGTGTTTTTTCCTCAAAACCGAAAATAATATTTTTAATCAAAACCGAAATATTGTGATTTCTACCAAAACTAGAAATTTTTGTTTTTCGCTGAAACCTGAAATTGCATTTTCACAACAAAAACTGTAAAATCATATATTCCTAATAAAACTGTAAAATCGCATTTTCCATCAAATTCGGAAAATTGTGTTTGCTCGCCAAAACAAGAAAATAAATTTTCCATCAGAATCATAAAACAGTAATTTTCTGTCAGAATGGGAAATGTATTTTCTCATCAAAATTAGAAAATCAAATTTTTCCGTCAAAACCAAAAAATTATGTTTTCCGGTAAAATCAGAAATCATGTTTTCCCTCAAAATATGTGTGTTTTTGAAAAAATTGCAAAATTAATTCTTCGCTAGAAATCACCAAAATCTTATTTTCCAAAAAAAAATATTGTTTTCATTTCAAAACTAATTGTGTTTTCTCGTTAGAATCATAAAATTATGATTTTCTAGCAAAACTGATAAAATCACATTTTTGAGAAAGTTAAAATATGATTTTCTGTCTAAACCACAAAATCATTTTTTCTCGTCAAAAACATAAAATCATGTTTTCTCATTAAAACATTAAAAGCGTTTTTAATCAAAATTGTAAAATCGTGTTTTTCCTCAAAACCGAAAATAATATTTTTAATCAAAACGAAATATTGTGATTTCTACCAAAACTAGAAATTTTTGTTTTAAGCTGAAACCTGAAATTGCATTTTCACAACAAAAACTGTAAAATCATATATTCCTAATAAAACTGTAAAATCGCATTTTCCATCAAATTCGGAAAATTGTGTTTGCTCGCCAAAACAAGAAAATAAATTTTCCATCAGAATCATAAAACAGTAATTTTCTGTCAGAATGGGAAATGTATTTTCTCATCAAAATTAGAAAATCAAATTTTTCCGTCAAAACCAAAAAATTATGTTTTCCGGTAAAATCAGAAATCATGTTTTCCCTCAAAATATGTGTGTTTTTGAAAAAATTGCAAAATTAATTCTTCGCTAGAAATCACCAAAATCTTATTTTCCAAAAAAAAAAAATATTTAAATATATTTACTTAAATATTATAATCATTTCATTATTAGGAATAAAATTGATGTTTCTTTTAGTTTTTTAATTATTAACTAGATTCTGATCCGCGCTTAAGAAGCGCGGATATTTTTTTGTTAACCGTTAGGCCAATTATTACATGAATTTATATTTATTTATTATATATCTGTAAAATTTAAAAGCTGTTCTATTCGATCTGGTACAATGTTTTCACTGAATTTTCATATCCGATTCAGACTTGTGGTCGAACTGATAGATCCAGTTATTATAGTCAAGTTAAGATATAAATAACGAATATGGTAAAAATACGTTAAAATAAAAAATCCCGTTATTAACCAATGAAAAGAATATAAATTTGAGTTTTGTTATAGATTTTTTGATATATCAATATATATTTGGCTTGCATAAGAATTATTTTTGTATGTGAATCACGTTTTTGGTTTCGTTTCTTTAATGGTTTTTTTTGTAGTGCGTTTGGTTTCGATAGAGTTGATCGTTAAAGGGTTCCGACAGTGTTTTGAAACCCAACCTGAACCCGCAGTTGAATCGGTAAATCCGACTCAATATAAATGCGATTAGGGTTTTATGAAAAACCCAAAATTTAAAAACCCGGAAAAACCTGTAAAAATCTACTATAATCCGAAACCCGGTACCGGTTAAACTACTAGTTGAACCAATAGATAACTTATACATTCTAATGTTTTAAATCTTATGTTTTTATTTTTTAGATTCTGTTTTAGATTCTAAATTTCTAATTAAAAGTCGAAGAAGAAGAAGATGGCGAGCTTGGTTATAATGAATTAGAGAATCTTCTTACTGAAAAATATCCCAAAGATGATGAATCGACAAACTCAGAAAATCTTGTTGGTAAGTTTTTAAATTCAGATTAAACTTTCTGATTTTTATCATACATAATACCAAGTACACTATTTTATTTGTGATTTTTAGATTTTATGAAGATTTCACTATGACATATGAAGAAAATGAAGTAAACGGTGGTAGAGAGAACAAAAAATAATTGATGTGATTTGGTGTCAGTTTATTTTTGTTATTGACAATTTATTACAATGATATTTTATGTTTTGTTTATTTTGGATTGGATTTTAATTTATTATTCACATTAGACATAAATATTTATAAATTTAATGTTTTAGTTTTTTGGATGTAATTATTAATATTTAAATTTTATTGTAAAATAAAAAAAATTAAACAACTTAACATCTAAATGGTGAATCTGAATGCAAATAATAACTATAAAAAGCAAAACATTTTTAGATGTAATCTAGATGATGGGGGTACAAAAAAAAAAAAACATCGCCTAAATCCCTTATATACTAAATTACAAGTCACTTGAGCAAGAAAATTGTGACATGTGTCATTGTTTTACAAAACCTTAAAAATCAAAAGTTTACCAAGTTTGAGCAACACAACCCTATTCTTCCTCAAACACGTTCAAAAATGACTTTGGTAACTACTAACTTCTAATGTCAACTGCTACATCTTTTATAACATTCAATAAACCATTTAGATTTTCTATATATTTTCTGTTTCTCTTTCTCTACTTCTCTCAACAGTTTCATATTTTGTAGTTTCATTTTGGTTTTGAATGTAGCAAATTAAGATCATTTGACTTTATTCTCCTGTTTTCCTTGACACTTTTCTATGATTTGTTTTTTGCATGAACTTTAAGATTTTACTAAAATGAATTTGTTTCATTTATCACAAATTGGTGAAAATCCAGAGTTTTGTTTCTCACCATCAGAAGCTTATTGAAGCTATTGTCAGCATGAAAAGCTATTTTCATGGGAAAAGGTAAACATATTTAACATTTAAAATTATTATATTAAAAAATCTGATCAAATAGTCTTCTTTGATTATTATATCTAGATCTTATATATCACTTAGATTTTAGATATCAAAACATTTTCAATTATATTCTGATTTTTCAATTTATCACAATTTTACTGTTTCTTTTTTCTCAATGATATGTTTTTATGTTAAACAAGAATAAAACTGTATATTTTAAAGAAGTATTATTTACAAAAACAAAACTGGAATGTATCAAGTATAGAAATCGTTTCAGTGCTTCTAGCCACTTTGTTTGAATGCAGAAATTTTTAAGTTTATGTATCAATGTGTTATCTTGGTTAAGAAAATATGGAACTAAAATAATAATTTTTTTATAGTTATTACATATCTCCACATAAATCCAAGAGTTATTCTATGCATAACATTTTAGTCATATAAAACTGAAATTTGCTTTTTTTTGGTAAGAAAAATATTACCATGCGAAGCATGGGTCAATATACTAGTAAATGTCATAAAACGAAAAATATATCTGATCTTGACGACACGTGGTATTTCGGGATTAAGAAGATCCAATCTACGACGGTAACACAGTAATTAGGTGTATCTTTCCACACTAGATGATGACCACCCCGTAAACACCATCCATCCCATCCAACAAAATCTCAGGGCCGATCTGCGAATCTTCGCCGAGAAAGAAAAAAAAAAAGCAGCGGAAGGAGGGGGAGCTTACGACGAAGAGGAGAAGAGAAAAATGGTGAAGGTGTTGACATACTTTGGGATGACATTGGCAGCTTTCGCCTTCTGGCAATCCATGGATAAAGTTCACGTCTGGATCGCTCTTCATCAAGACGAGAAGGTTTCTCTCTCTCTCTTTATTTCTCCTCCGTAAATTTCAAACCTTTTTCGTCCTAAACTGTATCAATCTCATCCAATTATCTGGGATTGAGGTGGTCAAACCCCTAGGCTTTCGAATTTGATTTGTATTATCTTTAGATTTAAGACATTACTATGATTAAGAAATGTTAAGATTATGGAGTCTGGCGTTTTTGCTTCTTCCGACATCAAGATTAGACTTTTACAGTTCAATAGAATTTTTAAGCCTAATTTGTGTTTGGTTTATTTGTTAATATTTTTTTTTTGCTGTGAAAGTGATAGCAAAAGTAGAGTTTGGGATTGCAATTGATTAAGTAGTGATGAGGAGAGTATATGAAAACAGCTCACTGAGATGTGAGTTGTGTAGGGATTGGTGATTGCTCCTTGATTAGGAGCTAAGCTCTCACCATTTTACACTTGATGAAGTTGTATTAACTATTAAGGGATCTGGAACAGCACATATAGAGATTGGTGGTTGCATTCTATTAGGACCTAAGCTTCCATTTATTCAAGTACTAGTGATGAAGTTAATCTGATAGAGCAATGTGTTTATGTGCAGCAAGAAAGAATGGAGAAGGAAGCGGAGGTTAAGCGGGTTAGAGCAGAGCTGCTGCGGAAAGCTAGAGAGGAGGATCCTCTTGCCTGATCATCTTCTTCTCTCCAGTCATGTTTTTGGCTTTCTTTAATCAAATATCAATTCACTTATCTCTCCTGACATTTGTTCTCACCGGTTATGGGCCAAAACAGAGTTTGCATAAAACATACAGTACCATAATGCTTTTGAATGGGATGATCATGAATAATATTTTCTTTGCTGTTCTTATCAACTAATGAATACTAGTGCACGAGTACCAGCATCTTGCTCTACTTTTGTCTGTCCACAACATCGTATCATGGATTCGGACATTCTGTTTTCACAAGTCTAAAGAAGGTTAGAGATGTCAGATCCAGTTTCTGATTCGGGTTGGCTAACAAAGTAGAATATATCAGTCGAGTTTCAATTGGAATAAAGGAGTTGAACAGGGAAGAGTTTTTTCAGATTTTGAAATTTTAGTATTTTCTTGGTGCTTTTACCATTACATGTGTCAGTGGCATTTGCCAGGTCCTCTTTTGTGATAACACAGACATCATTTTTTTTATATAAATACAGACATCACTAATAATGACTTTGTGATTTTAAACGCACTCTTGCCTCAACTTGTACTATTGATCCGTCTCCTACTCTGCTAGTGCATGGCTGCCTCCAAACTCCGACAATGACGCTAGCCTCGTCATATCGAGAGACGCCGGAGCTTTATAAATTATACATATTTATTACTATTTTCTAAATTTTTGGAATATATTATGTTTACATAAACTCAAGATAAAGAAGATATCATATACATTTATAACCTATTTCTAAAAAATTAAAGAATTCGATTCCAAAAAAATTTGAAAAAAGTTTTCAAAATAAAATTCTGACCTTTTCTGAAAATAAAAGTTTCGAATTTTTTAAAAAAGTATTTAATTAAACATTTATATATATGTATATCAATAAATGTATAATTGGTATTTATTTTTTGATAAAATATATTCTGGTCATTTTAATTTTTAAAAACTAGTTTGAGAACAAAACTTATTTTTTGCTATTTGAAGTTATTTCTCAAATTTATATGCATGTATGTTTTGAATTTTTAATAAGAAACTGAAAAATATCAAGCTACTAGTTTATTGACTAAAGAAAAAAAAAATTGACTACAGATCATTATTCAAAATGAATTATATATGGAAAACATATTTTCTTAATAAATATAAGAAAAAGGCAAGTGGCAAGATAGCTGAAAAGTGACTGTACGTTTTTCTTTGATGTGTGTATAATATTTATAATATTAATGTATAATTTATGTAAGTCCATTTATAGGAAAAACTGTAATTATAAACGAACACGAAACTGTATGATCAAGTTTGCAACTAGCTTTTTCCGTTAAACAACTTCAAATCCATAAATGTGTTATAAATCCATTGTGTGGATTGCCATTTAACCAAGTAGAAATCCAAGGAGGTTCACATCCGACCCGACTATCCAGTCCGTCTACACCCGTCTCCGGTGCGTCTACATTCGTCCAAGACTTAGTCAAACGAGAAGACTCATTCAACCGGAGCATTTATGAGCTTTGACCAAGACTGTATCTTTGTAATGAATGTAGTCAATATGTATTAATTGTGTAGATACTCTCCTTGCTATGAACCTCCACTTATATTGATAGTGAGAGCTAATGAGAAAGACACAACTTTCACAGCAACACTTCTCTCATATTATAACACGTTATCAGCACGAAAAGTGCTCTCCACCTGAGAAATCTCTCTCCACCGGAGTTCCCCTCTTCCGGCCAGCTCCACCGGCGCTCAGCCTTTGTTCCACCGGTGCTCAGCCTCATTTCTGTCGGCCACCTCTCTCTCTCTCAGATTCTGGCCAACTCTCAGCCTCTCTCACACGGTGGTCCTTTCAGAAACTTTGTGGTGAAAAGGTAAACAAGATCAAAACCTTGAAATCTAAAGAACACCATTATATCTGAAACAAATCTAGGATCTATATGAATCCATAATATATAAACAAGCTATGGATTTATAATATTAATCTTGTTTCTATGATCCATATGATCCATATGAAACTTGATTCTAAAATTATTTTGAATCCATAAATCTTATAATTCTCTAAAGGTTCTAAATTTCTCTAAATCTTATTAAAACATCTAAAGATCTATATGAATCTCGTTTATAAAAACTTATGAATCATAAAATCATTAGAGAAAGCTTAAAACTTTGTTTCAAATTCTTGCTGTGCCATTTTATTGAGATCCTAAAATCAGTCAACCCATCAATAAAATCGAAATTTAATTTCATTCATTGCATATCCTTGATGTTAATATTTGTTTTGTAACTGTCAAAGTTTTAAAACCTTTTATGATTTTTATAAATGCAAAATCGGTTTTATAAATGCTTGTTTGATTTTATTGAAAGCATATCTTTGACTGAAAAATATTTCTAAAGTATTATATTTTATAAATCTCATTTCATATTGATATGTCATAAGATATAATAAAATCTGTTTGAAAATCATTTGATCATAAACTATTTTATCTCATACTGAATTTTGATCACATAAGTTGCTAGTTTAAATTATTCTTAATCTAGTTTCATCCTTGAACATGATTTTTGTAATTGAATTATGTACTGATCATATTCATACCTGATAATGCATCATTTAGTTTATAAATCATTAGATTAATCTTGAATCATCTTGAATCAACCATTTTGATGCATCCAATTGTCATATTGTTAAAACTGAAATATGTTTGCATATCATTGACAATCCTGATAATAGTTCATATAAATTAAGTTGGTTCATATTGCTTGCATCTAAATAATGATCATTGCTTGCATATAATTAGACCAAATCTTTTCATTTTTAATCTTGTTTGTCTTACCCCATGATGCATTTTAATCCTGAAAATAAAATGCATAATATGCCATCATCAATCTTATTGGCATATAGATTCAAAATCTGAATTGTATCATGAATCCTTACTCCTTTGTGGATATTTTATTCAGATGTCGAAAATCAACAATCTTGAGTATGCTGCCCTTAATCTCTCCGGAGACAATTACCTCCAATGGGAGCTTGATACCAAGATCCTCTTAAGGTCCAGAGATCTTGGTGATACTATCACCGAAGGCACTGAGCCATCGGACAAGGATAATTATAAGGCAATTGTTGTCATTCGCCACCACCTTGCTGAAGGTCTCAAGGACCAGTATCTCACCATTGAGAATCCTCTGGAACTTTGGACAGAGTTGAAAAACAGATTTGATCACCAGAAAACTGTGATATTACCAAAGGCCCTTTATGATTGGAGGAACCTAAGAATCCAAGACTATAAGTCTGTGGAAGAGTATAACTCGGCTTTGTTCAAGATAGTCTCAAAGTTGAAACTTTGTGGTGAGACTATCACTGATGCTGACATGTTGGAGAAGACACTCTCCACATTCCACACCAACAATGTTGTGCTTCAGCAACAATACCGAGAAAAGGGTTTCTCCACATATGCTGCCTTAATCTCTTGTTTGTTGCTAGCTGAGCAAAACAATGAGTTGCTCATGATGAACAGTGAGCTAAGGCCTCCTGGTACTAAAACATTGCCTGAAGCACATGCAGCCATTGAGCCAAAAGATGAGACTCCAAGAGAGTCATACCATGGTCGCATGAAAGGCCGTGGAAGATGGCAAGGTCGTAACCGTGGGTTTCAACCACGGGGCGTGGTTTTCAACCACAAGGCCGTTGATTTCAACCACAAGACCATCTTGGTCGCAACCGAGGCGAGGCTATAGCCGAGGTAACCGTGGGTATAAGTCCGACTTCAAAACCCATGGCTCGAGCTCGACCAAATCTGCTTGCCATCGTTGTGGGATGACCAATCATTGGGCTAATAAATGCGAGAACTCCCCAACATCTTGTTAAGCTCTACCAGAGAGCATAAAGGCCAAGAACCCTGAGGCAAATCTGGTCCACCATGATGATGAGAATGATCTGGACCATGAGGATGATCAAGTCCATGACAAAGAAGATCAGATTGACTATGAGACTTCAGATTTACTTAAGCATATATAATATTTGCTTAGATTTGACATCATGTTGCTTTTGTCTTTGGCTTTATGTCTTTTGTTTCTCATGTTCTATGAATTTGGCAATTCTATTTATGAAATAAAATTTATTTGAGTTATATGCCTTATACATCAAACAAAGCCATTAAAATTTATTTGAGATACATGCCTTACACCCAAGGTGATTGACTCTTGTCTATTTTCAGAAATGAAAGAAGGCAAGAACCAGCTAGTTGTGGATAGTGGATCAAGTCACACTATATTAAAAGACAAAAGATATTTTGTTAATCTCACTATGGAGAATGCCAATATCAGTACTATAGCAGGCACTTCCAGCCTTATTAAAGGTCATGGTCCAGCTCACTTAATAATGCCTAAAGGCACGATCTAGAAATTTCTGATGCATTATATTCTCTAAATCAAAGAGAAATTTATTGAGTTTCAAAGACATTCGTATGAATGGTCTACATGTTGAAACTAAGAGTGAGGAAAGAAAGAATTCCTTTTGATTTATGAAAATGCCCAAGGCCATAAGAAAGTTCTAGAGACTATCCCTGCTATATCTATGGGCCTTTATTGTGCCGACATAAAATCAATTGAGGCAAATGTCACAAAGACAAATGAGTTCAAAGAAGCCTTTAAACAATGGCATGAAAGGCTCGGCCATCCTGGTCTAACCATGATGCGCAAGATAATCTTGAACTCAACTGGCCATCCCTTGAAAGAAAGTAACATTATCCCTATGGACATTACATGTATTCCATGCTCACAAGGGAAATTAATAATAAGGCCATCACCTGTAAAGGTAGTTAAAGAAACATTGAATTTTCTGGAAAGGATACAAGGTGATATATGTGGACCAATTCATCCACCTTGTGGAACATTTCGATATTTTATGGTCTTCATTGACGCATCGACTAGATGGTCGCATGTTTGTCTATTATCATCTCGAAACTTTGCATTAGCAAGATTATTGGCTCAGATCATAAGACTGCGAGCCCACTTTCCAGACTTTCCCTTAAAGACTATACGTCTTGACAATGCAAGTGAATTCAGTTCCCAAGCTTTTAATGATTACTGTATGTCCATGGGGGTAAGTGTGGAACACTCCGTGGCACATGTACATACACAGAATGGATTGGCCGAATCCTTCATTAAAAGAATCCAGTTGATTGCTCGACCATTACTCATGAGGTCGAAGCTACCAGTATCAGCTTGGGGACATGCGGTATTACATGCTGCTGAATTGATACGCATAAGGCCATCCAGTGAACATAAATTTCTCCATCCCAATTACTCTCGGGTCATGAGCCAGATGTGTCCCATATCAAAACATTTGGATGTTCTGTGTACGTCCCTATCGCACCACCACAGAGAACAAAAATGGGACCTCAAAGGAGGATGAGAATATATGTTGGTTTTGATTCTCCAACCATTATAAAATATCTTGAGCCTACTACTGGGGATTTATTTAAGGCCAGATATGCTGATTGTCATTTTGATGAATCAGAGTATCCAACATTAGGGGGAGAAAACAACAAGCTGGGCAAGAAATAATGTGGAATCAAACATCCTTATCATGGCAAGATCCTCGGACTCAATCATGTGATTTAGAGGTCCAGAAAATAATTCATATGCAAAAGCTAGCTAATCAATTGCCCGATTCCTTTGCTGACCGAAAAGTGACTAAGTCCTATATACCAGCTTGTAATGCACCAATGAGTATTGATGTCCACGATGGACACAATCAAGTGGCTACAGAGTCTAAAGCACGTCTTAAGCGTGGTAGACCAATTGGTTCCAAAGATAAAAGACCTCGGAAATTAAAGAAAAGTACAAAAGAGACCGAGGTCATAGATTGTCCAGACAAGGCCGAAATGGCCATTCCTAAGGTACCAACCAATGGGTCTCGGGACGCCGAGCCTCATGGTACTGAGGGTTCAAATGATGAGATCTCCATTAATTATCTTATGTCTGGAACAAGATGGAACCGGAAAGATGTCGACATCGATGATATATTTGCATACCAAGTAGCCCTTGATATAATGGACTTAGATGAGGATCATGAACCCGTCTATACTAGAGTGCACTCAAAGATCTGATTGGCTTAAATGGAAAGAAGCCATAAACGTGGAGTTAGAATCATTAAAGAAAAGGAATGTCTTTGGATCAATTATCAAGACACCTTATAATGTTAAACCAGTGGGGTATAAGTGGGTATTTGTGAGGAAGAGAAATGAACATGGTGAAATTATAAGATACAAAGCACGGCTTGTAGCACAAGGATTCTCACAAATACCAGGCATCGATTATGAGGAGACATACTCCCCTGTGGTGGATGCAACTACATTTCGGTTTTTAATAAGTCTGGCCATCAAAGAAAATTTGGATATGCGGTTGATGGATGTTGTGACCGCATACCTTTATGGTCCACTGGATAACGAAATATATATGAGATTACCAGAGGGTATTGAGCTTGAAGCTAATAAAGGTTCTCGAGAAGAACACTGCATAAGGCTGAACAGAACAAATCCTTATATGGACTTAAGCAAAGTGGTCGAATGTGGTACAATCGCTTAAGCGAATACCTTGCCAAAGTTGGTTATAAGAACGACCCTATCAGTCCATGTATCTTTATAAAGAAGTTTGCAAACAAAGGATTTGTTATCATAGCAGTGTATGTTGATGATTTGAACATCATTGGAACCTCTGGGGAAATCGCCCAAACAGTTGAATATCTCAAGAAAGAGTTTGAGATGAAAGACCTAGGTAAAACTAAAGTCTGTTTGGGATTACAACTTGAGTACATAAAAGGAGGAATCCTTGTGCATCAGAAGGCATATACAGAAAAGGTACTCAAGAGATTTAACATGGACCAGGCTCACCCATTGACCAGCCCAATGGTCGTGAGGTCCCTTGGAGTGGACACTGACCCATTCCGTCCTAAGGAGGGCGATGAGGAGGTCCTGGGTCCTGAAGTGCCTTACCTCAGTGCCATAGGGCGTTACTATATTTGGCTAGCCACACTAGACCAGATATATGTTTTGCCGTGAGTCTCTAGCTCAGATAGTTCATGTCCGACCCAAAGGCAGGAATGGAATAAAGCATATCCTACGTTACCTTCAAGGAACTAAGGATTTGGGTCTATTTTATACTAATGAAACCAAAGATGGTTTAGTAGGCTTTGCTGATGCAGGCTTCTTATCGATCCACACCATGCTCGGTCCCAAACCGTATGTATTTAATTATGGTGGTACTGCAATATCATGGCGTTCCATGAAACAAACAATAGCAGCCACATCATCTAATCACTCGAAATTTTGGCTATGCATGAGGCAAGTCGTGAGTGTGTATGGTTGAGGTCTATGACTCAACACATCCGATCAGATAGTGGAATGGTCGAGGACAATGGTCCGACCATCATATATGAAGATAATACAGCCTGCATTGCTCAACTCAAAGATGGGTATATCAAGGGTGACCGAACCAAATATATACTACCCAAATTCTTCTTCACCCATGAGTTGCAGAAAGCCAAGGAGGTCAACATCACTCAAATTCGGTCAAGCAAAACTCAGCCGACCTCTTCACCAAGTCACTTCCCACAAGCACATTCAGGAAGCTCCGCATCAGATTGGCATCGTGGACTCAAGGACCTTCGGTGATGTCCAAATCGGGGAGTAATGTGTGTTGTACTCTTTTCCTTAACTATGGTTTTGTCCCAATGGGTTTTCCTAGTAAGGTTTTAATGAGGCAACATTAGCACATTACAAACCCGATATGGTTATGGCATCCAAGGGGGAGTGTTATAAATCCATTGTGTGGATTCCCATTTAACCAAGTAGAAATCCAAGGAGGTTCACATCCGACCCAACTATCCAGTCCGTCTACACCCGTCTCCGGTGCGTCTACATTCGTCCAAGACTTAGTCAAACGAGAAGACTCATTCAACCGGAGCATTTATGAGCTTTGACCAAGACTGTATCATTGTAATGAATGTAGTCAATATGTATTAATTGTGTAGATACTTTCCTTGCTATGAACCTCCACTATATATTGATAGTGAGAGCTAACGAGAAAGACACAACTTTCACAGCAACACTTCTCTCATATTATAACAAAATGCAGTTTTATGCTGTAATTGAGAAATCAAGAGAGAGAAAAGTTTATCTAGAAAATGAGCTTAATCAAGGCAAGTGATAGATAAAACACGAAAAGTGACTGTACGTTTTATTTTGATGCATGTATTAATGCGTATATATAATTTATGAGAGTCCATGTCCATGTATAGGAAAAACTTTATTTATAAACGAGAACTTAAACTATATGATTAAGTGTTTAACCAGCTTTTTCCGTTAAAAAACTCCAAACCCATAAATTTGGTTTTATACAGCAATTGAGAGATCAAGAGAGAGAAAAATTCTCTAGAAAATGAGCTTAATTTTGCACAACCTTGTACAGAAAAAAAACTTGCCATACACTTTAAAACAAAACAAATATCTGATACCATAAGAATATGTAGAAACGTTTTTTGATTTTCAACATTAAAATATTTTGTATGTATTTCATTAATTTAATTTTGAAAGACTCCTAAAGACTATGGATGAAAATGGCTTTATCTTTTTATATTAAATTTTTCTATATTTATAATACTGAATTATATTAATATTATAGATATTCTGTTAAACCTTGTAGGCATATATGGCAATGCTCTAAACGAAGTTTAAACATAAAACATCCAAAAGAAAGATAATAGAAAAGATACTAGAAAAGTTGAGAGAGAGAGAGAGAGAGAGAGGAGATGAAAAGACATCGATACAGCTATAAATTTATACATCGCCGCCTAAAAGCCGAAACCATCATTAAATCTTCACTACTGTTTTGCTTCCGTCATCTGAAACGCCGCCGTCTTTGATTCTCTCGCCAAGCCAACCATCACTTCTTTCAGTCGTCTTGTCGGAAGACGAAAAAGATGTGACGGGTTCAGAGTGACAGCTATCCTCCCCTGGTCTGGTCCCGAGGTCAACAACAATGGAGATGGGCTCCGTTAACAACCGCCCATCACGCGGCGGTGAGAAGATCACCGGCTTGGACTCCATTTCTACTCTTGGCAGCCTCAAGTGCTTGAAATGTTCCATCAACGACTCAAGACCCTTTCCCATACGAAAAACCAACAACATATATTAATTATTAAAAAACGTATATTAAATATAACTCGAATGTAATCTACCAAAGATAAAACCTTTTTGGTACCTGGACTCGAGCATACGTAACCTCACAGATCTTACTCGAATTGAAGAGTCTCCATTGATGATGGTGAAAGGCCTTGTAAAGTCTCCACACAGCTTCAGGTGTTGTCATGTTCACAAACCCATATCCCACATTGCAATTGTTGCTTATAATCAACAAAATGCAATCAGAGCTCATTAGTTAGTCATTAATTTACTCTTTTAATCAAATAAAAACTAAGGTTAATATTATTACCCGAAGTCAATTGGTAGGTACACAAAGTCATAAGATGACATGGGCGTCTGGGTCTGGTTCCCTTCGCTGATGATCTTTTCGTTACAGTCATAGCAATGTCTGTCCAGCATCTTCAAAAGCAGCTTCTGGCTGCACAATATGAACCATATTATATAAGAAAAAATTGACTAGTCGATGATATTAGTAGTATCAATGGGCCCAAAGTATACAAAAATAGAAACACATGCACATAGGATGAAGACTATATCCGGAGGGTCTTGTTGACTTTCGTCAAACACCAAATAAAAAACAGAAACAAAAGCCATTCCTCGTTTTTGGACATTAGTGTCCGACTCCGAGCACATGCCCATCGCTATCACAAAGAAAGAGACGCAATAGTATGCTTACGTGTACTTGTTCGGGATGTTTTTGATCATCACGGTGGTACGGCCGTCTCTACACTCGGCGGCGGTAATGGCGTCTTCGTTTATGATGAAGCGACCGTCGATAACACGACTCCTCGTCGAATGCTTCTTACACCGCTTCTTGTTCTGCTCGTACCGTTCATTACCACCCGAAGAGAGGTTCGGTTTGACCGGTTTTCCCATAACCGGCTCTTCTCTTCTTAACTGACTCGCCGGAGATGGTGCTTGGCGACGGAAATGCGGCGGCGGTGGATGGTGATGGTTGCTAAGGAAGTTCTTGTTGAAGCGTGAGGCGAGAATGAGTTTTTTGTTAAACCCACCGGGACGGCTAAACTGGACAACGATTGGTTTGCCGTCGATTGCTTTTCCGTCCATCTCACGGCGAGCTAGCGCGGCGTCTCTGACGTCGTAAAACTCTACGAATCTCTGTTCTCTCTTGAACGGCGTCTCTCTCAGCTCCTTCACTTCCCCTGCGAACATATGTAATCGAGTATCAACGAACCAAGAGTGTGTATTTTTATTACAGAACAATCAAACAAGTTCGGAGCTTTTTTTTTTTCTTTTTTACCATACGCCTGAAAAATCTGACGGAGAGCGGCGGAAGAGACGGTGGGTTCTAAGTTCATAATCACAAGCGAGCCTTGATTGTTCCCTTCGGGGACGGACCTGAGATGTGGAAACACGAAATGGGCCCACACGGTTCTTCCGGAGACGAGTCCAGCCGTGTAACCATGTCGGGAACGGACTTGTTGTTGTTGATGCATGTGACGCTCGCGTATCTCCGTAAGCGCTCTTTGTGAGTGTCTCAGATCGTAGAAGTGAACGGTCACGAGACCTTCGTGTGCTCTCTCCATTTGCACTCCACGCACCTCGCCGAACACCTCTAGGTCCCGACGAATAGATGACTCGGTGACGTCAGCGGGTACTGGTGACAGCAGTAGGGTTCTCGTCGGTATAGACAACGACGGAGGAAGTTGAGCAGGTGTCGGAGGGAGAGCTCCGGAGAAACCAGGGAAGAAACGAGGGTGAGGCGGCGGAGGAGGAAAAGGAAGAGGGAGGTAGATTCTTGTCGGAATAAAGAAAGGAACTGGGTTTAGGTTCGCCGGTAAGAACACCGGAGCTGTTGGGTTAAGGTGCCCGGTTTGAGACATGGCGGTTTTAACGGGAAGGAAAGTGAAGAGTTTAAGGAACTGGTGTTTCCGGTGACCGGTAACGGATACTTATGTAGTGATGGGCGTTTGATCTTCCTCAGTGATCGTACTCTCTCTCTTTATTTTGCTGCAGGGGGGGAGGAATTGCGAAAGTGAAGTTTTCAGTTTTGTTTTATTCTACATAATCTTTTTTATTATTTATTTTGATTTGTATTTTTTGACAACTAAAGTCAAGGTTCTTTAATCTGATTACTGTATGATCACTCGCCCTAGGATTTGATATTTTTGCCCTTGTTGAGGATGTCATTACAAAGGATGATGGATGGTCTTGTTGGTATTTCCATGATTTTTTTAGCGGTTTGGGGGAAAGCGGTTGAAAAAAAAATAGTTAAATAGTAAACAGTGACGGTAAATAGATGGCGGTGTGGTGTTACCGTAGATAACGAGTCAGAATTAAAATTTATTGGTATTTATTTTAATTAATCAATTAAATATATAGTTTTTTTTTTATAAAAACTCTAATTTTTTGTGATGCCACTTTAAACTATTCTTAGCCAAATATTATTTTAATTTACTTATGATAATCAATCAAATAATAAAATAATTTATTTTCAAGTTCTCTGAAATGGAGAAAATGAAAAAGCTTGATTTTTTCACTAAACTTAGACTATGTGCAATTGTGTATGTTATTCTATTTTACATTTTCATTTTCAAATGCTTTACATTGTTTTTCTTCCATTTTTAATTTAATATATATTTAATTTTTTATCGAGTAAAGTTTGATGGCATTTCTCAAATTTATATTAAATGATAATCATTTTCATAAATATTTTATAATTATTATTGAAAATAAAATTAACCTTCATAAATTATTTATAAGTATTTTAAAATTATTTATAAAAAATTATAAACTAACCCCACCTTTAAAATATTAAATTGTAAAACAATAATTACTAAATTTTAAAATCAGATTTATATTATTTTTATCACATTTTTTAAAAAAATAGTATCCAATTTATTATATTTTAAGAAATGTCTCTTTTATCAATGATTGTTTTGTTTAATAAACTCCATACAGTTTCCATATTTTTATATCATATCTTTAATACTTTATATTTTTTATAAACACTAATAATCAATTAAAATATATTTTAAAATCAGAATAACAGAAACTTAAACAATTTTAAAATGCCTTTTTCTTACTTTTATATTTAGAAAATTAGAACTATTAAATAAATAAAAATCATAATCATCAAACATGTAAAATGATCTAAAACATGTATATTTGTTCAATATGCACATACATCAAAAAATGAATTGTAACGAAATGCAACCTTTTGACATCAATGTTTATATTAAAGAAGAAAAAGACAAACATACATTATCTTCGAAATAATATTTGAAAAGTAATTTGCTTATGTGTTAATATTCTATTTATTTTCACAGAAGAAAAATAACATAATTTTGAAAAATGATAACATGACATATTTAATTAGACATGTAAAATTTAATTTATAAATATTCAAATTTTTAGCATAGTTTTTTAAAATATGGTAATAAATAATAACCTACATCAACCATTAAAGTAATTTTATTAATATAAATTTATTTTTATGAAGATTATTGAAATATATTAATGACTGATTTTTCCTGAAAATTTAGAATAAAATTATTTGTAAGTGTTCCTTACAAGTATAGAATTAAATCAATACTAGTCAAATACATTTTTGTTGACAGTTAATTGATTAAAATTTTATTTAAATTTATCAGTTAATTAATTAAATAAATTAATTAATTTTTACAAGTTCAACATATTTTAACTAAAATAAACTAAAATCCAAAATTTATTAAAATTCATATATATTCAAATATAGAAGACTAGGGGATAATATACATATTTAAATAATCATTATCATATAGATAATTTGTAATTCTTAGAAATATAATTCTAATTCTATCAAAATTTAAATAAAATAAAATTAAAATATATAAGACCAAATCAAAATAAAAAATTCATTTAAGATTTTATTTTTCCAGATCAATGTAATTAAAATACAAAATAATTAAATGTAAACCAGATAATTTAAAAAATTTAAACAAAATTATATTTAAAATAATTATTTATGTGCATCATGGTGTAAGAAAACTCCTAATAATAGTAGTAAGAAACACACACATATATATATATATATATATATATCACTAAATGAGAAATAAACATCTATACATTATTAAAACAGACGAAGGCATACATATTTTTAAAGTTGAAAGAGAATAGACTCTTAGAAACTTATAAAGACGACTTACAATCGAGAAGTATGAAACAACTTATCGACATAGCTAAAAGAGATAAAAACACTATGAATCTAATTGGTGACCATCATAGAAACAAGATGAATGAGTAGGGAAAAAATGCAAAGAAAAATGAATTTAGGGGAATGAAGAGAAAAAAATTATTCCTTATTAATTTTGGAGAGGAATAAATTTGTTCTATATTCCTCTAAAATAAAAGGAATGGAGGGGAATAGAATGGAAAGATTATTTCTTATAAATGATAAAATAAATAAGGAATAGTAGGAATGCTCTATTCTTTTTCATTCTTTGGTCACCAGTTAGACCCTAAGTTCAATTGGTAACCTTCAGGAACAAAATGAGCGAATAGGAAAGAAATATATAGGAACAAATTTGCAGGAATGAAAAAGAATATTTGTTTCCTCTCAAATTTATTAAGGAGTGATTTTGTTATTTATTTCTCTACAAAAAAAAAGAATGAAGAGGAATGAAAGAAAAAAATCATTCCTTGTAAATGGTGATTTTTGTAGGAATGGTAAGAAATTGAGTGTTCCTCCTTATTCTCAGTTACCAATAAACTTTCCAGGATCTCATACTTTCCTCGAGCATAAAATTTGTGGTGGATTCATTAGCTTAAACTGTTAAATTTTTTAATTCAAAAATTATATTTAAAATAATTATTTATGTGCATCATGGTGTAAGAAAACTCCTAATAATAGTAGTAAGAAACACACACATATATATATATATATATATATATCACTAAATGAGAAATAAACATCTATACATTATTAAAACAGACGAAGGCATACATATTTTTAAAGTTGAAAGAGAATAGACTCTTAGAAACTTATAAAGACGACTTACAATCGAGAAGTATGAAACAACTTATCGACATAGCTAAAAGAGATAAAAACACTATGAATCTAATTGGTGACCATCATAGAAACAAGATGAATGAGTAGGGAAAAAATGCAAAGAAAAATGAATTTAGGGGAATGAAGAGAAAAAAATTATTCCTTATTAATTTTGGAGAGGAATAAATTTGTTCTATATTCCTCTAAAATAAAAGGAATGGAGGGGAATAGAATGGAAAGATTATTTCTTATAAATGATAAAATAAATAAGGAATAGTAAGGAATGCTCTATTCTTTTTCATTCTTTGGTCACCAGTTAGACCCTAAGTTCCAATTGGTAACCTTCCAAGGAACAAAATGAACGAATAGGAAAGAAATATATAGGAACAAATTTGCAGGAATGAAAAAGAATATTTGTTTCCTCTCAAATTTATTAAGGAGTGATTTTGTTATTTATTTCTCTACAAAAAAAAAGAATGAAGAGGAATGAAAGAAAAAAATCATTCCTTGTAAATGGTGATTTTTTGTAGGAATGGTAAGAAATTGAGTGTTCCTCCTTATTCTCTGGTTACCAATAAACTTTCCAGGATCTCATACTTTCCTCGAGCATAAAATTTGACGGTGGATTCATTAGCTTAAACTGTTAAATTTTTTAATTCAAAAATTTATATTTTGTTGGTTGTTTTATTCCGATTTGATTACTTTAAACCACATCTAGTTTCAGATACAACATAATAATCGTTTGACAATTAAAAATTACAAAATAAATGACTCAAAGAACAAATGAACCTAAAAACCTAAACTTTTGAACCTTGAACACATTTTCCTATTAACTGGGTGCCATTATCCATGTATAATATATAGAATTTGGATGTGGATGCAATCGCTTGTATTGTTGTGTTTCCCATTTTCACCGCAAAGGTTCATGGGCCGATTTGTCATGTCTCTCTCCATCTCAATGCAAACTATCCATCTGCCTAGATATATATATTCTCTTCACTATAAATTCCACCATCCATCTGCTTAGATATATTCTCTTAAGTACAAAAATTCCGTTTGTATTGCTATATTTTATAAATGTATAATGCTAGATAACATACTTTTCACGTATAAACAATGAAAAAAAAAACAGGATGATAGTTGACCAAATTATTTTTTCAGATAATTATTTTATTTTTACCTCTCACGCATCATCTGAGAGAGAGAAGTTTTCAGTTCGGATAATTATATTTTGCACGCAATGCCTCTATACGATTTGGTATGGAGAGTGATACATTGAAACCATAATATATATTGTGTATATGTGTTTATATAATAAAATAAACGTATGTCATATCTATACGTGAGCTTCTATGTATATGTACAGAAGCATCCTCTATACTTGTAGGGGATTGAGTTAGGAGGGTAGGACCAATGAGGGACCTTGAGCAAATCCTTGTTTTAAGGAATGTTATTGTTACCTACTTCCTTGTTTTTGGGCTGTCATTGGTTTCGTCGTGTTTTATGCCATATCCTTCATTTATTACATAAACTTCTACAGCTTACTTAGAAAAAACAAAATAGAAGACTGAAACTATATTATGTTTGAATATATTATTCGAGAATTTATAGTACATTCTTAGAGTTGCGAAAAAACGAAATTTAAATCGTTGAGGAGCAAGCAAAACTTCTGATTCATCATAAGAAAGACACGTAAACCAAGAACTTTTAACAAAAACTTTACTGTAAACCAACACGAAACTAAACGGTCAAACATGTGGTTCAGTAGAGTTATTAAAATACGAATCATATATAACACAGTATATAACATAAAAATTAGTATACACTTTTACTATGGTGCAAATTAGAAGAACTCATTGACTTGGCATCGAGTTTTCTTTTTGTTTTCTGGTTTGCATGTTAGAAAAGCATAATTGTGTAGAGAGATACCAACCCTTTACTGCAGAAGTTATTTATTGGCAGAAACCTAATCGTCGTTTTTAGTCAAGAAAAAAAGTCAAAAAACCTAATCGTCGTTGGTCGTCGCGTTGAAGGAGAAAACGATCCCGTAAACACACATTTTCGCACTTGGCACGTGCAGGTTGTAGGTTTGATTGGCAAGATTATGTTTTCTAATTTTTTGGGCTGCATTGGGATGGAAAGATTACCTTGAATATTTCTGTTTACATATATGGGTCTTCATAACTTGGGCCCATATAATTGGAAAACAAACCAAGCGTAATTGCTGGCTTTAAGACTAAATCGTCTGGCGTAAACGTCTTGAATAAATCTAACGTTCAAATATTTGTTCGAATTCGAATTGTGGTTAGACTTTTCGGGATTCTGAATTCAGCCTCTTAGTCTCATCAAGATTATATTTTCGTAGAAACCCTTTAGTCCAGTGGTTTGACCAAGAGTTCATTAATGATTCTACATCAGAAGGTCTGAGTTTCAATTCTGGAAAATGCAGAATTATGCGAATTAAGAAAGAAAAAGGTTTACAAGAGATCTGCAGCATGACGCAAAGAGTACCGTCAAGCGTGGATTCCAAGGGTGGTTCTGGTGATGCAGTCAGGCGTGAATCTTCATACAGAAGGTAAAATTGTCGGCTATAGAATCGTCTGTAATATTTTTTTATAGTTGTAATAGCATAATTATCCAGCGTAAAAAAAATTCTCATTAAGATTTTATATATATGTCTACTTTGGTTTGGGTAATAATACTATAGACTCATAATTTTTTTTTAACTCTTTTAAAATCTTTATCACACGTTTTGGACCTTAACTTATTTAGGTTTAATTAATAATAATTTTGGTCCATGTATTTTTTATGGTATCAAAATAAACATAAAATTGATTAATTAGGATACTTATTTAAGTTTGAATATTTTTTTTAGATACTTTAAATCAAATTTCTTTGGAGGTTTTTAAATACTTGTTCGAATTTAAGGGACATTATTCCCATATGACACACAACCCTATCTCCTTATTCTCTTACAACCAAGTTTATTCTACATAACCCAAATGATAGTAAATTACCATAAGGCCATTAATGAATGATTAATCTACACCATTAGATCAAAACAATGAGAGCCACAAGATTTTCTTTCTTTTTTTTCTCTCCTTCTCGCATGGGACCCACTTTTCCTCTTCTTCTTCAATTAACGTAACAACCAAACTTCCTCCCTTCAATTCTTCTTTTCAATTCTTCACGAACTAATTTCTCCTTCATCAGTTTTCTTTGTCTTTCGAGAGATTAGGCGGCGAGCAAAGATAACCATCTACCACAACTCGTGTATCTTCTCCCATGGATAAATTTGGGTAATGTTCTTTGTCTTTCTCTCTCTTATACGAAACATACAACTAGTTAAACTGGTACAACTATTAGTAGCGTATACAACAAATAGTGGCTTGGTCATAACATCAACAAAATGGCAGCGACAACCATGAAAATGACTACTGAAGAAACCAATTCTGAAGAAAGCAGCGAAGAAAGAAGCCGCGATGGAAGTGGAAACAAGGGAAGTGATAAATGAGTCTTACTTATTTGTTATGGAATTTGTTTATGTGTTCTGAGAACTTACTTATGTGTTTTTAACTTTGTAATGAACAAAATTTGTAATGTGTTGTTTCTATCAGTACTGGTTGAAGTTTATATAATATACTAGTTATGTTTTTGTGTTATAATACTGGTACAACTAGTATAAGTATATATTGTAATACTAGTCCAACTAGTACAACTACTTTATATATACCAGGTAGGAATTACTAGTACAACTGGTACAACTTTTTTAATTAAGAAATTCTAAAACTCAACTTGGCTTTCCATATGAAAATAATCATAGACTAGACAAGTTAGAAGGTCCTTAGAATGGTTCATCCTAATTATTTGAATTGTTACCATATTTTTTCTACAATTATTACACAATCACATAAATTTCCATTATCTACCTTATACTTTAAAGGTTTGTTCACTATATTTTTGAAAAACATAAACCAAATATATTTTAACCAAATTAATGATTTCATAGTATGTGATTCTAGTTATGTAAATATATAAAAGTAGTACAACTAAGGTTTATTTATTTACTATGTGGTACAACTGTATATTTCAAATTCTCTACCAAAATACAACTATGTACAGACTTGTACAACTCAAAACTCGGTACAACAATTTATACAATTGTACAACTGAAATACTGGTACAACTACATGTTAATAAGTTTATCAAGTTTTAGTTGTTTATCATGTTTTAAATGTGCATCATGTTTTAAACATGAAAGTTGTGTCTTCTTTAGTTTAGTTGTACCAGTTGTACCCGTCAAAATAATTTTACCATTGTTAAACTGGTTGTATTAGTTATAAAAAAACTTTTGAATTAACCCTAAAAACTTTTAAATGTGCACTTTAACCACATGGTATGAAAATATATATCCATATGCAATATAAACATTTAGATTCACCTTAAATAATTTAATTTACTAAAAAATGTTAAAATGTATTTAATTCATGACATCAATATTTCCCGTTTTAATAAATATGATACTTGTGTCATTCATTCATCTATTGGTAAAATTGGTATAACTTTTCATTTTATTCAAAATTATATTACTAGTACAACTGGTGCAACTTTGTCATTTAAAAAATTGACAAAAAAACAAATAAGTATTCTGTATGATACAACAATGAAATATCTAAACTGGTAAGTGACGGGAAAGCTTTCTCTTAGTATTTTGGTTTATACTTTTAATGTTGATCTACATAATATAGTTTATACTTTTAATGTTGATTTACTTGTTTAGCCATATTATTTTGGAACAACAACATACACCAAATGTACTTTTACAAAATTTATGATTCAACAATATGTTAGACATAGTATGAACACGTAAAATATGGTACAACTGATGCATTTAAAATTTTCACGTTGTACAACTAAAGTTTTTAATTTCATAGCCAACTATATCAGTCTTACATGATCCATTTTTCTCTTTATTGTACTAATTGTACCAATTATATCAGTCATATATGACCCATTTATAATTTTGTGTAGTATATGCTTCCTTATCTTGATGGAAGTACAACAAACATATGCAAGTTTCACCATATTCTTCTTGTATAAGTGTTTATAATTGATCTATCTTTTATCTTATTTTCATTTCTATATAATAAAATGAATATTGAGGCGAGAAGATTACTAGCCAATGTTAAAACAACACAACTCAAGTGCTAGTACAATTAAACTAGTAATACTACTACCATATTTAAACCAGTTCTACCACTTGGATTATTATTTTCAGTAGTGCAAGTGCCAAACATGAATGCTTATGCATCCTTTTCGAATTCATAATGATTTTACATCATTTTGCAGTATACTCTTATAAATGTTCTCTGCCGCAACTTGTTCGGCTCCGCAGCTACTTTCTTCGGGCTTTGGGAGCAAAAAGATGAAGATAATATTTTTTCAGAAATGGTACAACTAGTATAACTAATACAACTTATAAAAGATCATTATCCAAATTAAATATTATTGAAATTAAACTATTTGTGAATTTTGACAAATGCAAGTGGAGAAAGATTAGATCAACATGTCTCATTGGTTCTATATCATTCTATTGATAGCATCATTCATATGCTGAAAACAAAAACCAAATATCACCATATTAATTGCAAAGTTGTACTAGTTATACATGTTCTAGTTGTACTAGTTATATTGGTTATACTCAACCTAGTTGTACTAATTATACTGGTTATACTCAATCTAGTTGTACTGGTTCAAGTGGTACTAGTTATACTAGTTTGAGTTGTACTAGTCGTACTAGTAATACTCTGTGTTTTTGTATGTCGCCAATTTTTCACAATGAAGATGAAATTCGATTCAGATAAGAGGAAATCGATTAAGAACGATAGTAGGTTGATCGATTTGGGATAATAACAAGAAAACAAGTATAAATCTGGGTTAAAAACAAGAATAACAAAATTGGATTGTGGGAGGTGAAGGAGATTGTGTTTTGATTTGGGGATTTAGGGTTTGAAATGGGTCGGGTTTTGGGTCAGAAAGTGGGTCGGATTTTGGGTAGGATAATAGTGGCACGGATTGTAAATAAGTGAATGTATTCTGGTTTTTTAGTTATTTACTTTTATTTTATATTTAAATTTTAATGTTAAATAAATGTAAATTATGAGAGGGTCATTTGAGAATTTTTGAAACACATGTGGGTCATGGGAGAATTTGATCCGAATTTAAGCCGGGTTCAAATAATACATGATATTCAAAATATCACTATACAAATAAATAAATATATTTTTACAGCTCGAATAAAAAATAAATTCATGTTTTTCGTTTGGATTGGGTTTAGATCTAGAATTTTTACAAAATTCCCAGACTTAAGAGTTCTAAAATTTTGATTTGTACATGTCCCCAAATCTCTTTTACTAGTATAGATTTGAACTATTAGAACAATTACAAAAAAATCATTTATATTCTAGTTTAAAAATCATATATATATATATATAACTTTACTGTTGATTAAAAAATATATTCCTTTTTCCCATAGAGCTGAGGAACCATTGATTTGTAACGTTTGGTTTGTAAAGATTTTTGTGTGTAGTCTGTTGATAAGCTTGAATGACTTAGAGACAAAGCTATCTATTTTCCTTTTTAGATAAACATACCTTGATCGTGATTAGAAAATTGTCAACTTACCTTTTCTGATAAGTTTAGGACTTTGCTAGCTATATATATATATATATTGATATGTCGATGGAATGATATATGTGTGTTTTTGTTATTGAAGGCTTTGATTGAGTTGTGGTTAAGAGCTTTGATATTGAATAAGAGAAGGACTTCTTATTATAAACTTCTTGTGATTCTATATTTGGTATCAGAGCCAAACAAAGAATCTTCAAGGGTTTTATACGACCATGGGTGATGATGTTAAGGATGCGATCGTGTTACACAAAGAAGGCGGACGTGCTTCTGTCAAATACCCGATGTTAACCTCCTCGAACTATGCTGTCTGGTCCATGAGGATGAACGTAGCACTCAAAGTCAGCGAAGTTTTGGAGGCAATAGACCCTGGAGTCAGTGATGAGAAGAAAAATAACTTGGCGATCGCACTTCTATTTCAATCCATTCCGGAGGCTTTGATCATACAAGTTGGCGACTCAGATACGGCAAAGGTGTTGTGGGATGCAATAAAAGCAAGATATGTTGGAGCTGAAAGAATAAAAGAAGCTAGGTTGCAAACCCTAATGACAGAGTTTGATAAACTCAAGAGTTTGATAAACTCAAGATGAAAGAAGAGGATACAATTGATATCTTTGCCGGCAAGTTATCCGAAATCTCTTCTAAATCTGCTTCTTTAGGAGAGACAATAGAAGAGTCAAAACTCGTTAAAAATTTCTTAAGTGTTTGCCAAGAAAAAAATATATTCACATGGTTGCTTCTCTTGAGCAAATGTTTGATCTTAAGACAACGGGTTTTGAGGATATTGTCGGGAGACTAAAGGCTTTTGAAGAAAGAATAGCTGATGAAGACGATGAAACACATGATGATGCGGGAAAACTGATGTATACCAGTGCAGATTCAAGCAGCAAAAGCTATGGATACAATGGGCGTGGTCGAGGACGCGGTGGAAGGTTCAACAGCAGAGGAAGAGGTCGCGGTCGCTATAGTACTTTTCAGCAACAAAGAGATGCCTATAGACAAGGACGTGGAGGTGATGCTTCGCACATTACATGCTTCAGATGTGATAAACTTGGGCATTATGCCACAGACTGTCCGGATAAGCAGCTAAAGCTTCAAGAGACTATTGAAAAAAGATGAAGAGACTCAGGAAGCTGATACATTAATGATGCACGAGGTGGTCTACTTAAACGAGAAGAAGGTGAACCCTAAAACCTTCGAAACAGAGTCAGAAACGAGTAACGTGTGGTACCTAGACAATGGTGCCAGTAACCACATGAGTGGAAACCGTAGGTTTTTCTTTGAACTTGACGAGACAGTCACTGGAAAGGTGCGCTTGGGTGATGACTCGAAGATTGATATAATGGGAAAAGGCACGGTCCGGTTCATAGTCAACAGTGGCGAGAAGAAAATATTGAAGAATGTATACTACATACCAGCTCTAAGAAGTAATATCGCCAGCTTGGGACAAGCTACAGAAGGAGGTTGTGAAATACGTATGAAGGATGATGAGTTAAGCCTTCTCGATAAGCATGGGAAGCTTATGGTCAAGACAACAAGGGCGAAGAATCGATTATACAAGGTCACGTTGAACTTAGATCAACTTCAGTGTCTACAGAAAAAGAGTTGTACTGATTCTACAGTTTGGCATTCCGTCTCGGCCATATTAACAAAGAGACAATGAGAATGATGATTAATAAGGAACTCGTTGTTGGGGTTCCAAGTATCGAGAAAAGCACAGACGCTTGTGTATCTTGCTTACGAGGAAAGCAAACTAGAAAGCCCTTTCCTCAAGAAACCTCATATCGAGCATCAAAACCTCTCGAGCTTGTGCACGCAGACCTGTGTGGACCTATTACCCCGCCAATCCCTGCTCACAAGAAATACGTCTTTGTTCTTATTGACGATCACACACGATACATGTGGACCATTCTCCTACAAGAGAAGAGCGAACGAAGCACTTGAGAAATTTAAGAGGTTCAAAATACTAGTCGAACAAGAGACACAGACCAAACTGAAGACTTTGAGAACGGACAGAGGAGGAGAGTTCATAAGCCATGAGTTCACGGCGTACTGTGTTCAATATGGTATCAAACGTCACTTGACTGCTCCGTACTCTCCTCAGCAGAACGGAGTAGTGGAGCGATGTAATCGGACGCTGTTAGAGATGACGAGAAGTATTCTAAAGGGCATGAATATGCCAAATGAGTTATGGGGTGAAGCCATCAGGCACGCCACTTACTTGATCAATAGAGTTGCGACACGATCCCTTGAAGGAGTAACTCCTTACGAAGCACTGAGAGACCGTAGGCCTAATCTTTCACATCTGAAAGTATTTGGGTGTGGGTGTCATGCACGAAAAGAAACGGCTGGGAGAAGAAAGCTTGACGACAGATCCAAAACTCTAATTTATTTAGGAACAGAGCCGGGATCAAAGTCATATCGACTATATGATCCTCATAGCAAACGTATTGTAGTAAGCCGTGACGTTATATTCGAAGAAGGAAAGGAATGGTGCTGGACAAAGCAAACTGGTGATGCCGGAGCTGGAGAGATTGGTGTCAACTTTAGACACTTTAGTGATGTAGCAGAAGATATTGGAACCGAAGACCAAGCGAATACAGAGCCCAACGAAGACGATGAAAGCGAAGGAGAAGAAGAAACTAGCAAAGAAGATCAACCTCTACCAAGGCGATCAACAAGAGTCTCAAAGACACCTATGCACCTCAATGACTACGTTCTTCTTGCAGAAATAGAAGGGGAGCGACTGCTAATACTTGTAAACGACGAGCCATGGGATTTTAATGAAGCTAAGGAGCTGGAAGTTTGGATCAATGCTTGCAAAGATGAGATCTTCTCCATAGAAAAGAACAACACTTGGGACCTTGTCGAGCTACCAGCCGGTGTGAAGCCAATTGGTTTGAAGTGGGTGTTTAAAATTAAACGTAACGCTGATGGAACAATCAGTAAATATAAGGCTCGTTTGGTGACTAAAGGTTATGTTCAGCGACATGGTGTGGATTACGATGAGGTGTTCGCTCCAGTAGCACGCATTGAAACCATAAGACTAATCATTGGACTAGCAGGATCACATGGTTGGGAGATACACCATCTCGACGTTAAAACCGCGTTTCTTCATGGAGAGTTGAAAGAAGAAGTATTTGTAACACAGCTAGAGGGTTTTATCGTTGCAGGTGAGGAACACAAGGTATACAAACTGAAAAAAGCTCTCTACGGTTTGCGACAAGCTCCTAGAGCATGGAACATAAAGCTAAATCAAATTCTCTGTGGCTTAAAGTTTCATAGATGCTCAAAAGAGCCGTCTCTCTATCGCAAAGAAGAGAACAGAGAGCTCCTTATCGTCGTGGTCTATGTGGATGGCCTCTTAGTCACTGGATCATCGCTCAAGGCTATAAAGGATTTCAAGCAAGAGATGGCTACTAAGTTTGAGATGAGCGATCTTGGGAAGTTAACCTATTACTTGGGGATAGAGGTCTTGCAATTTAGTGATGGGATTATACTGAGACAAGACAGATATGCCTGCAAAATACTTGAAGAGACTATGATGAACTCCTGCAACTTAACCCATGTGCCGATGGAGTTAAACGCAAAGTTCTCTAAAGCCCCCAACGAGGAAAAGATTGATGAGAAGGAGTATTGTCGTACTATTGGGTGCCTTCGCTACTTGCTGCACACCCGTCCGGATTTGTCTTTCTCTGTTGGTGTTCTTAGTCGTTATATGCAGGACCCGAGGACGTGTTATGGAGCTGCTCTAAAGCAAGTTCTCAGATATCTGTGAAGTACTTGCTCACTTGGTCTATGTTACTCACGAGGCAAAGGAACAAAGTTGATAGGATATAGCGATGCATCTCATAATGTCGACGAGGACGATGGTAAAAGCACGACGGGCCACATATTTTACCTTGGTGAAAGCCCTATCACGTGGTGTTCGACTAAGCAGGAGATTGTGGCTCTTTCTTCGTGTGAAGCCGAGTTCATGGCCGCTACCGAAGCAGCGAAACAGGCAGTGTGGTTACAAGAACTTTTGAGTGAAGCTATGGGAGAAGAAAGTAAACGGGTGCTTATCAAAGTCGACAACAAATCTGCAATAACACTCACTAAGAATCCTGTGTTCCATGGAAGAAGTAAACACATACATAGGAGGTTTCATTTTATAAGAGAATGTGTCGAGAACGAGCTAATCGAAGTTGAGCATATAGCAGGAGTTGAGCAAAAGGCAGATATTCTTACCAAGTCGCTTGGCAGAATAAAGTTCAAAGAAATGAGGAACCTTATTGGAGTTGAAGATGTGAGTGAAGAGAAGTTCAAGCTTAAGGGGGAGAATGTTGATAAGCTTGAATGACTTAGAGACAAAGCTATCTATTTTCATTTTAGATAAACATACCTTGATCGTGATTAGGAAATTGTCAACTTACCTTTTTTGATAAGTTTAGGACTTTGCTAGCTATATATATATTGATAATGTCGATGGAATGACATATGTGTGTTTTTGTGATTGAAAACTTTGATTGAGTTGTGGTTAAGAGCTTTGATATTGAATAAGAGAAGAACTTCTTATTATAAACTTCATGTGATTCTATATAGTCTCAAAATTTTACTGGCTTGAAAGTCAAATAACATTATGTACCTTCTGTCTTCTGCCGACAACTTTCATGAATGCTCATCAGGCTTTCTTTGTTTGTTTGGTTGAAACCAATTTTATTATTTGGATCTTAGCAGTTAGCACTACTGCGCATGAATAAACCAAAAAGAAACTGAAAAGTATAATAGGTGAATTAAACTTGTATTGATAGCCAAGGTATATGTGAAGTGAATCATGACTCTTGTTTTTTCTTCTTTTGCGTAGGAACAAGCTACTATGAACGTGAAGGCTGTGTCCCATTCCAAATTCCCAAAAGAAAACTATCACATGGCATCGCAATTGGTTTATTTATTCCAAATTAGCTCAAAATCTCAAATTAACAAAAACAGAAAGACAGAAGCAATGCTCCACCGACAAAATTTAATCCCATAAGGAGAATGATAGGATTCTCACTCAAAATCAATTTGGAACCCGTGAGGTATGACGTTTTTGAACTTCATTACTCCAATGATACATTCGTCACATGATTAACTAGATAAAGACAACATTTAATGTTACATCCTAAAGTCACACTGAAAAAGTTTTCGGCTCCTTCTCCTTTAATTGCAATAATTGATCCAACGCTGAATTTAATTTCTCCTCATCTCAGGAACACAAGAGCAAGAGCCAGTTCTAGTCCAACTAGGGGAGATTCTGATCTTAGTTTTGTCAGACTCACAAATAAACCACACGTGATACTTGCCTCTCTCTCACTTATTACAGATCTTGCAGACAAATTAAATGCCATCCCAAAAACATAAGCATAATTTCTCAACTAGGAGACAATATATTTCACAGTTCAACTACAATAAGCAACATCCAGTTTGATAATTATGCTGTTGATTTTATTTATTACAATAATTAAATATAGAACAAACAATCCTGCAGCACTTGTACATATCCCCACCACAACATACATTGGTCCCTACTCCAAAAAAGTTTTAAAGAAACCCATTGGTCCTAAGGGAATCCATACAATACTTTAGTATACACATCAAATCCACCTTACAACAACTTTAACCCTCCCCATAATAAAAAAAAAACTTAATGGCAACGAAATATTAACATAGGAGGACAAACACATCCTTTTTTCAATTTAATTAGATGCATTATAACGTAAGTAGACGGATCAGATTAACGTCGAGATCCTTTCTTGCAAGAGAGAGCACCAGCATTGCCCGTGACGGAAGCTACCAACGAGGACGGTCTAGCGGACAGACTAGAAGCTTTTGCATAGCTTGAAGAAGCTCTTCCACCTGAGGGCGTGAAGAACGCACCGTTCAAAAACAAGTCGCCTTCTGATCTCCAATTCCAATTCTTCCATTTGCTTTGTGGTGCATCTTCGTATTTAGTCACCTTTTTTAGAGCACATGGTTGTAATTCAGTTTATAATTTCATATGTATGGCAAAAAATAGAAAATATATGTTTCATAAAATTAGCTCTTAGTTACTTCTTTGAAGGCTTTATCATTTGGAGCAAGAAATCTATTGCCTTGACTGTTAATCGTTGGAGCCGCACTCCCACCAATTGCATACATTCTCCAATGCGTGTAATCGTTATTTACCACATGAAAATATCCATGTCTACATCTGCCCTTTTTCAAAAGTTATTTTTAGTTCAAATATTATCAAACTTGTATACAAAAAAAATCTAAAAGTTAACTTTATTTTCTTTACCTGGGCATTCTCTGAACAAGCCCTTCACCAAAATGATTAAAAGCAATGGTGACTTGCATGTTCTTGTCTCTCGTGTACGAATCACTGTGTCCCAAAAGCATCACTTTGTTGTGGCGCGTCAAGTAGTTATTAGATATCGTAATAGCCGTCGACCCATGGATCACGTCGACCAGACCGTCCGCGCAGTTCGACAACGAGCAATGGTCTACCCACACGTGGGACCCACCGAAAATAGAGACCGCGTCACCATCAGACGCGGTCCTCCACCCGTAATGCGACGGAGAATCTCTAACGTAAGCATTGCCTCTCTTCTTGCAGTCGTGGATGCTTATGCCGTGGATGATGATGTTGGTCACGTACTGGACAGTGATGCACGCGCCGCCAGCGATGTGGACGCTCGCCCCACGTCCATCTATGGTCTTGAACGAGTTCATGATCAGCTCTTCTTTCAGCTTTATGACCATGTCACGTGCGAAGATGATCCAGAGCGGTCCTTCCTGGATCACTGCGTGTCTTAGGGTTCCCGGTTTAGGGTTAACCGCGTCTTTGTCACTCGGGTCGGTCACCACGTAGATTTTGCCGTCACGGCCGCCTATCGCGTGTTTGCCGAACCCGATGGCGCAGTCAGCTAGTCGTTGTCGGTTTTTCTCCCATTTCGGGTCGCATCTCCAACAGTCGTCTATAGGATTTCCGGTCCCACATGAGAGGACACCAAGATTCCTCCTAGAAGCATTTATCTGTCTATAAATATATCCACAAAAATGTTAAAATGTGGATGTTTAGAAGTATAAATTTTTATATTCGAGAAAGATTTTAGAAGTTTTTTTACGCACTGGTTTACTTCTTGAACTACAAGTTCAGGATTGGAGACATGAGAGGAGGCAACGTAAGTCGGAGCTAGGACAAGGAAGAGACATGAGAAGAGGGAGAGAGACAAGTGAAGAAGTGCCATTCTCTTTATTGTCTCTCGAGATGATTTTATTTAGTGTGTTTATGAGATTTGAATATTTTGTTTGGTGATGAGATAAAATGGTGAGAAAGTGCCCTTTATATAGGAAAATCTCCTCCAATTAATTTATGTTTTTTAATAAAAAGGGGCCCATTTCTGATTCTTTTTATATGTACTAAAAAGGAGACATGATTTTAAAAATACCTACGTATTGAATAGGAAATGAGAAAGAAAAAAAAAATTAACTTGGTTCATTTTATAACTTTTATGGGAGCTCTTGTGAGTTTTGGGATTGTATAGTTTAATAGTTTTCCAAGATCTTTGGGTTTTATTCATCTGTGTGCATTACTTCACCTATGTTTCTAATGGTTGCTGATATACAATGGAGCCGACGCAACCAGCTAAAAAAGCTAGTGTAAAGTACACCATCGGCTTTGATATATTACGTATGTTTCGCTGCGTACGGAAAACCTATGTTAAACTATCAAACAACTAGAAAAGAAAATTGATTTTTCTAGTTCCAAGTTCTCAATTATTTTGGTCAATTTCACGGATATTCTAAGCGCATATGTACACATGTCAAGTGGATAATATCCTATATATATTTGAAGAAAAATGTTTTGACAAACAAAGGTGGTGCAATTCTTAATATGATTAGACTTAGTAATAACAAAATGTTACGGAATTTGCTGCAAAATTTGGGCTAAAATTAAGGGACGTGATGGGTTATTTATTTTTCAAAAAAAAAACAAAATTGTTAAAGAACTTGAAGTCTTGATCATACATAAATTTTGTTACAATAACTTGCATACGTATAACGTATTAATGTCTAACATTCTTTAACCCTAAAAAGACTATTGAGGTTTTTCTTTTAAAAAATTTTCCATTTGTATTTTACCAATAAAAAAATCCCATTTGTGATCCTTTAATCCCCTTTTTTTATAAAACAATAATGTTGTTGGCAGAGGAAAAAAACAATGCTGATAAAAATAAAACTAACTTGTTTGCGCGTCCAGCCAATCTCAACTGAAAAAAATACGCGCGTTCTTAGTAATAAGGATATGATAATATTCATGATTCGTCTTGCATATATGGTTTGTCAATACTGCCGTATAAAATATATATATATATATATATATATATTACAATGTCATATGCGATATGTATTGTACTCTTCAGTGTATTAATGATCCTGTTATGCTTGTACGATTTGCATGCTTAAGACAAATTAACTTTTTTTTAAAGACAAATTAACTTCATAACAAGTAAATTGACAAGCATACAAATATGCATCTACCACATATGAAGAAAATACAACACAGTCGCAACAGAGTGATACATGGTCATGAAACATTAATACATACATCTTTTAGATGTTAACAGTGGAGAGTGACAATACAAACATTTTTCTTTTGGCAATAACTATCAAACTGCTCACATAGGCGTGGTCAAGTGGTACGCTAGATTTGGAAAAATGTTAAACATCCTAAGTTCGAAATTTATCACTCAGATAAATTGCGCACATGTATGAACAGAGAATTATTTTACATATGGTTTGTCTCTTGACCTGCAAGGATTAATCGGGTCTTCGGATCCGGATTACAAGAAAAAACACCTATGTATTAAACTATCATCCTTATTTATTTTCTTTAGCTAAAATTGAAACGTTAAACATTATAAAGTTTTTTTTTTCTGGGTCAAAAACATTATATAGTTGTTTACTTGTTTATGATGTAAACAAAAACATTATCTAGCTTTAAGGAAAATCGTAATCACTTATATTTGTCGGTCTATTTAATAATCACAAACTATGTTTTCTGAAATTTCCATTTCATAACACATTTTTGAATAATTAGGAGTTAATTAAGACAATGGATTAATGGACCCACCCATTTCCCCTACCAATTATTGCTGACTAACAAAACTAACGCTATTCATAAACTCAATTAGTTTCTGACAATGGGCACATCGAACCGGTTTCCAGATCCATTAATCGGAAACCCATTTTGGTTTTGGATCAGAGACATGGCTGACGTGGATAACCACTTAAACGTCATGTTCGTCCATGTGAGCCTTGTCGACACACTGCAATCATGGGTTTCATATTGACCGTTCATTACGAACAGGCCCTCCACCGTCAGCCCTCCGATCTACTTATGCCACTGGCCATTCTCACACCTAGTCATGACATTTTACTCGAATTCGAACACCCAAACCGGAACCGACCCCAAAATATAGGTTCGGGCCTAGATATTAGTCTACGCTTTAAGTACATATTGGATTTTTTTACTTTGGGCCTGCAGATTTCGGTTGAGGACTGGATCCAACCCAAAACCCGATCGAATACACGGAATACCCGTTATATTTTGTATATATTAGGTATCTAATATTATAAACTTGGGTTTGCTTTCTTCTCAGGCCATCCACGTCACAAATTCGTGAAACAGGAAGCTGACACGTGTCCACCTCTATCAAAACGCGGTGCATCATTTATTCTAAAACAAGATAGGCTTTTATTTGAAGTGTTTGGGCTGATAATTGGTATTGCGGCCCGCTGATCCTTCATCTTTAACCCTTTTCGTCAAAAAAAGAGTTCGTCTCTCCTCTTGATCTACGGCGACTCATGATTTTCATTTCCAACCTCCACTTCCCAAACTGTTCCCTCCGCCACTCCATCTTTTGTTGAATCTCAAGCACCCATCGAAACCCTGCGTTCCCGTCTTCTTCAACTGAATCTCAGAAACTGTCACAATCGGATCTCTGTGCTTTTCCTCACCGATGTTGGATCTGTCTTTGTCTCGGCTGTGATGGTTGGAGTCATCTTGATCTGTGCTCACAGAGTGTTTAGGGTTCCAGAAGATCTTTTGACAGAGGTGAGGAAGAGCAAGATCTTTTTTTCCTCAATCTGTTGTTTATTTTTAAGTTTAAGAGTCAGTAAATATCATTTTGGTTAATTTTTTTTTGATTCCTGGATTGGTGATTTAAGATGTGAATTGAAATCTAGGGTTAGCGTTTCTTTACATTTGTGGATTCTTTTGGTAGTTGTTCGTTATACTTAAGTTCTCTTTAGAGCTCTCATTGTTCTTATCCATTACCAAGACTGAGTTTCCCTCTTCTTTGCTACTTATGTAATAAATGTGATGGCTACATGGCTTATATGTTTGTTAAGTGTTAGTGTGGGTCTGTGGATGTATGTTAATTAATAAAAGCAATTGAATTAGATAACCTTCACACCAAACAATTAAAATGGTTCTGTTGTTTTTACAGGTTAAAAATTTAGGTTTTATACATATTTTGATGTTAATAGTGTGCAAGAGCTCATCCTGAAGCATGCAAGACGGATAAGAGTAAGCTTGCCAAGCTTGATGGAAGTTTTACTGGATAAGATAGCTGTTGTCATAGTTAGTAATAGTTTCCATCTTGCTGAGGGGTTAACATGATAAACTCAAGCTCCTTGCTTAACCGTTGTTTGTCTTGCGTCGTGTGCTGTTAGCAGGAGAGGATATGATTGTTCACTAATGTGGGATAATGTTGACAAGGGGTTTGAGACCAACACACCTATCTCTTGGATCATATCCAGTTTCAAGGAGGATGCTCGGTTTGGTGCTACAACTCAGTCAATTCTTTCTCATGAATCTCCTGAGTCACATTCTCTTTGGAGACAAGTATCTTATCAACTCATGGCCCTAGCAAAAAAAATTATGAGCCGCAAGGTCTTATCTCTTTATTCCCCTGTTTTCTTAAATTAATTAACACCTCTCTAAACGGTTCCCACGTTATTGTCTCTTTGCAGACATATTAGGGGAAGTGAGTCAATGATTGGATTGAATTTTGTGAAGGATTTGGATTGAAGATATGTTTTTCAATTGATTGGCAGTTTGTTGTGATTGGTATTGCTCAGTTCTCTGGAAATCTTTATGAGTTTTGCTGCAAAGACGCTGATGATGATGGCAAAACTGTTATTATTGCAGTCATTGATGGTGATTATTTAAGGTGTTACTTGACACTTTTACTTCAAATCTTTAACATTTTCCTGAGCTCTAACTTTAATGATTCTTTCTTGGTAAAATGTAGGAGGAGCTTCGGTGATGTTCTTGAATTTTTACAAATAGCTGATTCTGTGACAAAGCTAACTGCAAGGTGTGAGGTTTGTGGACAAAAAGGTTTCTTCACTGTGAGGAGGACTTGTGACACCAGAACCGAGCTGATCGGTGGGGCTGATGTATATATTCCTGTTTGTCTTAAGCATTATTATATCAATAATCAAATTGTCATCAAAGCTTCAAAGTAAGTTTTAGATTCTGACAAGGCAAGAACTGACACCTGTGTGGAGACAGTTGCTGCTATGTTCTAACTATGACTTTCTGTGAAATGCACTAAACATAGTGAGATTCTGTTCTTTGAAGGTGCCATGTTTGTTTGCTATTAAGTTTTGAATCTTATGTTATTTTATCAAAAGTTGTAGGGTGTCAATCATTTATGCCATTTAATTGATTAGCAAATCCAATAAACAATCCCGTAAGATTGTTTACTAATTAAAAAGTCTAAGTAAAGTTTACTAATTTTCATATCGAATATATAGATTCTAATAATATTTACAAATTCTTAAGTTTTTTCTTTGGTATTTTGTCTTTGTATTCTTAATTTTTTTAAAAACAGTCTCTTTTAAAATAAAATCCATAAACAATGATTTATGAATAATAAATCATAAAATTAATAAAAAATGATTTAATAAATCATAAAATTAATAAAAATGATTTAACAAAAACTTTTAAATCACAAAACCAATAATATTTGATGTATCATCACTCAACGATCAAGCAAACAAAAATTAGGTAATTTTACACAGAATTTAAGAAAATGATGAAAAAGTACATTCGTAAATTAACTTACGGTTAAAACAGTGATTTTCAGAAATTAAAATTTTTTTATTGGGAAAATGTATCAATAACATTCATTTTGAAAATCAAAATCCTTTATTCAGATAACATCGTCAACTTGAGTTTCAAATATAATGAATATAAAAAATTCAAGCAACCCATGAATATTAATTTTATTATTTCTGTGAAATATATTAATAAAATATTGCATATTACATAAATAATACTATAGTTAATTATACATTTTACCTCAAATAAAATTTCGACAATAATCTATCGTAAAATTTAATAAATTTATAATCAAAAAATGACTTTTAAGAAATTAATATTTAAAATTTATATTATGAAACTTAACCAGTAACATTTTTTCAACTAATCAGTAACATTTATTTCAAAAACTATAATCATTTATATTAAAACATGGTTTACTTGATTTTCAAATATCATTATAAATAGAAATTTTTTATAGCAAACATATATATTTTTATTATCTTGGTCAAATATATTAATTATATATATAATATTACATAAATAATTTTATAATTAATTATACATCTTAGCTCAAACAATATTTCAAAAATAAACTACTCTACAAACTAAATTTAGTAAAAACATAAGATAATCCACTAAAGTATATACAATTTAACAAAAAATATGCATATTTGTTAACAAATTTGTTTCTTTTCTACTAAAAAATGAAAAATCTCAGGGTTTTTTATGGTCATCCAACTCTAGAAAATCACAAGAAATGATGTAATGTCACATCCAATTCTTAATATATAATTAAAACATAGATTACTTAAAAAAAGCAAATCATCTTAAACCTTTTAACAAGAAAAAAAAGAAATTCATATTTTAAAAAATAACAAGTAATATTTATTTTTCGAATCACAAAATGTTTTTTTTTAGATAACATGTTTTATTTAGTCTTCAAATACAATAACATGTACAAAATTTAACTAATATGTATATTTTTAAATAATAACAATTTATATTAAATATTTATTCTAACTACTTAAATTATTTGTTAATTTTCATCCCGCCCGTAGGGCGGGCCGGCCCTAGAAATTTTATAAATTTCAGGTTTGGGTTTTTAGATACAGTTTCGGGTTTTAAGTTCAAATTTTTAGAAATATTATCTGGGTATTCGGATAAAATTTTGATTATTTTGACGTCCTTGGTTCGGTTTAAAATAAAAAATTTAGATATTTTGGGTTTTCGAGTTCAAGTATTTTCGAGTCTTCAGGTCCATTTCAAGTACTTTGAGTCTTAAATATCCGAATCAATCTGAACCACTACGTATCCGAAGACTAAAAGTGCTAGAGTCTCTGTCCGCACTACGCGCGGAAAATGCTTTTACATATTATTTTCGTTAATAGACCAAAAAATAGTTGCTCTATAATATTTATAAATTACGTGTATTTTTAAAACAATTTAATGAATTTAGAATTAATAAATCAGAAAATGTCTATAACAGTAAAACAAATGTTTATATATTGAGTTTTTAAGGTACACATTGTTGTTTTTTAATGTGACATTAATCTTCTGTATAACGTATATTTTTATTAGCTTCTAAGTGGATTAATGTGACTCATCTTAGGTAAAGTAAGAATAATATTTTATTCCAAATGTTGAGGTGAATAATAATTTTATGTATTTTTTAAAAAATTAATTAGCAAACTCAAACATGATAGTTAAATTTATTTTCTATTCATCTTTATATACGTTTGGATTAGTGATTGTTATGCAGATAATTTATTTTTACTCTTATATACTTTGAAATTGTCTATAATTTATTGTTTGGCCATTTCATATGAAAAAATATACAAAAATTACATGTGAGATATTTCAAGATCAAAACAATTTCTTAAATTTTTCTTTCTCTTTATATTTTTTGTTTGTACCCCTAGAAAAGCAAGTCTATAACGAATTATGTTTCTGTATTTAGTTTTTTTTTTATGGTAAATTTTTTTATGATTCCCAATAACATTAGGATGGACCTTTAAAATCAAAATATTTCTATTTTGAAATTTCAATAAAGTAAGCACAAAATTTATGAATAAAATTATCGAATAGAAATGTGTTTGTGAGTGGCTAGACATAACATTTGTTTGTAAGTTTGGCCATAATATGTATGAATGTGTTTTGGGTATATTTTCTTAATAGAATTATTGTGGTTTCCTGGATGATTTGAATGATATGTGAATACGATGCTAGAATGTATTCTTTACCATTTGTAAAAATACTATAATATGCATGATATATCAAAGATCCTTAATATATGATTTTAATTTTATCTATATATTTATATACTGATGTTTAATTAGATCTCGTAAAAGTATAATTAATAAATTATTTTTAAAATTTGATAGATTTATTGTTTATTACTTGGTTCAAAAAAATTTTTGGTAGCAAAATAAACAAACTCAACTTGGTTTGAACTTATTCACGTATATATTGAAGTAATAATTTGTGCTTTTTTCCTCTTTATTTTGCCATTTTATAATCCTTAATGTTTTATTTTCTTCTTACTTCTTTGCATACTAATAGTAGATATTAATTTTTATTCATTTTATTTATTAATTTATTACTGATTCATAGATATACTTATTAGTAAATTTCTGAATAGTTCATGTTATCAAAAGATTAATAATTAGATCATAGACATTCTTCGTGACCCTTTTGCTACTTCCTTGTATACCGTAATTTTTCTTTCCAATATGTAATAATAATCCATAAATAACCAATTACATAAAATAATTTTGGCCCTTTTGCCACTTTTATATGCTTTTGCGGCCCAATTCACATCGGTGAAGACGAAGCACAGTCATTCATCAGTTGGTCCTCTGTTAGCTCATGCATTGTGCACTCTTTGCTCGGCTGCTCCTTAGCTTCAGATACATAGTTCATCCTCTTTGTTAGGTGGAAGTTTTGGTGCATGTCCTTGATGTTTCTGTTCATCATGCTTATATAAGATGTGTTTTAGTTGCTCACAACAACCATACTTTATGTTAGAGAAACAACTCTTGAGGAGTTATAATATTGTTTTTCTCCTCGAAGGTTTGAAGCTCATGCTAATTGTGTTTCAGCTGGGTGACATATACACAGAGCTTGTAGAGGTAGTGTGACCTTTCTTAGAACAACTAACTGTTTCTGGGACACTTAAAAACTTAGAAGTTTAGATAACAAATGGACTTCATTAGTTGGCAGTATTCAATACAATTACAATTGTATTGTCAGGCTCATATCTTTCAAAGGCTGTTTGCTTAAGTTGATCTTTACAATCCTTACTACAACAAATTTTATTCATCAAGCCTAAGTACGTAAAAGAAGTGTATTTTATCAAATTTTCCACTCGAAAATGCACACGAAGACATGCGTACATATGATAGAATACAACAACATGCATATTTTACTTCCATTATTTTTAACACTTACAATATAAGACATACTCAAGACCTTCCTGCTAAAATCTTCACCGAGAAACTTGTTCCACATCCTGCAACTCAGCTCCTACATAAACAGTCTTGATTAAGGTGTTCTAACCAAATCGATTTTCACATTATAAGTGGTGCACTTTCATCTCATACAAACTTCTACTATCTTCAAAGGCAATCCAATATCTGGAACTATTTCTACCGTCTTCAGCGCCTGGCCATGATTAACGAATGAGGGAAAGTTGGTGGTCACAGCATGTGATTGCAGCAGAGCAAGCTTCAATGCTTCACCAGTGCCCTTGCAAGAATGTGCATCTTTCTGGAGATTATTAGGAATCAGAGTATTTGAGATTTTAGGAACGGCTTGTTCTCCATATTTTGGCTGTAACGGCTCAAGATCAGTTTAACCTTGTTTCTGTAAGAGCTCATGTCAACATATTTCCTTGGCCACAATCACAGTCACTTGATTGCGAGTCTATTTCAGACATCATCTTCCAGTTGCTTAAATAGAATCTCTCTTGCTTTCTACGTAATTCAAAAAGCATCAGATTCCACTACAAAATAGTCAAATTACTTAAGAGATCATTTCTATGTTGAATCACTCTTATCAAGATCGGCTTGTTTTGAATTTCAGCAACCAAACCTTATGCTTGATAACAGGTTCAAGTCTTATAAAGAGATTTAAGAACCTTAGCTTTCTACTTCATCTTGTTTTCTTATCTCCTTGACCTTTACCTTACCCACAAGTCATCTACAAACATAAATGATCTCAAGAATGGCCAAAAAGATTTTCTTTATCATCAATAGATTATGCATAAGGTCTCTCCATCACATCAAACATAAATAATTTCAAGAATGGCCAAAAAGACTTTCTTTATCATTAGTAGATTATGCATAAGGTGTCTTCATCACATTTTAATTCAATCGTCCACTAATATCAGTTCCACTCATATTTAAATTTATCATTTATCATTAATACGATATACTAAACTTTGGTCAGAATAGATCACACAATATAGATCCTCTGATCCTAAACCTAGTAGTGACAGGACACAATAAATAACTCAGAAGCTGTTAAAGATGGATGTTCTTATGCCAGAGGGGGAAAAAATACCGTTCGAACTCGAAGCTGAGGCTGCTATGCTTAGATGTATGTCTCTGCTTATGGGAAGCTTTGCCATTATATAAATTTTGCTCCAGCTCTCTCTATTCGTACACACCCATTTTCTATATCTTACAACAAAAGAAAGCAAGAAATCTTATTAGCATGGATGAATGTGAAGTAAAAAAAAATTTCAGACCATGTTAAAATTAGAACACTATTCAAGAAATAGTAGGATCCTTTACTTTGCAATCAACTGGTAAAGGCATTTATCTTTGCCACGGAGTAAATATGCTCTTGAATCACCACAGTTTCAGACTACTATAAGCAATGGGCAAACCAAAACAACAACACCAGTTGATTCCATGGTTTCAGGAAATTCAGATTCGAGAACCACCCCCTATCTGAAAAACGACCAACATGTCTGTTTCTCTTCCCTTTAACTTCATCACTGAACCTTTAATCGACAAATACCATCGGACCTGCATACCCTCATGAGTGTTCCTCTCTCACACTTCTTCTTTAACCCGTTCATTTTCTTAAGCCAAAGCAAAACGGATCCCCTCATGGCAATAGTCAGCAATCTGCAAAAACCCAGTTTCCACCAAAGCCATCAGATATTACACAACAACCTGTAAAACCCATATCATATATACATACAACCTTCGACAAAAAAATAGGAGCAAATCAGGGACCAGGATCAGAAAATCAGTGTTCTCTAAATTCAAACTAACTCTGGCACCCCAACTAAATTATCTCCTTCTCCTGAAAAATATTTCTCCCCTCACTGAAACCCACAAACCAATAAAGTGTTTTTTTTAGTTTCTAACCAACGAAGGTAGTACGTGCACATCAGGATGCATGACCTTCTCCATGAGATTGCTAACTTCTGAAGCGGCCTCCATCTTGATCCTTGCAAGTCCTCCTTATAACCTAAACAAATGAAATATAGTGTCAGATCAGATCAGATTTTCCTGAAGTTATTCTATAACCTAATGCGAGATCCAAATAAAAATCGATGAGAAAGAGCATATGAATAAGCCAGCAAAAACAAAAAAAAAAAATCTCAAGCTCTATAAGCCAAAAACCTAAGGGTGAGAGAAACTGAGAATTCGGCCATCACTCAATTTATGTAAATCAACAACAAATTATTAATACCAATAAAAAGCAAATGGCATAATGTTGATCAATTAATTTATGCAATTAAATGTATATAAGCCGCCGTGAATTTGCAGGGGAGAAAACCAAGAGTCAACACGTCAGGAAGGAGACGAAGAGAGCGGTGGTGAAGGAATAAATTGACGTGTCACTATAGTACGCCCTCATTGGCTGCAATTTCCATGCTGATGTGGCTCTCCCCTTCCATCTTATTCTCATTTTAGTATAGTATATTATTAATCCCAATAAAAAGCAAATGGCATAATGTTGATCAATTAATTTATGCAATTAAATGTATATAAGCCGCCGTGAATTTGCAGGGGAGAAAACCAAGAATCAGCACGTCGGGAAGAAGACGAAGAGAGCGGTGGTGAAGGAATAAATTGACGTGTCACTATAGTACGTCCTTATTGGCTGCAATTTCCATGCTGATGTGGACACTTTTCCCTTCCAACTTATTTTCTTTTTAGTATAGTATAGATTTTACAAGTATTTTAGTTATAGACCTGAACCAATAAAAAAAGATCTGAACTGGATCCATAAGGAACCGATCCGAATTCGAACAAAAAGAATTTAAATACCTAATAAAATCCAAATATTTAGGACCTCAAAGATCCATAACCGATCCGAGAGGAACGAATGTCCATGCCCACTCAAGCACTAGTTTTGGATAGCCATGGGTTACAGGGTTAATTTAGTTATAATATAAATACATAATCATAAAGAAGCTATATTTCACATATTCTTTTAGAATTTTGTGATCGACAAACAAATGTAATATTGTGGAATCATTCCACCTTTTGGGGTTACTAATCAAACTTTTTTGAAAAGCTCTCAACCAGCTCAAAAGTTATGTTTCGTTCATCTCTCGGAGATGGCATATGTTGATCGAGAACCTTGTTCAATTCTTGTTATCTAAATGGTTTGTGTTTTGCTGTTAAGTTTGTTCAAAGGTAGTCTCATCCAAGTTTTTTGGGAGCAAAACTGCTAAAGGTAATCGAAGAAGATATATATATATATAAGGCACGAAAGCTATTATCGTGTGTTATCGTAAAATGGAATCCTTTATTATATTTTAGTTTGCAAAAAGACAGGTTTGGCATCATTAATATGCATCAATATTCGTGTTCTCTTTGCTTAATTTCTAGTACCCGAAAAACCATTAGTTTTAATTATATTTCATACTAGTGGTATTCCGGCGCTACGCGCCGGATTCGTATGTTGTATTCTTAATTAGATTTATAATTTATTATATGATCTTAATAAAGAAAATATGTTGAAAATATGAAAAATGAAAATATAAAAAAAAATTATATTTTATCTGATCTTTTTATAGTGGTTAGCGACCGTATTATATTATTTTGTTTGAAGTTGTTTAGTTCAAAGTAGAATAGCATAAGTAGTTGTTACCAATCGATTTGATAAAAATAGAATAAAAATCGATAGTCGGAAAAAAGTTAATTTAGTTGGAATCTTAAATATTCATGTCATAGACTGAGCTTTCTTTCAAGAAATGTTTAAAGGTGTTAAAACTGAGAAAGTCGATTGACGCATGTAGAAGCACCATCTGAGAAAGGAGATGACGCATAAGAAAACTACTACTTTAAATGTAAGCAATCATTAACTCGTAAACTGAAATAAGAAACCGGTGTACCTTCCCATCAATCAACAACATATCAACCCCAACATCTCACCCCTTTCTTAACATTTCAGGATTGCCAAAATTGTTGTTGTCTAGTCTGAACAACATCTCTAAACCGGCTTGTCTTCAACTCCGAGTAATGAAACTGGGAATTCGACATGATTGAATTGAGAAAAGTAAAGGGATTATCTTCCGAACTCTCACACCGTCTATTCATCCTATCGTCATGCATGACTACTTAACATGGGGATATCCAATGAAACTGAGAAAGCATGAACTAAAGAAACATTCAATAGGAGATAGTGGGATGAGTGAGATTTCTGGATTGATTATATGAACGACACGCCGACATGCGTTAAAGAAGGAGAATGGTAGAGGCTATATTCTCCATTGTCAACATAAAATACAAAGAAATCCTATAAACCAGTGTTTTGAAACCCGACCCGGACACTGAACCGTATGATTTACCAGATCACTGGATCATTGGATCAATGAATTTGTTTTATCATATAATAATATAATAGCTATGAAAATAAATATATAAAAACTAAAGTTAAGTATTTAAACGTACATACAAAATATTAAAAAATAGTTAGACCATCTAAAAAAAATTGTAACATAAGAGCTATGACATCTAAAAAAATCAAGACATAAAATTCATATATATTTATTTCTAATGTGAACAATAAATTAAACTTCCAATCCAAAATAAACCAAAATTAAAGACATAACTTGAACTAAAAATATTAAAAAGTAAAAATTATCTATTGGTTCAACCAGTACTGCAACCCGTATCGTGTTTTAGTGAGTTTTTGTGTGTTTTACGGATTTTTCACAAAATCCAAACCCAATTTATATTGGGTCACCGGATTTACCGGTTCAACTGCGGATCCGGATCAGATTCAAAACATTGTTATAAACGCTTGGTTCTGTATGAAGGAAAGTTTTAAAAACCCAATTTATTTTACAATTAACACCAAAATCCATTAAATATAAGTTGAGAAAATATTTTAATTATTAAAAAAAGAAATGCCACATGGCATTTTTTTCCCCAAGGAGATAAAAAAGCTAACTTTATTAGTATAGATGTTGTTTTTGTGAGATAATATGTTTCAAACAAATTTAATAAGAACAAAATGTTTACGAAAGTTAATTGATTAGAAAATTAAACAAATGTACTAGAAAGTGTAATAAAATTTAAAAGTTCGACAAAAATATAAGAGATTGGAGATATCACAACTTTAAAGATAAAAGTTGTTTCCCATTACATGAAACGAGAGACCTAGAATTTTTACAATGATATCTTGATAAAGGTAGATTCATTAGTTTACCAAAAAAGAGAAAAAAGTGGATTCATTGGAATCCATATGAATACGATTTTAACATTTTTATCTACGTAGGATATGATTGATAATGTAATGATGGAATAATTGTGTGTTTCATAAAACTGTTACTACTCCCACTAGTAAAACCACGTCTTTTTTTTCACACATATATTTTGCGACTTTCTCAAAATTAATTTAATATATAAATAGAAACCAATTTAATGCTGATTGAAAACTGAATAAAAATATATCAAATATTAAAGTTTTCATTTTTCCATCAGAAGTTTTAATATTTTTTAAAATTGTAATTCTGCTATTTTTGACTAGTCACATTCATTAAGTTTTTTTTTGACAAAAACATTCATTAAGATTCATGTTAAATCATGTAGTTGTTATCTAGATTGCTTTATAACCCTTGGTATTAATTAGTTCTCCTCACCCAGCAACAGTTGCCCTTCTCATTACCAAAATTCTAAACTTACACGAAAGGATAAAACATATATTACGATAGATTGTCATGTCGCAAAAGAAAATGGAGACCCGTGTTCTCTATATATGGCAAAACATCAACTTGTATACGCTCTTATCAAATCTTTGTTTTACAATCTCATTTGCAAAATGGATATTTTAATCATGTATGCTTCATCATGAAAGGAACTATCATAAATGTATTAATCATGTATTTATCTTATCAAATCAGTCAAAAAATACAGTTACCTAAAGTAAAGGACTTAATGACATCAATATCGTTGTCAAAACAAAAACGACATCTCGATACCATAATATAGAGCATCTCCGATATAAAACTTCATTTTTATTTCAAAATTGAGTAAAAGTGAATATAAAGTAAAAGTGCTTCAACCCAACACTATTCTTGACTTCATAATGGAATAATGAACAAACAAAAAATTGATTACTCCATTTATGGAGTAAATTTCAAAATGGAGTGAGATATGGAATTGGATTGGATAATTTGTTACTCCATATTCAATTTTACTCCATTTTAGAGGAAAATATTGAGTTGGGTTGGAGATGTATACGTGTAGGGTCCTTGTAAACTAGTGCAATAGATTAGCTATTTGAAGGAGTCTAGAATTTGAAATCGTTTAACTAAACTTTAGACAAATTCTAGTTTGGCATAAGTATAGCTTTATTGTCATTTGTCAACTGCGAACGATTAGGTATATACGTCAACGGTCTACATACATACGCGGAACGCGATGGCTTGGACAAACGGGTGAAACAAATATTTAAATACAAGAAAATGCATTCTAATCATTGAGAAATACAAATTATTAGACCCAATATTCGCTTTTCGAATAACATAATGTTAAACATTGCTCATATATCAGTCGTGGTAACGAACTATATATAAAAGGCAAACACTTAACATATAGTATGGACATATTCATGAATAGATGTTCATAGATGAGAGCCCTGAAAAAATGGTGACACAAAAGAGGGAGTCACATGGCAGCCATGTGCTGATCATGATGAGATCTTATCTCATATCGCTATTGACCTTTCATACCATGAATTTTTATATACAAATGAATTCTTTCCCCTTTCTAGATGTAGTCATTTTTAGACAAAATATTAGATGTGTTGTCAAAAGACATACTAATAAACTTATAACAGCATTTGTAAACGCATCTATTTGTGTTTATGTGAATGTTTAAGGACTTGTTAAAAGCCCAGTTAGTTCGATTATCAAAAAGTCAAGCATTTAATTTGATTTTTATCAGTATTTGTTTGTATATTAGTACTTGATAATCATTACTACACTAGTAGTAATATACTGCACATTTTCTTTGTGAATAATTCTAATAATCCTTGCTAATTTTAGTAATTTATCCATCACGGGATTGGCCAGTTAATATGTTGGATTTCAGTGAGAGTTTATAACGAAAATCATGAAACCAAAGGCAGAAAGCTGTGCATATTCTCCTGGTTTCATTTTAATGCTAAAACGGATTTCGATGGATCAATAATATTATGTTATAAAAAAAGGGATTAAACAGTGGTAAATATTTTTTAATTGTAGTAAAAAATTTATAGTTAACCCCCCCCCCCCACCCCAAATGATCGGATCATGTGTGATTTAAAATGAAATGAATGAAAAATTATAGTCACCACTCTAATGATTAATCTCTGTAATGGGATATTAAGTTAAAGTTATGACACCAATTAGTAACCTAGATAATTATGATGATTATTATCTTTAGACAGGTAACTTTTTCAACTTTAGAACGAGTTGGCATAGTTATATAATAAGTATGATGATTATGCATCTTGAAACCAATCTATATACAATCAGAAACATAAAATAAAAATATTGCTTCTTTTATATCTGAAAATACATTTGAAACATCGGTATGTTCTGACTAATAGTATAGATTTCTTGTAGTTAAAACTCACAAATGTATCTAGATACAAATGTCAACTGTGAACTCTGATTTTGTCTTGATCAATCTAAAGAGACAAAAATTAAAGAGCAGCCTTTTCTTTTTTCTTTTTATCTCTTAGTCTAATGATCACATAATCAATTTTTAACTATGACTTGGTCCAGTGGTTTGACCAAGGGTTCATTAATGTTTCTACACTAGAAGATCTGAGTTTCAATTTTCGAAAAAGACGGAATTATGTGAATTAAAAGAGAAAATACTTACAAGAGATCTACAGAATGACGCAATGAGTACTGTCAAACGTGGATCCCATAGGGCGACTCAGGTAATGCAGTAAGGCGTGAATCCTCATACGACCGTAAAATTATCGGCTGTAGAATCGTCTGTGATATTTCTGATAGTGATAATAGCATAATTATCCAGTACTAAAAAAAACTCCTACTATAGAGGTTTGAACCTAATCAGATTTGAAATGATATGAAAATTTTCAGGCTATATCATGTCATCCAAAATTGTGTCAATTAATGATTTGGTCTTTACTTGGAGTAACTGGTAACATACATTATTCAGGTCCATGCTCTTGAGCCGTAACTTGTCATCGACGGCAAAACGCTAAACGCACCAGAATGCAAACGCTAAAATTTGCAAAGTAGAAGGAACACCCAAAGAAACATTTATTTGTTTCCTTACTTCGTCGGTAAAACTAACAAAAGTAACATAAAACAATCTAACGATACTTAAACGTCATGACCTTTCCTGTTACTATGTACAACTACTTCATTTAAACATCAGTAGTGAAAGATCAACACCGACAACTTTAGCCGGTTCCACTCTTTCCGTCAAGTTATCACCAAGCTCCACCCGGAGCTGTCCTCTGTCCCCTGTCCCAAACGCATAGACCATACCTGACTCGGTCATTGCAAACGTATGACCATTCCACGATATCGAGTTTGTCAAACTCACATGAACCACACACTCTTTTATCTCCTTCAACGACGAAATCAGCTTTGGTGTCAGAGTATTATCATCCTCATCCCCCTGCTAAAATCAACAAATGAAAATTCAAAACCACTGTCTCAACACCGAATACAAGAACACTCAAAGAGACTCACCTGACCAAGATTGGCGAATTCTCCACTGCCAAATGAGTAAACCTGACCATCATCAGACACAAGTCTCCCGCGGCGACGTGGACTATTTTTAGTCCCTCTACCACCTTGGGAACCAACTCTGACTCCCCGGTTCCGTGACCTAAGCAGCCAAACCTACCCCAACCCTACGTGCAGACTCTCCCATCTCTCCCCACAACAGCAGCATGCCATGTCCCTGCTGAGATCATAACCGGCTCTGCTCCGCCTCCTGCACGTTAGCAACACCGACTCTCACAATCCCTAACTCTTTCATTCATTCCACTAGGCTCAGTTCGTTGGGCTTCCTATCTACTCTGTCCACCAAGACAAGATGGTTCACTTTGATCTTTATGAGTTGCTTATGTGGTTTATTAACTGGCATGTGTTGTCTGTAAAACTATAGTCCAATGGGCTTGAAACAGATTTTATTTCTCCTGCAATTTAATGCCAAAGCCTTAAATTATTCTACTTTACTATAGAACCTGCGATTAATTTAGCATCCACGTCAAAGAATCAAAACTTAGATTTAATACAAATTTACTACACTTAACACCGCTAGCCCAAAAAAAAAAAATTCTACACAAAAAGAAGATTTGGTAAAAATGAACAAATCTTTGCAGTTCATTTCCAAAGAAACGAAATGCACTGTGTAGTATATATAAATTAAGATAATTTGATTTCCAAATTAGAACAAATATTTGCAATCTGTCGTTGGAAATGATCCTTCGGAAAATCGTAACAACGACCGAACATCATTTAACTTTTATGTGCTTTAGGTGAAAAGAAAGATGAATAAACGATGTCTACATGAATCACAATATATTTTCAAGTGCATGGATGATGGCGTTTGCTTGAGAGTACTGATAGGTCATGAGGTGCTGACCTGGCAACTGAAGAAGAATAAGAAGGGAAGAGTGAACTAGCACCTGCAGAAGAAAATAAAGATCCGGTTAGACTTGTAAAGAGGGAGAGAGTCATATAGTATAAATAGATGAGTGATTGTAATAGAATCCTTATGGTGATGTGTCTGTGGGAGAGATAGGGACTCTCAGTTAACCCTAGTTTCTGGAGATTGGAGGTTGTAATCAGTGTTCTTGTTCAATAAAATAAACGCTTGTGTTCTTATCAAGTACACAGGGGCATGGCCGACACTGAGTACACTCTAGTTGATGGTGCCGTGCTACTTACATGTTCATTTGCACCAAACTGGCTAATATACTTCTTTGACGTTTTCAAGGCTAGAGACATGGTGTGGAGGTAAGTTGGAGACAGGGTAGGTATAAGACAACATTTTAAGTTCTTACGTTATGGTATTTGGTATCTTAGCTAGGCAGTTGTTTTCCTGAGAATTTTAATTTAATCAGATAGACGCAACCACTACGTGCTGAAAATCCAGTTTGAGTCTTCGGCACTTCTTCCCTTCCCCCTTAATAAATTTTCTGTCTTTCTTCTTCTTTGGTAACCAAGCATATGAATTTTGATATATGAAAATGACCGAGTTTAATAATATATCAAATAGTAGAAGATGATCCAAAGCATAGCAATAAAAATGATGGGAAGGCTTCTAACTATTTATATACATATTCCAGAAGGACTTTCAATATTTGATATTTTCTTACATTTTTAGGAGATGATAATTTTTAGTATTTATTGTGCTTTATAAAGTTACAATTATTCGAAGTTTTTCGATCATATCAGAACATAACAAATCGACTGGAATCAACCCAATATTTAGTCCACACAAAACTAGCATCACATAAACTAAGCAGAACAAGTAGAACAATTTTTCATTTTCGAAAAATACTAAGTAGGAACAGTCAACCAACAAATGATAAACTAAAGTTCAAAAAAATGATAAACTAACAAAGAAATGTCGACCAAAAAGTTAAAATATCTCAGGTAGTTTTTAAATTTCATAATTTTTGAAATGTTAAACAGTAAGCTCTACTTATCTTTACAAACGAACAATAATACCATTGTTTGTAAATTTGTATTTATTGCAAAACCCAATATTTGTGAAGAATAGTTAAGTTATTTAACAGTTTTAATTAATTATACATCACTTGAAATAATGTAAAAAAATATCCAGAGTATTGAAAATAATGAATTAAAGACTTATATTTCATATAGTTTTGCAACTTAATAATCTAATATATTAAGACTGAAGTACAAATAAATCTTAGGCCTTAAAGTTGCACAAATATTACGTTAGAATGCCACTGCATTATACTATGTCGTTTAACTTTTTTTTTCTTACGTTACTTTAATTAGCAATACAATTGGGCTTACGAACAGTTTTATTGGCCCAGATCCATTTTTCTCAATATTGTTTATCAAACAGAACACATTCGATCAATAAAGTACATATAACACAAAACAATACAATTGGGCTTACCAATCTATTGAACATATATTTACAAAATGAATTTCAGTAAGAAACGAAGATACATCATTATATTCGTGTTATTTTGTCACATATGCATGATATAAACAGAGTTTCAATATACTTTACGACAATGCATACCAACATTTTAAACCTTACTTAATTTTTGGTTATGGTTTGGTTGTTTTACGGTTTAGACTTTGGTTCACATAGGCAAATATTTAATATTTTTCTTTAAATAAAACATATATACGAACCACTATACGTAATCGAAATTATATCACTATATCATTGAATATCGAATATATCAAAATTGGATCAAATTAAATGATCACGATATTCCCTTCAAAACCTTGCTAACCAAGTAATGGTTATCTTATAAAATCTAGCATATAAAATCTTACCCACTTTAATCTATTTTCCTTTTTAAAAACAAAACATTCCGAAAATCTCTCGTAAGATCACGTCAATTAGAAAACATATCAAAAGGGATCAAATTATGCAATCACGAAATTCCATATGAAAATCTTGCTAACCAAGTAATACGTATCTTTAAAAATCCAATATTCTGTTTTACCTTTTTTAGAATTCAAAATAAATGTATATTAAATTTTTTTGATCTGATCTTGCCATCATTATGTATTGAAATCATTACCACCCAAATCTACAAACTAATTATTAAGAATTAACCTAATTGTCTCCAAGTTTCCATCACAACTATATATATTTCATTATCTAGGCTAGAAAATCATATCACAAAAAACACACAACCTCAACATGTCGATGGTTTCATTTGTTCCTCTCACAAAACTCAGGCCATTCAAAGATAATTGGCGAGTTCAAGTGAAATGCTTACATTCATGGAAGCAAAACACACCCTTTGCAGGTGATACTTTCGAGATGGTCTTGGCAGATTAGTGGGTGAGTTTTTTTAGATGCGTTTCTTAGTTTCATTGTATTACTAATGTCAAAAAATGTATCTAATATGACTGTGTTTTTCTTAGGGTAACAAGATCCATGCTACTAGCAAACGATCTCTCATGCTCCGAATTCAACGTCTCTTACCCATAGATTCATGGGGAGTTATTGAACACGCATCGCGGACTGCTGCTAATGGTCAATATCGAACTACCAACTACAAATACAAGATGGTTATAGGAGATGATGCTGTGCTATCAAGTTCAAGTTTAGTTGATGATAGAATTTTCCTATCTCTTGCTAATTATGGAGAAGTTGAAAATGGAACTAAAAAGCAAAATTTCCTGATAGGTAATCTACTTTTCAGTTATATTCTTATTGTTAACAAAATGTTCTGTAAGTTGAGAAATGTACTAACCGGTTGTTATTTTTTTTTTTTACATACAGATGTGATAGGAAGGATTCATGAACTTGGTGCTGTACAGACTGTTCAAGTGTCTGGCGAAGACAGAAAGAGGGTTCAGTTTCGCTTAGTTGATGCAGAGTATTTTTTCACAACCTTTTTCCAGAACCTTATACACTGTATTTCAGATTGCATCGTTTACTAAATAACATGTTTTTACATCTTTAGAGGTGACAATCTTGCATGCTGCCTTTGGGGAACATATGCAAAGCAATTTGAACCCTTTTCTGATGCTGGCAGAGATCAAATAATTATTTGTTTGATCAAATTTGCAAAAATCAAGGAATTTAGAGGTATTTGTGCTTACTTATTTTATTTAACATTAGTTGATTAATTTAAATATTGGTCTAATTAAAATCTTATGTTTGATGTCTCATAGGAGAGATGCAAATCACTAATGCTTTTGATGCTTCACGGCTGTATCTGAATGCTATCATCCCTGAAGTTACTGATTTAACTCAAAGGTTTTCCTTCTGTTATGATTTATATATTATTAGATGCCTATCTTATATAACTATTTTTAAAAATGACGACCTGTCTTCTGATCTTAATGATATCTAGGCTGTCAAATGATAACCTAACAGTTGCTATGATCGACAAACCAACCGGAAAGAAGGATTGTAAAAGAGTTACATATAACTGGAATGATGCCGAGATAAAAACAATTTCAGAAGTTGTTGAGGTCAATCAGGTAAATATAAAACTTTTTTCAGAAGGTAGATGTTTTGCAGATTTAAATGATTGATTGAACTACAAATCGTTTTTTATTTTATGAACTATTTAGGTGGAGATTTGCAAAATCATATGTACTATTGAATCAATAGATACAGATTGGTCTTGGTTCTACATTGGTTGTAACCGGCATCAAAAACGTGTCAATAAGATTTGCAATATTGATTATGGAGAGATGACAAAAAAAGATAAGCCTATGTTTCGTTGTGAACTTTGTCGTGCTAATATCAGTAATGTGGGACCCAAGTAAGTGATAATATTTACTTAGACTACTTCTTTAGAGTACAACATATTTTATTTTGTCCATGTATTCTTCTATATATACTGAATATTTGTTTTTTTAGATTCTGGCTACACTTGGTTGTGAAAGATGACTCTGCAACATGTAATGTCATGTTGCTTGGCTCTGTTGCTAAGTCCATCGTTGGAGTGGATGCTGAAGAATTATGGGATGGTTCTTATGACGAGGTATATTTAAATAATATATAAAAAATATGTTTAGCACTTACTTCAAAAACTATATTAATTTAGATTGAACCATATAGTTAACAAGATTTAATAGAAACAGAGGCTTTAATAAAAAAAAGCGTCATAAATTCATTTAGCATTGTTTCTATATTTTATAGACTGAAATGATTGCATATATCAATGACAAAATCTTTCAATAATCCTAAAAATACTACATATTTTATTTTGTCCATGTATTCTTCTATATATACTGAATATTTGTTTTTAGATTCTGGCTACACTTGGTTGTGAAAGATGACTCGCAACATGTAATGTCATGTTGCTTGGCTCATTGCTAAGTCCATCGTTGGAGTGGATGCTGAAGAATTATGGGATGGTTCTTATGACGAGGTATATTTAAATAATATATAAAAAATATGTTTAGCACTTACTTCAAAAACTATATTAATTTAGATTGAACCATATAGTTAACAAGATTTAATAGAAACGAGGCTTTAATAAAAAAGCGCCATAAATTCATTTAGCATTGTTTCTATATTTTATAGACTTTTGAAACCATTGAAAACCGATATGTTCCAAACAACACAACACCATATCAACAGATAGGCATGCTTTCACCACAAACACCAAGGAATATACGAAGATGTGTACTTGGTAATGTATCCATATTTGTCTCACAATCATGCTCACTCTAATCGTCTATAAACATGGTTTGTAACGGTTTTGTGTTCGGATTTTGCAAGGACTCGATTTATTGAGAACCCAAGTCCTAGACAGTCCAAACCCGAAAGCAGCTTGCTTAACATCATTATCAAGTAAGTTTATAAATATAAAATTCATATGTCACTCTAGCAACTACTTTGTGCCTTATACTCATTATTAACATCAACTTAATTTAAAACAGGGATCTACAAAGAGGAGCTTCAATTCTACTAAAAAAATTCTAAGAAACAAAGAGGTTCAACTTCGAAGGCTCAACACGCATCGTACTGAAAGACATTACTAATACAGCTCATTTTCCAAAACAAACTCACGGATACCATCATCTACATTCAATAAATCGACTAAGGACATATACAAAGATGAGGATATGGTCGAACAGATTTGTTTGGAGGTTTGACATACTTGGTGCATCCCTATATTAGATATGATCTATTCTGAAATTAAACTAATACTTCAAAAACTATATTAATTTAGATTGAACCATATAGTTAACAAGATTTAATAGAAACAGAGGCTTTAATAAAAAAAAGCGTCATAAATTCATTTAGCATTGTTTCTATATTTTATAGACTGAAATGATTGCATATATCAATGACAAAATCTTTCAATAATCCTAAAAATACTACATATATTTAACAATTTCCTAAATTTAAGCTACCAAATATTTGTTATCTTAATTTATAAAACATGATTGAAAATTACCTTGGCAATCAAAAAAAGAATCACAGCTAATCTCATTCTTCTTCATAATTCCTCATCTTCATCAACCAAAATAGAAACCTGGCTTGATCTTTACTGGAAACGAGGATGAAAAGGAAAAAAGTCACGAAACCAATGTAGGAGAGCCTGCAACCGAAAAAACACCACCAGCCGTCAATGATTTGAAATTTTGTTCAAATAATATCAGTTTTCAAAACATCCCCGTGAGATCTATATTTTATAGACTGAAATGATTGCATATATCAATGACAAAATCTTTCAATAATCCTAAAATACTACATATATTTAACAATTTCCTAAATTTAAGCTACCAAATATTTGTTATCTTAATTTATAAAACATGATTGAAAATTACCTTGGCAATCAAAAAAAGAATCACAGCTAATCTCATTCTTCTTCATAATTCCTCATCTTCATCAACCAAAATAGAAACCTGGCTTGATCTTTACTGGAAACGAGGATGAAAAGGAAAAAGTCACTTAAACCAATGTAGGAGAGCCTGCAACCTAAAAACACCACCAGCCGTCAATGATTTGAAATTTTGTTCAAATAATATCAGTTTTCAAAACATCCCCGTGAGATCTATATTTTATAGACTTTTTGAAACCATTGAAAACCGATATGTTCCAAACAACACAACACCATATCAACAGATAGGCATGCTTTCACCACAAACACCAAGGAATATACGAAGATGTGTACTTGGTAATGTATCCATATTTGTCTCACAATCATGCTCACTCTAATCGTCTATAAACATGGTTTGTAACGGTTTTGTGTTCGGATTTTGCAAGGACTCGATTTATTGAGAACCCAAGTCCTAGACAGTCCAAACCTGAGCAGTTGCTTAACATCATTATCAAGTAAGTTTATAAATATAAAATTCATATGTCACTCTAGCAACTACTTTGTGCCTTATACTCATTATTAACATCAACTTAATTTAAAACAGGGGATCTACAAAAGAGGAGCTTCAATTCTACTAAAAAAATTCTAAGAAACAAAGAGGTTCAACTTCAGAAGGCTCAACACGTACTGTACTGAAAGACATTACTAATACAGCTCATTTTCCAAAAACAAACTCACGGATACCATCATCTACATTCAATAAATCGACTAAGGACATATACAAAGATGAGGATATGGTCGGAACAGATTTGTTTGGAGGTTTGACATACTTGGTGCATCCCTATATTAGATATGATCTATTCTGAAATTAAACTAATACTTCAGCAACTATATGCAGGAATAGTTGATGGTGATGAAGTACAAGTATTTGACTGTAGTTCTCAAAAGGATACAGATACAAATAAATGATGAAACTGATGTTGATGATCCCATGGATTCTGAACCAGATCCTGTTCTAAACATTGAACCTCTTTCAGCACATATGGGGCAACGACCTGGTGTGTTTTTGAGTTCGGCTGAAGTGACCATGAAAAATTTTTCTCCGCGTGATGGTGAGGAATACGTACTAATTGTTTATCAACATTTCTGATCGTTGCCTTTTCCTTTATATTGCATTCTAATATAAAAATTATTGTTTTTGCAGAGTATATAGATGAAGGTGATCCTGACTACAAATGTTCTCACTGTGGTGCTATCATGTGGTATGGAGAACGGTTAAACAAGCGTCGAAATGCAAAGAATCCTACTTTTTCGTTGTGTTGTATGCAAGGTCAAGTGCAATTTCCTCTATTGAAAGAACCACCAGCAGTTCTAAAAAAGCTATTGGAAAGAGATGATCCACGAAGCAGGCACTTCCAGAAACATATTAGACCTTACAATATGTTTTTTTCATTCACTTCTCTTGGTGGTAAAGTACAGAGATCTTTGAAAAAAGGTAGAGTACCTGAGATGTTTCAACTACAAGGAGAAAATTACCATTTAATCGGCAATTTAAGTCCTCCTGATGGAAGTGAAGCGAAGTTTAGACAGATGTACATAGTTGACACAGAAATAAAGTTGAAAACAGAGCAAAATGTTTGAGGTACTACAATCATTTTGCTCGCGTTAATATGTTCTCACATTACAACTCATGTTTTTTTAATATGTTTTACAGCTCTGGAAAAAATAGTATTCAGGTCAAGAAAAATGATAACCTCAGGAAAGATATCATCGAGGCTTTGATGAAGATGTTGAATGAAGTTAATCCCTATGTTCAAAAGTTTAGATCAGCAAGAGATCGCTTTAACACAGATCCTGGAGATTCATTTCATATGAGGATTGTAAGTGAGAGGCTAAAGGATGGCAGGACCTATAACACACCAACAGCTTCTGAGGTCGCTGCACTTATTCCTGGAGATTTTAGTCTTGATATGGACAAGAGGGATATCGTTCTACAAAAAAAGTCTGGGAAACTGCCGAGGATAAACGAGATTAATGCTTCGTATCTTGCACTTCAATATCCTCTTTTGTTTACATATGGAGAAGATGGATTCAGACTTGGTATTAAGAAAGGAGCAACTAAAGTGACGAGAAAACATAAGAAGCCCAGTATCAGTATGAGGCAATACTTTGCTTTTCGTCTGCATGAGCGGAAGAACGAATCTCATGCTCTTCTACATTCTAGAAGACGGTTTCAGCAGTTTACGGTGGATGACTTCACAACCATTGAATCTAATCGCCTACGATATTTGAAATTTTACCAGCCTTCTTTGCGATCTGATAGTTATGACTCCATTAAAGAATCTGAAAATGCTGGAAAAGTGGATATGTCTGATCAAGGATCTGAGTTCACCTTACCAGCTTCTTACGTTGGTAGTCCTAGATATATGAAGAATTGTTACTTAGATGCTATGACGATATGTAAGCATTATGGATTCCCAGATTACTTCATCACTTTCACGTGTAATCCGAAATGGCCAGAGATCACAAGATATGTGAAGGCCAGGAAGCTAAAAGGCAGAAGATAGACCAGACATTATTTGTAGGATTTTCAAAATCAAGCTTGATTCATTGATGGATACTTTGACGAAGAAAATTTTTTTGGGAGAGACTGCTGCATGTAAGCAAAAAATTATGTGTTATATGTGCTTTATTTTAATTCTTTTTAGATGTTATTACTAAGTTTGGACTAATATTTTTTTTTACACAGGTATGTACACAATTGAGTTCCAGAAACGTGGCTTACCACATGCTCACATTCTCCTATTCATGAAGAAGACAAAGCCGACTACAACAGAAGACATTGACAAGGTTATTTCTGCAGAGATTCCGAATAAAAAAGAAGAACCTGAGCTTTATGAGATCATTAAGGATATATGATGATTCATGGACCGTGTGGAGCTGCTAATATGAATTCACCATGTATGGAGAATAGTCGTTGCTCTAAGTCATATCCTAAATCATTTGCTGAGACGACCACGATTAATATAGAAGGGTTTCCGGTTTACAGAAGGCGTCAACAATCTGAAAACTATGTTCTGAAGAATGGAGTGAGATGTGACAACCGTTACGTCATTCCTTATAACAGAAAATTATCTCTTATTTACAAAGCTCACATAAACGTGGAGTGGTGCAACCAAACAGGGTCTATAAAGTATTTATTCAAATACATAAATAAAGGTCAGGATCGTGTGACGGTTGCTGTTGAACCTCCAGATCACATTGTTGCAAGTGAGCTATGAGATGTCGAGCTTACTAAAGAGAAGATACAGAAGAAAAGGAATGAGCTCAAGGAATTCTTTGATAGCAGGTATAAAATTGAACCTAAAGTGATTTACTTTATTACACGATTTTAAGGATTATCTTTGTTATTTTGATTTCCATTTTTGTACTCGCAGTTACGTCTCGGCGTGTGAAGGAACATGGAGAATATTCAAATTTCCTATTCACCATCGTTCAACTGCTGTAGAGATGCTTAGTTTTCATCTCCCCGGGAAACAAGTGGTAACTTTCAGAGGAAAGGATAAACTGAAAGCACTAGTCAGTCGGAAGCTCATTCAAAATACAATGTTCTTGGCTTGGTTTGAGTTATGTAAAATTGACTCCCTGGCTAGAACATTGACATACGCACAGATTCCTAACTTCTTTACTTACGAGAAGAGAACAAAGAAGTGGAAAAGAAGGAAACAGGGTTTTGCTCTTGGGAGAATTAATTATGCTCCTCGGACTCAGGAAGATGCTTATTTCTTGCGTGTATTGTTGAATGTTGTCAGAGGACCCACAAGTTATGAAGACATCAAGACTTATCAAGATGTTCTGTATCCGAGCTACAAAGAAGCATGTTATGCCCGTGGGTTACTAGATGATGATCAGGAGTACATTGATGACATAATAAGAAGATCTTATAAAAGCACAGCAAGAGAGCTACGAAAAGTGTTTGTTATGATGCTTATGAGTAATACTTTATCTGCGCCAGAGACAGTCTGGGAAAACACTTGGGAGTTATTGTCTGAGGACATAGAGTACTACAGGAGGAAATATTTTAATAGACCAGGTTAGTGGATTAACCCGTGCAACTATGCGTCAATTGTATTACTGGTCAAATTGACGCCATTTGCTTATATTTTAATTGCTTTCTTGCCATTTTTTTAGGTCTACGGCTTACTGATGACGATAAAAAGAAGTATACTTTACTAGAGATTGAATCACTTCTCAGACGCAGTGGTAGTTCTCTAGCCAGATTTGACAAGATGCCTAAGCTACCAAAGACAAGTACTCATGATTCCAACGTCTTGATATTAGACGAACGCAGCTATTGCCGCTCCACTTTGTTAGAAACTCTTGATAGAGATATTCCGAAGATGACTTGTGAACAAAGGAAAGTATATGATCAGATTTTAGTGGCTGTGAATGAAGGAGATGGTGGAATGTTTTTTGTCAGCGGTTTTGGTGGAACTGGGAAAACTTTCCTATGGAAACTACTCTCTGCAGCTATCAGATCTCGAGGAGATATTGTTCTAAACGTGGCATCAAGTGGAATTGCGTCATTGTTGTTGCCAGGTGGTCGGACAGCTCATTCCAGATTTGCTATTCCGCTAAATCCAGACGAGTCTTCTTCATGTAATTTGAAACATGGAACAGACCAATCTAATTTAGTGAAAGCAGCATCTCTTATTATATGGGATGAAGCTCCAATGATGAATAAACGTTGTTTTGAAGCTCTGGATAGAAGTTTGTCTGATATTGTTGGAAAGCATGACAAACAGCCATTTGGTGGAAAGGTCATTGTTTTTGGAGGTGATTTTAGACAGGTCTTGCCGGTTATAAATGGAGCTGGTAGAACTGAGATTGCAATGGCTGCACTGAACGCATCCTATCTTTGGGAGCACTGCAAAGTGTTTAAGCTAACCAAAAATATGAGATTGATATCGGCAAAGGAACTCAAGGATTTTTCAGAGTGGATATTAAGAGTTGGCGAAGGTAAAATTTCTGAGCCTGATGATGGTGAAGCAGAGATTGAAATCCCCTCAGAATTTTTGATTATGGACGAGAATGATCCTATAAAGGCCATCAGCAAAGCTATTTATGGAGATTCAACTTCATTGCATGAAAACAAAGATGCAAAATTTTTTCAAGAGAGAGCTATCCTTTGTCCAACAAACGAGGATGTCAATATAGTTAATGAATATATGTTGGATAAGCTAGAAGGTAACTTTTTAATTTTTCGTTCTGCCCTTTTTATCTTTGATTCTTTGTCTCCTAATTTATGATTTTTATTTCAGGTGAGGAAAAAATTTATTGCAGTGCTGATAGCATTGATCCTTCTGATACGAACTCTGTAAACAACGAAGCACTTGGTTCTGATTTTCTAAACACGATTAAGGTTTCTGGTTTACCAAACCATAGTCTTAGACTTAAGGTTGGTTGTCCTGTTATGGTACTGAGAAACATAATGCCTACTGGTGGCTTGATGAATGGGACAAGACTTCAGATCATTCAGCTCATGGATTTTATGGTTCAAGCCAGGATTATAACAGGAGAAAGAGTTGGGGAATTAGTTGATATACCTCGATTATTGATAACTCCTTCAGACACCAGATTGCCTTTTAAAATGCGGAGAAGACAGCTGCCTCTCGCTATTGCATTTGCGGTGACAATCAACAAAAGCCAAGGCCAATCGCTATCTGAAGTAGGTCTCTATCTACCGAGACCTGTCTTTTCACATGGTCAGCTATATGTTGCTGTTTCTAGGGTCACTTCTAAAAAGGGTTTGAAGATTTTGATTTTAGACAAAGATGGCAAATCTCAGAAAAAAACTATGAATGTAGTTTTCAAAGAAGTTTTCGACAACCTTTAATACTTGAGGTAATAAGGTATGTGGCTTGCATTTCTTTATATGTCTTATACGGCTTATATATTTGTTTGTGTCTTAATTACAGAGAAATAACTAATATGAATTTACACGGTTGTTCTTTCCAGGTTTGAGCCCTTCGCATTTTCTCGATTATGCTGCAATAATGGTTGTTGGTACTTTTCTTTTTTATGTATGCAAACAATCATTTGTCATTTTTTTTCCACCAGTGCATTTCAATATATATATTTAAAAAAAAAACTATGATGTCAGTTTAGTTTTTCTTAGCTATATTGAAATAAAGTTGTTGTTTTATAAGACTATCATTTGCAGATAGCTTGATATGCAACACTAAAGCAAGCAAAAACAAACATAGGAACTTAAGGCAGGCTATTCAATCTAATAATTTACGGTTCCATCTAAACTTTTCAGGCCTTGCAACACCGAAGCAAGCAAAAACAAACATAGGAACTTAAGGCAGGCTATTCAATCTAATAATTTATGGTTCCATCTAAACTTATCAGGACTTACTTAAATTTTATCATAGATAAGTAATTACCTTGATGTTTTATTAGACTGTTGCGCCATGAAGATTGTTGTCTTCTGATGCAGAACGTCCACTATCTTGCATAGTAAAACCTGTTATAAATATCCAGTTAACTACAAGAGCTATTAACCAACACGAACTTAACTATGCTCCTTCTCAATTTGATGTTTTCTGAACACAGAAACTAGGTGGTTCTAGCATTTAAACAGAGCTTCTACTTAAGTAAACCTTAAGTCCGGGTTTTTTAATCTGAAAAATTATTCTACACAGTTCTACTTTTCTTTTACCTTAGGAATTAGTTACTATAGAGAAGTGATTGTTGTCTTCTTTTGCATCTTGATTACTGCTACTTGATACTCTCGACGTCCTTTATCATGGAACAATGTTAATTTTTTTTTATCATTGTACTAAATGATGATAGAATTAAAAAAAAACTTATGAGACAATCATATCTAACTGAGAAAACGTACATTTAACATTGATTATATGATCAGTGTGCCTTTCCTTTCTCCTTCACCATGTCTCTGCTGAGCTTTTCTCTATCTCTTCTGTCGGTGTCCCTGCCCCTCTGTTTTCCATAAAGAGTTGTTGGCCAATAAATAAATACATCATGCAAGATCAACAATATTCATAACTGGGCAATTTATCAGAAATGAGACAATCAAGTGAATCGGACAGCTGTAATTACAAATTGTCTAAGGGCTTCATATTAATCAGAACTATAATAATGATTCTGATATGTATAAAGTTTTATGACACCGATATGAGAATATAAGTTAAATAATTTATTTTGACCATGTATTAATATGTACATGCATATATGTCGGATTAGATGTTGCTACTTTTCTTGAAAGAGTAAATGCTTTTCATTGTATAAAGTTTCTGATACAATGACACAAACTGCTCAACATGCAATCACTGACGTCTCCAATATTTTTTAAAAATGCATGCATGCAGAAGAATCCGAGACATGTGTATAATTTGAAATATTGCATCTCATAAACTATCTCTACCTTTTCTTTCCTCCACTTACACATAAATAATACAACTCTCCCTTCTTCTACTCTTATATTCTACTCAACAAATAAACATTGGAGACCTTTACCTTTCTCCACATTCCCCATTCTAGACCTTTACCTTCTTCCACTTTCCCATTCTACACAAAGAGTCCTTTTTAAAAAAACAAAGATAATCTATAACTAAACCATCTCTAACTCTCCCTTCTTCTACTCTCACATTTTACTCAACAAAGACACACTATTAGAGATGGACTCAGATAATTCTGTCAACAATTACAACCTGACAATCACCGGTGACAACTCTACATTTCAAGATTACTCAGACCCGGATCCTGCTACCTATTTCAGAAATATTAGTCTTCAACATTTTTGTGCTGATTAATCCAGATGGTCACTAAGCACAAACAATTCAAGGAGATTTGCTTGGCTAATGGCAATCATGAAGCCCATTATATCGAAGGATTACTTCAGTTCTTCCTCGAAGATAACATAGGCAACAACCTTTATCATTTACGGCAATCATCAAATGGGAACAATGAAAAAGGTACGTATCTTTATGGGTTGTTAAATCTTACTTTAGGTAAATATCATAAGGGTAAGAAGTTTTTAGATAAACTCAATTGGCGCGACAATATCTCAACCTCCGATCATTGTTGGAAAAGAATTAAGAACTCACTACGTGATATCCGTATTGAATGGACGTATGACTACTATACGAACATGGTCAATCTTCAGCCATGGCCCCACTGCCATCCTCAAGATAACATGGCTTTAATATGCAATAAATGTTACTACTACAAGAGACTTAACCAGTTATATGAGTTTGCTATTAAAGATGACTAATAAAAGTAGTGATATGTGGTTTCTCTGTTTTTCTATGCAATGTGTGTTTAAATTTTTATTTTGAGTTCTTTGTCTATGTAATCTACCTTGCTACTTTGTTCGTGGACTTGTGTTACATGTTTAAATGGAAATGTTGAATGGTTTTGATGAAGATGTATGTTCTTTAGACTGAAGCCTCTTTATGAAATTGTTTGTTTGAGAATATTATGTAAAACCTGACCCGCTTGAACAAAGCCTCTGTATGAAATCATTAGTTTGATTTAGTATGTTTTTTGTTGAATTTAATTAAAACTAACAGAAACAATGCATATATAATAACAAAAAAACTTAAGATTGTTACTTTGGTGTTTTTTTTTTCTACCAAGTATTTCATTTCAATAAGATTGTTATTCTTTGAATTTACAGAAACGCATGAATTATGTGTGGTCATTTAAAACAATATCGAAATTAAACCTCTGTTATATAACACTGACATCGCTGAGCCATATTTTAAAAACATCTAAACTCAAACAATGCTCACCAAAGATCTTAAATCAATGTTCGTAATCTAAAACCAGGTTTCGTAATCTAAAACTTATTCTATACTGTCCTATTCTTTTTAAATTTCTAACCGTATTATAACTCTGTTCTCCTGTAAACATTGAAGTCTTCTTTTGCATCTTCATAACTGGTACTTACTTTCCATCTCTAATATCCTCATCAAAATTTTAAAGCCAACTATATCAAGATATGTTGATTGTACTAAATGATGATCTACTTTTCCTACTTATGTTTACTAATTGATTAGTGTGCCTTCCCTTTGTTATAACTCATCTCTCATCACCTTCACCATGACTCGCTCGAGATTTTCTATTTATCACTTTTTCCCGGTCCTGTCTCTTAAAAAGTTGTTGTATCATCAAACTATTTTCACAACGTAATACTATAGATTAGAATTACCTTTTCATATAACAAAGATCTTAGATAGTGACGAACTCATGGTAATTATAATGAACCATTCCTAACAAGTCGAGCTTATAATGATTCTTTATTAAGATGTCTCCATTATTAAACCGGGGACAAGCTTAACCTTCCCGATAGAAAGCTCTTCGCATGAATCCCTTACACCGTTGGAAAAAAAAATCAGAACACAGAATATAAAACAATGAATCATAGCAAACAAATTACAACCAAAATCTACAAAATCTTACGCTTTTGTTGATATATTTCAATGTTGTCAATAGATCTACCCTCTATCAACCTTCGAGAGAGAAATTCACCCACCTTTTAGGAACACATCGACACAAGACCTACAGCACCGTCAATCAGATATGTAGAAGAAAATGAACTTTCTACTGAAACAAAAGTCATCGAAACATAACTGCTTCGCTTTTCCGGAAATAAAATTTGATATGGACTTTCTTTAATGGCTAAAGCCCAGTACGTTTTAATAAAATTTTGTTTCGTTTTAATTTGATATAGTTCACTACTTTTTGGTTAGATTTTCCATTTTGTGTAATTTTCAATTTATTTTTTCTGTTTATAAATAATTATATAAATTTAGATAAACAGTACAATTATTTTCTTTTAAAAATTTTTACAAGCACAAAATATAGAGTATAGTTTGATGAAACACAGAAAATATAAATCCAAATACTCTATTATTTTACATTTAAGGCTAAATCTCTAAAATTGTACACTAAATAAAATGATTAAGGTTGACAAAAAATTAAAATCAAAACAAAAGGATGAATACTTTTATTAGAACTCATGAACCTATCAAATTATTAACATGAATGATGTAGTACAACTAACCATAATATATTTTGAATAAATATTAATAAATTCTTTTCTTATTAAATTATTGACTACACACAATTTTGAAATAGTTTAATGAAACACCCTAAATAAAATAAACATTTAATATTTAACAATTAATTGTATAATTTACCAACTATAAATACAAATAAAAACTCATACAAGAGAAAGAATACAACTAATAGTCTTAAATTGGACACTAAAAACATGAAGAAGATACACTACATATCGCAACTCAATAGCCTGTCAAAAATGGTCACGGTCACATGAATGATTTTGTCAACTAACAAAAACATAAAATTATAAAGAATATACACCCGCACGGATGCTCATAGTAAAATATTAAAATATAAACGAAAATTTAAAACTAAAACAAAAAGAGGAGGGAAGTGATAAGAAAAAGAGGAGTGTGACATAGAATCTGTGGCCCAAATCTCACCAAAATCTCCAACTCCCTCCTCATTGGTTAAGACAAGTATCCAGAACCCTTTCATTTCCACTCATCCTCCTTCTCATATTCCCAAGAAATCATCTCACAGACTCTCACTCCTCAACTCTCTCTCTCTCTCATCATCAAGCTCTCCGATCACCAATGGCGGCGACAATGGCCACATCAGCCAAATGCATGTCCCTAAACCCATCTCCTCCCAAACCCCTAAACCAAACAAAACCCACCTCCTCAAAACCCTTCATCACCCTCCCAACCCCACCAAAACCCACCGTCTCCCTCGCCGTCACAAGCACCGCCCTCGCCGGAGCCGTCTTCTCCGCCCTCAGCCACTCCGAGCCCGCTCTCGCCGCTCACCAGATCTCCCAGCTCGCCGCCGCCGCCGCGTCGCAGGGTAGCGACAACCGCGGCCTAGCTCTTCTCCTCCCGATCGTCCCGGCGATCGGGTGGGTCCTCTTCAACATCCTCCAGCCGGCTCTAAACCAGATCAACAAGATGCGCGAGAGCAAAGGAGTCGTCGTTGGTCTCGGCGGCATCGGTGGTGGTCTCGCCGCGTCGGGGCTCCTGACCCCGCCGCCGGAGGCAGTTGCCGCGGCGGAAGCGGCGGAGAGAGCTGGAGACAACAGGGGGCAGTTGCTGCTGTTCGTGGTCGCACCGGCGCTGCTTTGGGTTCTTTACAATATATTGCAGCCGGCTTTGAACCAGCTCAACAAAATGAGGTCTCAGTGAAAAATCTTTAAAATATAAATAATATAAAATTAATCATCGTTCGTTGGGATTTCGAATGCATGATTAATCCTTTGTTTTATGGACAGTTTTATGTTTTAAGTTTTGGACAAGTATCCTTGTTATATATCTCGCTTACTATATACTCGATTTAACTCTAGTACCTTTCTACCGCCATCATTTGCCCTTACATGGTCATATTCTTGTTTCAAAATCATCAACATAACCTATCGTAAATACAATCTTTTATTAACTATTGTCAACATCGAAACCTGAAGTTAGTTTTAGTAACAATTGTCCAAAGATGAAAAATGGCACATTGTATGGTACGGTGCATTTTTACATGACCCATATTCTGTTTGTGCTACGTATGAGAGATTACACAAGTATAAATTATAATTAATTTATTGACCAAAGGCTATCTAACATTAAGTCCTTTGTGAGAGTAAAATGAACTACTTGCTCTGATTCCACATGTGTAGTATTACTTTTCCATTTTGCGCTATTCCTAGTCTTGGGTAGAAGATGTTGTTTGCATTTATGGAGAAAGGCTAAGTTTTTCTATGCTCACTGAAACGAACTACATAAACTGCTCCTACAAATTTTGTCAAGTTTCACGGGCTGCTCTGGCAATTTAGATTGTCTTTCTCTCAAGTAGAAAGAACAGTAAGTCAAGATTTCAAATCTAAAAAAGTGAACTCATGGTCCAGGGTCTTCTAGGCGCTTCTAGGAAGTTATGGACTTACTCATTTGTGCCTTCCCATAATCAATCAGAGTTCCATATCAGGGAGTAAAGTGTTGGTGGGGAAGTTGGAATTCTCCCACTTGTTGTATGAGTATCTAAACACAAAATTTCCCTGTAAAGTCAGATATGAATAAGTTCATGAAAAGATCAAAGCACCAGTGGTCTAGTGGTAGAATATTACCCTGCCACGGTACAGACCCGGGTTCGATTCCCGGCTGGTGCATATCTGAGCTATGAAGAAAAGGCTAGGCGTTGGTTGGGTCCATTGCATATATTCTGATTATCAGATGAAATAGCCACCATCTGAGCTCAATTGATTTTTTTCAATAACAAAAAGAAAAGAATAAGTTCATGAAAGGCACATATATAAATTCCTAACTTCCTAGAAAAGTCTAGGTGCCCTGCACCTGAATTTCACTTCTTTTTTTTTAGAATTGAAACTCACGATTTTTCTGTTCTTTCCATTTAGGAGAAATACCATGTATCTAAATTGCGGGAGCGGTCCGTGGGACGTGACAAATTTTATAGGAGTACTTTTGATCTTTCAATTAACTAAGAGTGGAGAGAACAAATTCCGTCTTTTTCCATAATTGCAAACAATATTTTTTTCTACTCATAACTACAGATAGAGCTCACTGGAATAGCAATACTGCATGTGTGGAATCATAATATCTCTGAATACATATTTTGGTATAACCTAACTTCTCTGGAATTAGTACAAGAATGTGTTGATTCTATAAATTACAATGCAAGAATGATTGTGTTCGTATTGCAAAGTGGTGGTAATCTTAGTTTGTAGAATAATAAAAAGAAAATATTACTGGGAAGAAAGGATACACATTTTCCCTTTTTGTACACCAATGAGCTTTGAATGTTCAAATACCATATAGAGTATTGGTTGGGAAGTTGAAAATTTCCCACAAATAGTCGGCTGATTACGTGCTGTTTGAAACACAAAATTTCCTGAGTCTAGGAGCTCTGCTACCACAGCTTGAGATTTCTTGTTTTCACTTAACAATCCCGTTGAGAAGATGATGGTGTTACCTGATTGATCTAAAATAACTTGACTAGCATTTGATATTTATAGTGTTCTGTTTGAACCGTGGAAGAAGGTGAACATGAAGCTAAAGAATGGGATCCGCCTAAGACAAACGTCTCCGTAGTTCAATCAGAATACTAAGATATTGAATGCTAGCCTGTTCTCCTAGATCAATCGGGTAACAATCATCTTCTCAACATGATTATTTAGCGAAAACAAAAAATATTCGTGGTGGCTGAGCTCCCAGATACAAGAAATTTTGTGTTTAAATACTCAAACAATACATAATTAGACGACTATTTGTGAGAGAGTATCAACTTCACAACCACATATGGAGATTCAATTCGATTTCAGAGAGACACGTATGAATATGTTCCTAGCTTCCTATAAGAGTCATGACGGCCATGCACCTAGAGTTCACTTTTTAAAATCTGAAGCTCACTTGAGACAAATTTTATAGGAGCACCTTCGTTCTTTCATTTACAATGAGCAGAACAATCTCGTTTTTCTCCTTAACTGCAAACATCTTTTTCTACTCGAGACTACGAATAGAGCAAAACGGAATACCAAAACTGCACGTGTGAAATCAGATCAAGTTTGAAGACATATGTGTTGGACCAATTTCTTATAAGCCCAATAGGCTGTGTAACAAATTGAAAGTGTGAAAAGAATTTTATAAGCCTAATGGGCTGGGTAAAATTTCTTGATTTAAATTGAATAATTATAGAGATTATTGGGTTAATTTTGTAAGCAATGGGCTGAGCAAATTGATGTTTTGGGGTCATTTCACAAGCTTAATTGGCTGAGTAAATTGATTCATTTTTTGGTTTTGGACCTATGATGAAAAAGGCTTAAGCCTTAAGGGGAAACTTGGTAACCAAGTTACAAAACTTAGCAACCAAGCTAAGTCACCTTAGTGACTAAGTTAAGCCAACTTGATTTGCAAGTTTGGCTAACTTGGTTTGCAAGTTTGGTTAACTTGGTGACCAAGCCAAAACTTAGCTATAAATACCCATGATCATCTCCATAATCTGATATATCATACATTGATATCTCTCACTACACATCCAAAACAAACTTTCCCTCACTAGAAAAGGAAAGAAAAACTCTTAGATCTTTTTTTTTTATTATTTTTAAGGGTCTCGAGAGTATAGCGTAGTAGTGAGTTCGTAGATTCTGTTTCGGGTGTTGCGAAATGGTCTCATCACGGTTGTATCCTGGGATTCAAAAATCGCATAAAAACCGTCACACATTACGGGCGATTTATTGAGTTAAGGAAAGAGATCAAATCTCGACTCCGTGAATTCGTCTATTTCCTTACGATTTATTAAATGTTGTAAGTCTTTATATTATCGTTTTATTTGTTTTAGTTTTGTAATTTTCAATCAGGATTTTCGCGGTCCTACAATCTCTTAAAAAAAAAAAAAGATCTAAGAGTTTTTCTGGTGAGAGAAAGCTTCTTTTTCTAGTGAGAGAGATGATTGTGAGATGTTAGTAAGATGTCAATGTATAGTTTCGAAAAGTTGACACACATCGCAGCAGGGCTGGCGAATGTTGTAGCAATATTGGTTTACGTAGAGACAATGTGAAATCTCAAACCAATTTGATAAAAACTAACACTTTAAGTGTAGTTTTGAGTCAATATTCCATAATAGAATAGAATGTGGCAACTTAAACGAGAATAAATGTTTTCTTAAGAGAATTAACATTATTACTCGTCTCCTTGTTCACTTGAATCCAAATGAAGTTCTTGGAACAAAAATTCTAAACTCTTAACGGATGATTGTAAGCATGCATGATCTGAGTTATCTCAGAAATGTGGGGAGCGTTGCTTACCACATTAAAACTTTGGCAAAAGGCCATGTACTTTGTAAAGGTAATGTACATTGGTACAAATACAGAAGTGTGGGGTGCTTAGCAAAGTCAAAGTATTAACTCCTAAAAATGTGGAGGTGCTTAGCATATCTTTGAAATCTTCCAAACAGAATGACTTCGTAATTTTTTGGAAGATATTCCAATATGAGAGAAACCAGTCTCAGCTCTACGCTTACATTGCGATAGTCAATCGACTATAGCTTGGGCACTGGATAATCTCTATAATGGTAAGTCACATCACATAAGATGACATAAAACCATTGTAAACTGTGATCTCAAAAAGTCAGATGATAACCTTATGGATGTTTACCAAAGGTTTAATATGAGATTAAGTTTTGAAATCATCGAAGGGAATGGGTTTATTGCCTATGATTAAAGGATGTTTGATGGAAACCCTACCAACATGACTGGAGATCCCAAGAATTTGGTTCAAAGGGACAACTAAATCAAACAAAATCCATTAAAGCACTGAAACCTACCCATATCCCAAGATGATAACAGTGCTTCTGTAAATTTAAGGTTAAGCATTGGCTTTTAATGAGATAAGACCATGGCCTTCATATACATGTATATAAAGTATTACAGGGTATTTTATTGTGTATATGATAGGTGCACATGGCAATCACCTAATGAGTGTGAAATGGGGCCGTTTCTAGGAGAATGAAGTTTAGGCTATACTCTCCAAGTTCACTCATGATAAACCAGGCAAGTTCACGGCCAAAATGAACACAATAGAGAACTTAACTCTACGAGAAAACGCAGCTGTGTTATATCTGTTGACTCGGTTTACATAAACTTTCGGGCGGTTCAAGACATCATGTTCACCACCTGAAAAGTAAATCCGGCAGATACTAACAATGAGTAGTTCAAAGCTGAAAAATGCTACTACATCATATACAGTTAGTTTTTCGCTTATACTCTCGAAAAGTCCGTCTGTCTAGTCTAGGTTAGGTCTAGTTGTAGAGTCTATCGAGTCTTCAAGTGATCAGAGTAAATTCTTTTCATGTGGGGGATTGTTGGACCAATTTCTTATAAGCCCAATAGGCTGTGTAACAAATTGAAAGTGTGAAAAGAATTTTATAAGCCTAATGGGCTGGGTAAAATTTCTTGATTTAAATTGAATAATTATAGAGATTATTGGGTTAATTTTGTAAGCAATGGGCTGAGCAAATTGATGTTTTGGGGTCATTTCACAAGCTTAATTGGCTGAGTAAATTGATTCATTTTTTGGTTTTGGACCTATGATGAAAAAGGCTTAAGCCTTAAGGGGAAACTTGGTAACCAAGTTACAAAACTTAGCAACCAAGCTAAGTCACCTTAGTGACTAAGTTAAGCCAACTTGATTTGCAAGTTTGGCTAACTTGGTTTGCAAGTTTGGTTAACTTGGTGACCAAGCCAAAACTTAGCTATAAATACTCATGATCATCTCCATAATCTGATATATCATACATTGATATCTCTCACTACACATCCAAAACAAACTTTCCCTCACTAGAAAAGGAAAGAAAAACTCTTAGATCTTTTTTTATTTTTATTTTTAAGGGTCTCGAGAGTATAGCGTAGTAGTGAGTTCGTAGATTCTGTTTCGGGTGTTGCGAAATGGTCTCATCACGGTTGTATCCTGGGATTCAAAAATCGCATAAAAACCGTCACACATTACGGGCGATTTATTGAGTTAAGGAAAGAGATCAAATCTCGACTCCGTGAATTCGTCTATTTCCTTACGATTTATTAAATGTTGTAAGTCTTTATATTATCGTTTTATTTGTTTTAGTTTCGTAATTTTCAATCAGGATTTTCGCGGTCCTACAATATGTTGGTATAACCTAACTTCTCTGGAATTAGTAGAAGAATGTGTTGATTCTGTAATCTACAAATTCGTATTGCTAAGTGGTGTAGTTTTAGTTTGTAGAATAATAAAAAGCAAATATTACAGGGAAAATGAACCTTTTTGTACACCAATGAGCTTTGAATGTTCGTACGATTATTAGTATATCGTAACCTAAATGCAAAAAACAGACTCTTCATACACGTGACGGAACATAAAATGTAAAGGCAGAGAATCATTTGTAATTTTGTACGCTTACTTGAGACTCATACGATGAAGTTCAAAGACATTTCTCCAAGTAGTTTACATATTTTCCTTTAAATGTAGGTATTTCATTCGGATACGAGAGAAATGATCTATATACATAACAAGTTTTTATAATCCCTATGCTTATACAATATAAGATTCCAAAATAAGAAAATACTACACAGAAAATCGAGGATTTTAACCTTTTACTTAAAGATTACTTTGTAGATAAACAACCTTACCTGTCGTTGGCCACCTCATGTCTTGTGTTTAGTTGTCAACTACTAATGGATTGATGTGTGTAACAAACTAAATTTGTGCAATACAAATAGGCAATAACCACATGGGTTGGTTTCTTTAATATCAGTGTTAATCGTTCACTTATACATAACCTGTAAACGTGATCCAACGAGTGTTTTTTTTTTTTGGGTTTACAGGTCACCGATGTAACCGATGACACTGTGAGAAACTATTGCTGAGCGTATCGGTTAGCTTAATTAGGAGTGTGTATGATAGGGCTGGGCATTATTAATCGTTACTCGCCTTAAACTCGCTACTCGACTCGTATCCGCCTTAAAAATTTCAAGTTCTCGGTGTTGTCAAGGCAAATAACAAGTCGATAATTTTCATTACTTGCAAGACCAAGTCAAGTATCAAGTATCATCATTGTTTTTAGTACTCGACTCGTTACTTGCCTCGTTACTTACTATTTGTTATATGATCCATTAAATACTTGTTCATATTTGTCTTTTCTTTTATTTGCATTTAGAATTGGACAAAAAACTTATTACTCTTCTTATACTTGTTACTTATTTCGTATCCGTCATCTGGTTAAGTATTAAATAGTAACAAGTATTAAAAATTTAGCTATATGGTTTATTATTACCTTTTATTTATTTAGAGAAGACATTTTTGTCATCGTGAAAATTATACAATGCTTATATATCGAACTATTCATATATTTTTATTCGTTTTCTTTATAATATAAACAAAATATTTTGTTTGGAAGAATTCACATATTATTTTAAGTAAAAAAAACAAAACAAACTTTCATGTTTATTTCTAATAGAATATTATTTCGTAAGTAGTTCATAAATATTCGAAAAAACTCGTAAATAATTCATAAATACTCGTAAGTAGTTGACAAGTACTCGTAAATAGCAAGTAACAGAACGAGGCAAGTAACTTGCAAGTAATTCATTTTTGATCAAGTACTCAAAATAGCAAATACTCGTTTTTAGCAAGTCAAGTACAAGTCGATAATTTTATTACTCGTATAAGACAAGTCAAATAGCAAGTACACGCAAAATAGCGAGTACTCGTCTTGTGCCCAGCCCTAGTGTATGATACATCATATCTTACTTTTTTTTTTCCAAACATTCAATTTTATTTAAATAAATAAATAAATAAAAACAGAGAGGGCAAGAATGATTAGTGCACACGTTATGGTTTTTAAATTTAAAAAAGAAGGAAACAACCTTGGGAACATCGGAAACTAAAGCGTACAAGTCTTACAAAGTCCAAAACAGAAACTTGCAAGAAACCAACTGCAGCAGAAGAAAATCTTGCACCTTCTCAAAAAGGTTTCATTCCTTTTTCCTGGAGTCTTTAAGCATACCCTTCTTCCTGATCTGGAGGCACCTCTTAATGTTAAAAGATTCAAAGACGCTCTCGGGCAATGAAGAGACAACATAACCCATGAGGGCGTGAGGCCAGTAAGGTGTGCAGCGTGCTTCATACCCTACAAAACGCAGTGCTGCCTTTGCGTACCCCTCTGGAGATGCCACTAAGAACGATGCTCTTCTTATTGAAGTCATCTTTGTCGCAACATACAAAGGAACCTATGCAAACAACCACCCAACTTTAGCCATATAGCCAACAACAAATCAATACGTTATTGAGCACCCATTAAGTTGTTTTGGTACCACTATTCAACTTCACACTCGGCTACAAACTAGAATAATCACTAAACCAAAAATTTCAACCCTTCTAGGTCCACTATATAAACAGAAACAGAGTAAAAAAAACCCATGACAGATATAAAGATTGCACCTCCAAATGATTCACAAGAAACAACCATCTCGTCTTTCTACGGTTTCAAGAAACAGAGGTTTAGCATTATCTTGCCTCCACAGTCAGACGAAACTTACGTCACCACTATTTAGTTATCCTACCTCAAACCTATGATCCCTCTAAAGTACCATTCTTTGTTCTTACAAAAGACAAGTTTGGTTTTAGCAATTGCTTAATCCTACAAGGACACATTTCAAAGCGATTCCTTATACTCTCTTAACACAAAATCTCAAGCAAAATGAATCCCAAGACACAAAGGCTCACCTGACACTGAACATCAATCCCACTCTTCTTGTACTCAACATGCAGACACCTCGTGAACTGATCCACGTACCTGAAAAACAAACATGCAAACAAAAAATGTCTACTTAAAACAACTCAAGTAACAAACAAACAAACGGTCTTGAGATTCTAGAACTCCTTACGTTTTAGCACCGGCGTAAACAGAGTAGAAAGGATACGAAGGGATAAGAGCAGCAGCACCAGAACCCATATTCACTATCGCCCCCCTCTTCCTCTCCAACATCCCAGGCAACACAGCCTGCGTCACCTTCGTCGTCCCCTCCACATTAATCTTAATCAAACCATTGACCAGCTCCTCATCCACCTCGTGAAAGTACTTCGCGTAAGGATACGACATCCCCGCATTATTAATCAAAACCCCAACCTCCAAACCTTCGATCGTCTCCTTGATCCGCTTCACACCTTCGTCGATATCTCCGGAGAAGTCCATGACCACGGTCTTGATCTGGACGTTAGTGTGCTTGGATCTGATGGACTCGGAGACGTCTCTGAGCTTGTCGGGGTTACGGGCGACGAGGACGAGGTTGAGGCCTTTGCGGGCAAGCTGAAAGGCGAAGGCTTTGCCGATGCCGTCGGTGGGGCCGGTGATGATGGCCCATGAGCCGTAGCGGCGGAGGTTTTTGGCGGGGCGGAGGAAGTAGATGTAGAGGGATTTGAGGAGGGAGAGGGTGAATTTGAGGAGTTGGAGGGAGCCGAGGGCGAAGAGAGCGAGGAGCCAGGTGGGCTGGGATTTGAAGTAAGTGCAGATCTCCATGAGATGGGGTTTTTGGAGATGGAGATGGCGAGAGAGATTTAAAGAGAGGGGAAGGGAGAGAATTGAAGAGGAGGGAAGGTGGATGGAAGTAGATGAGCAGAAAACCACCAGACTTAACTACCTCCCCTTCCTCTCTCTTCTGTTCTGTTTAGCACTTTTTATTTTAGTTTTGTGTCGTCTTCTTCACATTTTGTCATGTGAATATGAAACTTGGCACCTCCGATGTTGACATAGGTGTTTTCACAAAAATGTTAGAACATATGTGAAGATTATAGGTTTTGGCAGATTAACCGAAACCAAAACACCAACCTGTACCGAACCCAAAAAAAGAACAAATTCTGAACGGCACTGATGCCAGTTTTTGTAGCTTTCTAATCACATCCGTAAAAAAATGTAACATTTTCGTAACACACCTAAGAAATGGAGTGACATCTTATATGGTTTGACAAAAGACGATGAAAGGCAAAAGAAAATGTATACAAGATTTTACCATCCCTTTTGATATTTGTATCTTGGTGTGAACCAATAGGCCTCCTCTGTATATATTACCGAAAGTACAAATATCGGACCGAAGTGATGTGTTATCGGGCCTGAAGAATTTGATCTGCTAATCTTTTTAGTTTTTACTTTTTACAAAGCTTTTCACGCTTGTCCTAGACAATCGCTAGTTGGTTCTTCTGTGCCTCACTAAACCTCACTGTACTTTCAAATACTTTCTTTTATTTTTCTTTTATGTGAATCTATATCAGTTAATTCACTGGATTGTAAAATACAGTTTGTACTTTATCTTGAATATCAGAAACTTTCTTTTCTTACCAATTTACAAACGACTGGATAAGAGCTAAAACAAGTTTCTGATATTCAATGGAACATCAGAGCACCAGTGGTCTAGTGGTAGAATAGTACCCTGCCACGGTACAGACCTGGGTTCGATTCGGCTGGTGCAGATCTGAGCTATGAAGAAATGGCTAGGCGTTGGTTGGGTCCTTCGCATATATTCTGATTATCAGATGAAATAGCCACCATCTGAGCTCAATTGTTTTTTTTTGTGCTTTCCCTTTTTCTCACTTTTCATGAAAAAATTTAGTTTAAAGGTCAACTATAGTGAATCTACATAAAACAATAGGAAAGAAATATATAAGTGTGACCCAACACATACAAAGGTATGCTTCTTTTGAGCTGGTTTTACAGCATAAGAGTCTTATTCTTTTAAGTAGGATCTAATGCATTTGCTGGAGAATGTATACTTGACGAGCTTAGGGTGAATTTGAGGAGTTGGAGGAGCCGAGGGCGAAGAGAGCGAGGAGCCAGGTGGGCTGGGATTTGAAGTAAGTGCAGATCTCCATGAGATGGGGTTTTTGGAGATGGAGATGGAGATGGCGAGAGAGAGATTTAAAGAGAGGGGAAGGGAGAGAATTGAAGAGGAGGGAAGGTGGATGGAAGTAGATGAGCAGAAAACCACCAGACTTAACTACCTCCCCTTCCTCTCTTCTGTTCTGTTTAGCACTTTTATTTTAGTTTTGTGTCGTCTTCTTCACATTTTGTCATGTGAATATGAAACTTGGCACCTCCGATGTTGACATAGGTGTTTTCACAAAAATGTTAGAACATATGTGAAGATTATAGGTTTTGGCAGATTAACCGAAACCAAAACACCAACCTGTACCGAACCCAAAAAAAGAACAAATTCTGAACGGCACTGATGCCAGTTTTTGTAGCTTTCTAATCACATCCGTAAAAAAATGTAACATTTTCGTAACACACCTAAGAAATGGAGTGACATCTTATATGGTTTGACAAAAGACGATGAAAGGCAAAAGAAAATGTATACAAGATTTTACCATCCCTTTTGATATTTGTATCTTGGTGTGAACCAATAGGCCTCCTCTGTATATATTACCGAAAGTACAAATATCGGACCGAAGTGATGTGTTATCGGGCCTGAAGAATTTGATCTGCTAATCTTTTTAGTTTTTACTTTTTACAAAGCTTTTCACGCTTGTCCTAGACAATCGCTAGTTGGTTCTTCTGTGCCTCACTAAACCTCACTGTACTTTCAAATACTTTCTTTTATTTTTCTTTTATGTGAATCTATATCAGTTAATTCACTGGATTGTAAAATACAGTTTGTACTTTATCTTGAATATCAGAAACTTTCTTTTCTTACCAATTTACAAACGACTGGATAAGAGCTAAAACAAGTTTCTGATATTCAATGGAACATCAGAGCACCAGTGGTCTAGTGGTAGAATAGTACCCTGCCACGGTACAGACCTGGGTTCGATTCCCGGCTGGTGCAGATCTGAGCTATGAAGAAATGGCTAGGCGTTGGTTGGGTCCTTCGCATATATTCTGATTATCAGATGAAATAGCCACCATCTGAGCTCAATTGTTTTTTTTTGTGCTTTCCCTTTTTCTCACTTTTCATGAAAAAATTTAGTTTAAAGGTCAACTATAGTGAATCTACATAAAACAATAGGAAAGAAATATATAAGTGTGACCCAACACATACAAAGGTATGCTTCTTTTTGAGCTGGTTTTACAGCATAAGAGTCTTATTCTTTTAAGTAGGATCTAATGCATTTGCTGGAGAATGTATACTTGACGAGCTTAGGGTGACCATTCTGATGTGATTTTTCTTTGCATGTTCTTGTATTCAAGTTAAGTGGAATCTAGGATTTAGATTGAACAATGTTTATTTACATACAAAAATGGCAAATCTAAGCTAAGATAACAACTTCCAACTTTGCAATACTAAACACAAGGATCAAATGGTGAAAACAGCATATGCTGTATGTTATGGATTGTGCTTTGTCATAGGATAAGTGACAGATGGATCTTAAAATCTAGAGTTCTAAAACGTGTCTTATGCGGTCAATTTCAACTCATATGGTCGCTTTATTCGACCTCCAGTTCACAAACCTTTGTCTTTAAACTCTTAGGTTCGCTTCCTGAAACTCTAATTTTCTCAAATTTTTATTGCTTTCTTTGTATCATTTTGGTAAACCTTTGAAAATGATGAAGATATCTCATTAACTTTCAGAGCAAACTTTTTATCTCTTCTTTACTTTGTGTAACTAATAACTTAATGCAATCCGTGATAGATCAAACATCAGGCCATAATTTCACATGAGATCCAAGATGGGAATTCACACATCACAAGAGCCTAAGAAAAAATAGTTGATCTAATTACCGAAAATGGCTAGGCGTTGGTTGGGTCCTTCGCATATATTCTGATTATCAGATGAAATAGCCACCATCTGAGCTCAATTGTTTTTTTTTGTGCTTTCCCTTTTTCTCACTTTTCATGAAAAAATTTAGTTTAAAGGTCAACTATAGTGAATCTACATAAAACAATAGGAAAGAAATATATAAGTGTGACCCAACACATACAAAGGTATGCTTCTTTTTGAGCTGGTTTTACAGCATAAGAGTCTTATTCTTTTAAGTAGGATCTAATGCATTTGCTGGAGAATGTATACTTGACGAGCTTAGGGTGACCATTCTGATGTGATTTTTCTTTGCATGTTCTTGTATTCAAGTTAAGTGGAATCTAGGATTTAGATTGAACAATGTTTATTTACATACAAAAATGGCAAATCTAAGCTAAGATAACAACTTCCAACTTTGCAATACTAAACACAAGGATCAAATGGTGAAAACAGCATATGCTGTATGTTATGGATTGTGCTTTGTCATAGGATAAGTGACAGATGGATCTTAAAATCTAGAGTTCTAAAACGTGTCTTATGCGGTCAATTTCAACTCATATGGTCGCTTTATTCGACCTCCAGTTCACAAACCTTTGTCTTTAAACTCTTAGGTTCGCTTCCTGAAACTCTAATTTTCTCAAATTTTTATTGCTTTCTTTGTATCATTTTGGTAAACCTTTGAAAATGATGAAGATATCTCATTAACTTTCAGAGCAAACTTTTTATCTCTTCTTTACTTTGTGTAACTAATAACTTAATGCAATCCGTGATAGATCAAACATCAGGCCATAATTTCACATGAGATCCAAGATGGGAATTCACACATCACAAGAGCCTAAGAAAAAATAGTTGATCTAATTACCGAAAATGGCTAGGCGTTGGTTGGGTCCTTCGCATATATTCTGATTATCAGATGAAATAGCCACCATCTGAGCTCAATTGTTTTTTTTTGTGCTTTCCCTTTTTCTCACTTTTCATGAAAAAATTTAGTTTAAAGGTCAACTATAGTGAATCTACATAAAACAATAGGAAAGAAATATATAAGTGTGACCCAACACATACAAAGGTATGCTTCTTTTTGAGCTGGTTTTACAGCATAAGAGTCTTATTCTTTTAAGTAGGATCTAATGCATTTGCTGGAGAATGTATACTTGACGAGCTTAGGGTGACCATTCTGATGTGATTTTTCTTTGCATGTTCTTGTATTCAAGTTAAGTGGAATCTAGGATTTAGATTGAACAATGTTTATTTACATACAAAAATGGCAAATCTAAGCTAAGATAACAACTTCCAACTTTGCAATACTAAACACAAGGATCAAATGGTGAAAACAGCATATGCTGTATGTTATGGATTGTGCTTTGTCATAGGATAAGTGACAGATGGATCTTAAAATCTAGAGTTCTAAAACGTGTCTTATGCGGTCAATTTCAACTCATATGGTCGCTTTATTCGACCTCCAGTTCACAAACCTTTGTCTTTAAACTCTTAGGTTCGCTTCCTGAAACTCTAATTTTCTCAAATTTTTATTGCTTTCTTTGTATCATTTTGGTAAACCTTTGAAAATGATGAAGATATCTCATTAACTTTCAGAGCAAACTTTTTATCTCTTCTTTACTTTGTGTAACTAATAACTTAATGCAATCCGTGATAGATCAAACATCAGGCCATAATTTCACATGAGATCCAAGATGGGAATTCACACATCACAAGAGCCTAAGAAAAAATAGTTGATCTAATTACCGAAAACTCCTCACTAGTTTTTTTATGTAGGCTTTTTTCCCTTTCACAAATGTAAATTCATTAACCAGAAATAGACTTTTGTGGTTTATCCACTAATCCAAACAACCAAGCCAAACTGGTAAAGATGTAACTGTTAGTACAAGTTTTAGAATTCTAATGATAATCAAAGGGTATATATACTATATGGAAATGAACGTAATGAAATTGAGCAAATCTTTTTGGCTTTTTAGCTAATTTCTCAAATATTCGATGGCCTGAGATGTAATTATTTATAAATACTGTAAGAGCTGTTTTCAAAGTTGAATAAAAGGTTCTTCAAGAAGTTGTGTGTGACACTCTCTCTCACTTTAAGAAAAAGCAAGTAGCCAGCCAAAGCAGAAAAGGTGAAACTGATGCCTTTAATTTCCGGAATGAAGAAAAAGCAAAAGCTAATCCGAATATTTATTAAATATAAAGAAAGACAAATCCTCTGTGACCATTGTTACACTAATAAAGCAAAACACAAAGTTGGACTCTTTGCTCACTGTTTTCTCTTCACACGCTTTCCTCCCTTCTCTCGTGACTCTCAAAAGCAAAAGAAGCGTTATATTTTTTTATTTAGATTCTTAGAAACCTAAGAGCATCGATGTTCCTGTGATCTTCAATGGGTCTTTGCTCAGCTCAACTTGCTGCTGTAACATGCTTTTCATAGTACTAGTACCTCATGTTCTGTCTCAAGTTGCAGGTTACACTCTTTGCCCATAATCTGTTTGTTTAAATGCCCCAAAGAGTTTCTTTCTTCTTTTTCTCTTGATGTTTTTTGATGTGCAGTCACAAGCTTCTATCTTTATAACAATGGTTACCTCAATTGTTGAAAATAGATGTTGTTTTATGAAAGACTATATTTTTGCAGAGTTTATAAGCATAGATTGTGGTGGCTCAAGTAACTACACAGACCCCAAAACTGGACTAGGATGGGTTTCAGATTCAGAGATCATCACACATGGAAAGCCAGTAACTTTGGCCAGTACCAACTCGAGCTCGTTGCAATACAGTACGAGAAGAGATTTCCCAACGGATGGCAAGAAGTACTGTTACAGGCTCAGCACCAAAGAGAGGAGGAGATACATTGTCAGGACAACGTTTCTCTACGGTAGCTTAGGAAGTGAAGAAGCTTACCCGAAGTTCCAACTCTACTTAGATGCAACGAGATGGGCTACAGTGAGTGTTACGGAGGTCTCTAGGGTGTATGTTGAGGAGTTGATAGTGAGGGCAACTTCAAGTTATGTGGATGTGTGTGTCTGCTGTGCTATCACCGGCTCTCCTTTCATGTCTACTCTGGAGCTTCGGCCGTTGAACCTTTCTATGTATGCCACCGATTACGAGGATAATTTCTTCTTGAAGGTTGCTGCTAGAGTCAATTTTGGTGCTCCAAGCATGGATGCCTTGAGGTAAAAACGCTGTTACAGCTCTTCTTTTACAAGCATTTGAAAAATGCTGAAAGAGTTTCTCTTTTAGGTACCCAGATGATCCATATGACAGAATCTGGGAGTCAGATGTGAATAGACGGCCAAACTATCTTGTTGGTGTGGCTCCTGGAACGATAAGAATCAATACATCAAAGCCTGTAAATACGCTGACCAGAGAGTATCCTCCTATGAAAGTCATGCAAACAGCTGTAGTTGGCACTCAAGGAATGATCAGTTACAGACTAAACCTGGAAGACTTCCCTGCCAATGCTCGTGCATATGCTTACTTTGCTGAGATTGAAGACCTTGGCTCTAATGAAACCCGAAAATTTCAGTTGGTGCAACCGTATTTCCCTGGTTATAGTAATGCAGTGGTGAATATTGCTGAGAATGCCAATGGTAGCTACACTCTCTATGAGCCTAGCTACATGAACGTGACTTTTGATTTTGTTTTGTCATTCTCGTTCGGGAAGACAAAGGATTCTACACGAGGGCCACTCCTGAATGCGATTGAAATTAGCAAGTATCTACAGATATCTGTGAAAACTGATAAGACTGATGGTGAGTACTAGAGGCTGCTGCCTTGTAATTTTTTTGTATCTATATTGTTTGAAAGAGCTTAAAAAAGATCTGTATTACTGCAGTGTCTGTTCTTGATGCAATTCGTTCGATGTCTCCTGATAGCGATTGGGCCAACGAAGGAGGAGACCCTTGTATCCCAGTTCTTTGGTCGTGGGTAAGCTGCAGCTCAACCTCACCACCTAGAGTCACGAAAATGTAAGTCTATAAAACAGAGTTTTACATAAGGAGACAGAGTTTGTGAGATATTTTATCCTTTTGAGATGATGCATATTGACCCCCATTGTGTGCATCTTACAACAGTGCTCTATCAAGAAAAAATTTAAGGGGTGAGATTCTGCCTGAGATCAATCATATGGAGGCATTGACAGAGTTGTAAGTGGTTCGATGCTGCATTAAACGATATTGTCTTGGATTAGTCTCTCTGTTATTCTTCAGTTAGAGTAAAGTTATTCTTTTATAGGCGGCTTGATGGTGATAATTTGACTGGAACCCTTCCGGACCTGAGCAAACTTGTCAACCTGAAAATCATGTAAGCGTTGCCAATCTTTCTCTTGTAGTTGAAGATACTCAAATACCAGAAAGCTTTACTTTGCTTCGTCTCTTCTACAGGCATCTAGAGAACAACCAACTTAGTGGATCACTCCCAGCATACCTTGGCCATCTACGAACCTACAAGAACTGTAAGTAATCACAGATTTGGTTGCTTTAGCGGTTGACTTATACTGATACTCTGGCTACAACTATCCACTCTATACATGGCAGTTTTAACAAATGTTATTATCTGGCAGGTTTATAGACAATAACTCTTTCAGAGGAACGATTCCTTCAGCATTGCTAAAGGGGAAAGTTTTGTTCAAGTGAGTATGCTACAAGTTGACTTGTAGGAAATGATATAAGCATACTGAAGTTTTAAAGTTTTCCATTTTGTTGATAGAGTTTCCTCTTGAAGTGCTAACAAGTGGCTATAAACAACGTTTTTATCCAGGTATAGTAACAATCCCGAGCTTCAGAACGAGGCACAGCAAAAGCACAATTGGCTGATACTAGGGATATCAATAGCAGCTGTTGCGATTCTCTTGCTGGTAGCTGGAGGAGGTCTTCTTCTACTCTGTGCCCTCCGGAAGAAGAAAAGTGCTGATAAAGGTACATATATAAATATAGGTCTTGTTTGTTATCAGGTATCCTCGGAAGTGGAGGGTTGTCTTACTTCATGTGTTTCCTTCAGGTCATTCCACTGAGACTAAGAAAAAGGTTTGGCAGCTTATTCAGCTGTGAGGGCGGACACTTGTTAGATGAAGGTGTGGCATATTTCATATCGCTTCCTATCCTCGAAGAGCCACCGAGAATTTTTCCAAGAGAGTTGGAAAAGGAAGTTTTGGGTCTGTGTACTATGGTAGGATGAAAGACGGGAAAGAAGTTGCAGTCAAGATCACTGCAGATCCTTCTAGCCACTTGAACAGACAATTTGTGACTGAGGTCGCAGCTATTTCGAATGCTAGTTTTGGATTTCTATAGTATCCCAAAGATTCTTAAGTAGACGATTTAATTGTGCAGGTTGCTCTGTTATCAAGAATCCACCACAGGAACTTGGTGCCTTTGATTGGATACTGTGAAGAAGCAGACCGGCGTCTATTGGTTCTGAATATATGCACAATGGAACCTTGGGAGATCACTTACACGGTCAACATTTCTTCCTCCTAAGCTTGGGTTTTCATTCTGTTGATGACTCATGAAATCGATCACTCTCAGGTACAAGCGACTACAAGCCATTGGACTGGCCAACTCGGCTACAAATTGCACAAGATGCTGCCAAAGGTTTGAAGTTTTATTCAAGACTATAACGTTTTGTGTGGCTACAATTTGAATCCATTGGACAGACAAAAGTTCAGATTATTACAGGTCTTGAATACTTGCATACTGGCTGCAATCCTAGCATCATTCATAGGGATGTGAAGTCAAGCAATATTCTCCTGGACATTAACATGAGAGCCAAAGTGTCAGACTTTGGACTCTCGAAGCAGACAGAGGAAGACTTGACTCACGTGTCCAGTGTCGCAAAAGGGACCGTTGGTTACCTTGATCCAGAGTAAAGCCACCAACACAACCTCACTATTTTTATGAACTTTGTCTGATACTGCAGTGTTTGTAACTAACAGGTACTATGCTAGTCAGCAGCTGACTGAGAAGAGCGATGTCTACAGTTTGAGTTGTTCTCTTTGAGTTACTCTCTGGAAAGAAACCAGTCTCAGCTGAAGATTTTGGTCCTGAACTTAATATAGTTCACTGGGTAAACACCTCTACATGAACTTTCCATTCAAAAGTTTTGACATTTCACAAGGTTCATAAACTACAAACCTTTTCTTGTTCACTAAACAGGCAAGATCACTGATCCGTAAAGGAGACGTGTACGGGATCATAGATCCATGTATAGTAGGCAACGTGAAGATCGAGTCAATCTGGAGAGTAGCAGAGGTGGCGAACCAATGCGTTGAGCAGCGTGGGCATAACAGGCCAAAAATGCAGGAAGTGATAGTGGCCATACAAGAGGCTGTCAGGATAGAGAGAGGAAACGAGAACGGGCTCAAGTCATCGAGTTCGAGCAGCTCAAAGGCGCAATCATCGCGTAAGACCTTGCTGACTAGCTTCCTGGAGATAGAGAGTCCTGACATCTCGAGAAACAGCTTAGCTCCAGCTGCTAGGTGATGAGTCCTCTTGAAGGCTCAAGCTCTCTCATCTTTTGTACACTTCACTTTGTGGGAGTTACAATTTCTTGTTATATATATGAATGTGTGTTTTTGTGTATGTAGTGTAGTGTGTATTTTTAATGTATCGCCACACCTTACATTAACTCTATATATATGATGAAAAAGTAGTCTTTTAGGGATGAACAAAGTTCGGGTCGGAGTTTTAGGTTTTCGATTCAACCTTTATAGCTACCTCATTCGAGTTTTATGTATGTTTGGTTCCATTCCGTTAATAATTTTTTTTTTTTTTGAAAAACATTCTATTAATAATTTTCTTTTAACATTTGTCAAATCATCAGTTACATACCAATGTAATCTCTAATCTATTACATCAACTAACTACCACACGATATTGATTAACAATTTTATAGACAGTGATTTTTATGATGTAATTCTCTACTTTCGGATTGATGGATAATTTTATTGACAGTGATTTTTACTATATTTTTGTTGGACATGTTCTCTCTGTATTGCAACCATTATATCAACTAGAGGGTTTCTGGCTACTCGGTTATGACAATTATATATAAAATATAAATTATATATCAACTAAAAATGTTTTCTTTTAAATATCCAATAATATGTATGAGATTTTGAGAAAGACTATGAGTTCTTGCATCGTTGATGAGGGGAAAACCATACGATGGGCTGTCTTTGTAGGTGAGAAAGTTGAAGTGTATTATGAAATGTGAGGAAAAGAGGCGAGTAAGTGATTCTGTATGCAGGATGTCAAATTTTGTGTATCTCATTTAACGAAAATGTATAAGAAGTTTCATCAAAAGATGTATATGAAGTCAATGACATCAAGACAACTCGTATCTCATTCCTGCATATTGATTGCGTTATGGTTGTATCATGTAAAATAACATGTTCTACATTTTGTTTCAGCCATAGTAAATATAGTAAATATAATGTTAACCCTTCTAACGTATTAAATAATATAATTAGGTCTCCTCTAATGAGGTATTTGCGTAAAGAATAGATTTGTGACCTTGATATAATTTCTGTTTAATTATTTTATTTATACTAAATGATTTTTAACATTTGATAGTATTACATTCACTAAGTTTTGAATTGTTTTTTGCGTGTTAAACCATATATTGTATGATCTAATATTCAATACAATCTAAACAAATTCAACATACACATATAATTAGAAAATTATGCGATATATAAAAACAATGTTCATAAATTTACAATAGGAAGAAAAAGAACTATGACTTAGTATTCCATAGAAAAATTATAAATTAGTTATACATATTTAACAAAAATACAAAGATTTTAAAATGTTATGAAGATGTTAACATATAAAAGCGGTCATATAATTAAAATGTACATAACTTCATAATTTTATTAATAATAAGTTACAGATGGGTTTGTTTTTGTGTCAAATTTATACTATTAATTGGGAAATGATTTTTCGCTTCGAACTCTCACGTTAAATGTTAGAGAGCTTAATATCATTTATACCGTAATGAATAAAATATATATATTAACCAAAAATAAAATAAAAAATAATTTTTGAATTAGATAAGTGATTAAAATTAATAATACTAAGAATTATCCAAAACCTACAAATTATATTTTAAAACAAAAGATAATTCATATATATACTGTGTTGTTATCCAAATTTTTTAACAAAAGTTCAAAATAAAATTAAGAAAACAGAAAACACATAACTAAATATTAATCAAGTAAAATTCTTAATTTTATATAATTAAAAGAGAATATTGATTGATTTCTAAGATTTATTTATTAATAGTGGATATAGTGTAAACATAAATAATAATTTATCACTATAATATTTTAGTAATTATAAAATGTCTATGCCCGCATGCGCGGGCGAAACACCTAGTTAATTAATAAATATCCATAACATTTATATAGCAAATCAATTGTTTCCTAAAAATAATATAGTTAGCAAGAATATAGGAAATTGCCTCATTGTTAACTATTTACTTAATCTTATATTTAATATTGAGTATTTTGCAAGTTCGGTTAAATAGATTTTACTGGAAAGAAAATACAGATAATTTATTATTTAGCTAAATATAGATAGTTAGGGAAAATCATGTCACTATATTAATGTTAATTAATATTTGATATCGTAAAGATATTTTGTTTGAGTTCTAATTAATTAATTTGGTTTGTTGTGAAAGCTTAAGAAAAATCGATTTGATTTGTTTTTTTTTTTTTTTTTGAGAAAGGTTAGCAACAGTCGATTTGTGTAGTTGGTTGGAAGCGTAAACATAAATAAATATATATGTAGATTGGTAATATTTTACATGGATTAATGATTTACACTGATTTTTATACAGATACATCTTAATGTTATATATGGGAAGAAGTTGTAAACTATACAGATAATATTAAGGTAAAAAAAAAAATTCATACGATATTTTTTTGGACTTATTGAGACCTAGCTCTATGAGAGGTGAATGAACATTGGTTTAATAGAAAATGGAAATTCAATTTTATTTCAAAATTATTTTAATAGAGAATGGAAGTTAATTTTTTCTCAGGACAACAAATAATTTCGAAATTATTGTTCTAGATTTTTTTATGATAACAAATATATAATTTCCTTGTGCAAAAAAAAAAGAAATAATTTCAGAATTGATTTAATGCAGGAGAGAAGTTAAATTTTATTTTAGGAAAACACATTAACTAAACTGAAAAAGACATGCATTAAAATAGGAAGCAATTAATAGTTTAGATGGCATCTTGTGTAAATAACACTAAAACTAAGGGCATTTTCTAAGTGTACTTCTATTTTAATAATATAGATGGTTTTTAAAACCGAAAATAAGAAAAAGATTGCTAAGTCTGAAATAGGGAAATATATAGTACTTTTAAAACTGTAAAGTGTCAGGAAGTAGAGTTGGGTTGACGATTTGACAGCTTTGTTAGTTTTATATTTTAATATTTAGATAATGAAAATACGACTAATGGATTATATGTTTTCATTTGGAGTTCATTTTGGTACTTTATAGTTTAGCATGATTTTATTATGATATAAGGCTGGACCAATTAATACCTAAAGTATACTGAAAACAGGGGAAAAAGTAAAATACCTTTATGATTCTCTATTTGAAAATTTAAAGCAAGCCTATTTCTAGGTATTTCGACATATCTTATTCAAATTTCTATAAAATATATATTGTCATTTTAATATTTGGAAAAAGCTAAAGTATATAAAGAATTTTAAATATAATTTAAATGGACTATAAAACCAAATCGAGTCCGTAAAGATGTGAATCAAACCCAAAAAAAAATTTAATATTATCCAGTTATGGCTGAAATCTTTGTTTATAAAAGCTAAAATCTGCGTAAACCCAAACCGAATCATAACATATATATATGGTTCTAAGAGATGGTCAGCATTGATGTAAATATTGCGTTATGGTTTGTCACGATATAATAACATCTGCCTTTTTACAAAGCGTGCTTAATATAAGCTGTCAAACTATTTTCACTATTACGTTCTCCTGCGAAGAGTGCGTGGCAGTAAATAGCTCTTTAAAACTTGGAAACAGGAAAGTATTTCAAAAGTCTGAAATAAGAAATGCAAAGTATTTATGGAATTGCAAAGAGACGGAAGGAGAGTTGGGTCGACGGTTTCCGCGGCTTTGTAACTTCAGTCACGGGCGGCGACTACCATCTTTGCATTTAACAGCAGATGCATTTGGTTCATCGCCTTGACCATCACCTTGTTGCTGGCATAAGCAGATACTTGGTCACCTTCCTCTTCAACAAATGAAGCTTCATTGGTGTCGAAAGTCTGGAAAGCATAGGAACATATGTTAGTATAAAATGACACTTATGATAACGTGCTTGGATTTATATCATAATAATGAGTGTTTTGTGTATTATGGGTTGTAAAAATCAATCCCGGAAATGTATTGAGTATGAGTGCACATAACCAACATAAACCAATATTTTCGACATATATAACAAACAACGAAATATTTATGGATTCACAGTTGTGACCACCATAACAGACTGGGTTCTATCACCGAGCTGATGGATCACCGACACATTGCCGCAGGTTCCTCCCATAAGGACAGGTATACCACAATGGTCCTGTAAATTACTGATTACTATAAGGATGCCATGTGCAAAGAGTTGATTAAAAGGCGGCTATGTTAACTACGGTTCGATGTGGCGAACCACAACTCATAACTTCGACCTTGGACAGAATGAATTTGCCCAACGACATCTGCCATGTGATAAACAAATTAATATATCAGTATAAATCATCAATATTAATTCATATAAAATACTAATTTATTCAATAATAATCATATATATAGCAATCAAACAGTACAATAAAACTAAGAACGCCATCTCCCGTCAGACCACATATATTTGAATGCTATTTTGTAAATTTGTCTCAATTTATAAAGATAAAGGTTACGGTCTTGAAGACCCATACACACATGTCAGAATATGAAAGAATCTAAGCAAAAAATATATTCTAATACATATCCTAGATTCTTGTACTCACGATCAAAGAACAAAAAGGTTGACAACTTTTGATAGTGATTTGCTCACATGTTATTTCTATCATCATGCCAAGTATCTTTTGGACTTACTAAGCTACTTTCAACAAATGGAAAAAACAGAAGAATTATGAGCTATTGCGGGACAATGGAACCTCATGAGAGACCATGGTTGATTCTCGTTCTTCCGCACTGAAACAGGATCAGGAGAGCACACCTATTCTTGACCAATAACCACTATACCTGAAGAGTTAATTAGCTACACTATGGTAAGTATTATAAACTAAGCAAACTTCTCGCTCTCAAGGTTAACAAATCTTACCATCATCGATGAATCCTAAACCAAGAACAGGGACTGCAGATACCGAGGACTGTGTTGGGGTCTTTGATATCCAAGAAGGATCGATATATTCTGTTTGACATCTCTTGTTGTGTTAAGGATCACAAGCCGCCCGTCTACCAACTGTGATCAAAATAACAAAATTCATCAAGATTATGCAACATAACCAGCTCAGAGAGTTGATGGTTCACTGCTCGACCAGGGAATTCACAAATATTCATCATATACATTCCCCACCTAACATGAGAAAGCTATTTGTTTTTTTTTTGAACAAATGAGAAAGCTATCTATTTAAAAGACCGTTATTGTGTGAAAGGATTTAGATGATGCTCAACTTACGAACAACGCTTGCTAGGCTTAAAACAATAAAGAAGAATTTGATGCATGTCCGTTTAGTTCTCATAAAGCTTTCACATCTTCTTCTTTAGAAGAGAATGTGACATAAGCAAACCCTTTTGATGTGTGTAAATGGAGCTGCGTCAAGAAATGCCAAACTAAAAATGGTGTTGAAAGTTAAGAGACTAACCTCCAAGTACTCTGCCATATTGAGAAAATGGTAGGGTAAGAGCTTGAAAATGGTCTTCCTCAGCATGAATTTTTGGAGGTTGATCACAGGGAGCATTGTCCATGATGCATCAATTGTTGTTTGGGGGGGGGGATGAATCGGATCACAAAAGGATTGTCTGTTGTCTTGTACATATTCGTGTATCTAGCAATTTCGAAGCGTGAAACTTTGGCGATGGAACCACTTCGCAAAGATGGACGGTAGTGATGGAGCGGCAGGAAAGAATCAATGGATCACAGAATTCTGAAAACAAAACAAAGTGTCAACTTAAATCATTAGGCTTTGTGAAAAAGTTAGGATCGAAAGTAATATGCTTATTGGTACCATACCTACTCTGAAAACAAAACAAAGTGTTCACCATCCACCGATCCGGAGCACCGAAAGCTGATTGTGCAACAACAGCATCGGAGGAAGACATTTTCAATTTCTACGCTCGATAAAAAATATAAACTGGCGGTGGTTGCAAAGGCTCATCCAAGTCTCAACCATCTCATTTATAGATTTTACGGCGAAGAAAGCGAAGAGTCGGAATGGTTCTGAGAGAGTTTAATGTGAATAACACTAATTGTCGAATTAAAGAAAACAGTGAACGGCAGGGAAGGTAAAAAGGTGAGAGGAGAAACTTTGCCGGGTAAGGAAAACGAAGTCGGCGAGAGTTCAACTCTGGAAAGAAGAAGACGATGAAGCCCTAGCGACTGAAACACAAAAACGCAGAATTGTATCATATGATTCACTATCAGACCAAACACAGAGGCCCAAACCAAAATATGAGACAAAACATGGAAGCCCAGACCAAACTATAATTTCTGATTAATTGAACCAACATGTTGGGAATCAGACCAAACCACAAACCCCAGAACACAAACCCACAAAAGCCCAACCCAAATCAATCACTAAATGACGTGGAAAAACAGCTTCAACCCTATTGGTCGAATGAAAATAATGCTTAATCCTTATTGGTTGATTTTCCTGTCCCATGTGGCATCAGTAAGAGAGCTTGTTTTAGTCCTTTTAATATTAGTTAGATATTAGAACTTTCAATATGTTTTTCATCATATAATATACAAAAAGTGCATCTCTTAAAAAATAAATACCATAATGTAGAATCTTTTACATCTTGATAACTAGACTACAATGCTTCTATCGGTTAATCTTATATATTAAAGGAGAAGTCACAACCTTAATTCATGTGTGATATTTTTTAAAATAGACCTTCCCTAGAGAATTTTATTTCATTTATTCTAACTAACATTTTGGCATATCACATCTTAAATAATTGACATATATAACAACTTCACCTATAAAAAAGTTTTATATTTTTAATTACAAAAATCTGTTGACAAAAAAAATCTAACCAAATCTTATTAAATTTTTAAATATTTTTACAAATTGATGCATTAATTAATTTTGTAATTAGTAATATACTATTATTATAAATTAATGTTAATTAAGATTTTATTACAAAATAAAAAATAAAATTTTTATATTATTTTCTTAAACTTTCTAATTATAGTCTATATTTTGAAAAATTCTAACAAATCTGTTTAAAATATTTTAACGGGATCTTAATTTTCAAAAATTATATGTAAATATTTTCACTAATTTCGAAATTAGTTATGAAATATTATTATATATTTATAAATTTAAAAATATAAACTCTATCCTATTTTATCTATTATATAATCATAATCAATCATTTTAAGTGAAAATTAGTATATTGAACTACATATAATAAAATTATATGAAATTGTTAAATTTATATAATTTATTTTTTTAATTATTTATGTTCAAAATATAATATGTATGTAACACATGTTAACATTAGTAAACTATATAATACATGTAAAATAATTAATATGTATTTCATTAAAGCTAACAATATAAAATATTTTAATCATGATATATTTTTATTTTAAATATATATATATATAAATTTTTTAACAAACCTGTTGAAAAATATTTTACCAATTTATTAATTTTCAAAAGTTTATGCTAATATTTCAACTTAATTAGGAATGAAATATTATTATATATTTATAAATTTATAAAATTAATGTTTTATAAATTAATGTTTTATAAAAATTATAAATATAAAATATTTATGATAAAAATATAATCTGATGACATAATGACTTAACATTCACAAACTATATAATACATGTATACAAATTAACATATTTTAGAATTTAGTATATAAATAATATATTATCTGAAATGAAAAAACGTAAAAAATATTCCTAATAGGAAATTCGGCTTTGAAGGTTGGCGGGTTAAAATTGAGCATATATTTAATAAAAATAATTTTTAATATGTTGTTTAATGCATATATTAATTTGTTAAATAAAAAATACAAATATAATATGATAAATATTTAATAAGAAGCGACAAATATATATGACAGTTTTAAACAATTGATTAATTACAACATGTAAACTATAAAATTATTATATTGAACTAAATATAATAACGTTACATTAAATTTATAAATTTAAAAATATAAACTCTATCCTATTTTATCTATTATATAATCATAATCAATCATTTTAAGTGAAAATTAGTATATTGAACTACATATAATAAAATTATATGAAATTGTTAAATTTATATAATTTATTTTTTAATTATTTATGTTCAAAATATAATATGTATGTAACACATGTTAACATTAGTAAACTATATAATACATGTAAAATAATTAATATGTATTTCATTAAAGCTAACAATATAAAATATTTTAATCATGATATATTTTTATTTTAAATATATATATATATATATAAATTTTTTAACAAACCTGTTGAAAAATATTTTACCAATTTATTAATTTTCAAAAGTTTATGCTAATATTTCAACTTAATTAGGAATGAAATATTATTATATATTTATAAATTTAAAAATATAAACTCTATCCTATTTTATCTATTTTATCATAATATTAATTCATATTAAATGAAATTATTATATTTGAAATAGTTATATAAACATTTAAAAATATGATTAACATTAAAATGTATGATCTAATATATATATATAAATTTTTTAACAAACCTGTTGAAAAATATTTTACCAATTTATTAATTTTCAAAAATTATATGTAAATATTTTCACTAATTTCGAAATTAGTTATGAAATATTATTATATATTTATAAATTTATAAAATTAATGTTTTATAAATTAATGTTTTATAAAAATTATAAATATAAAATATTTTAATCATGATATATTTTTATTTTAAATATATATATATATATATAAATTTTTTAACAAACCTGTTGAAAAATATTTTACCAATTTATTAATTTTCAAAAATTATATGTAAATATTTTCACTAATTTCGAAATTAGTTATGAAATATTATTATATATTTATAAATTTAAAAATATAAACTCTATCCTATTTTATCTATTATATAATCATAATCAATCATTTTAAGTGAAAATTAGTATATTGAACTACATATAATAAAATTATATGAAATTGTTAAATTTATATAATTTATTTTTTTAATTATTTATGTTCAAAATATAATATGTATGTAACACATGTTAACATTAGTAAACTATATAATACATGTAAAATAATTAATATGTATTTCATTAAAGCTAACAATATAAAATATTTTAATCATGATATATTTTTATTTTAAATATATATATATATATATATATAAATTTTTTTAACAAACCTGTTGAAAAATATTTTACCAATTTATTAATTTTCAAAAAGTTTATGCTAATATTTCAACTTAATTAGGAATGAAATATTATTATGCATTAATATATATAATATATTCAATTATAATTTATAAAATAAAAATAAAGTTTTTATCTTATTTTATCTATTTTATCATAATATTAATTCATATTAAATGAAATTATTATATTGAACTAAATATAATAACGTTACATTAAATTTATAAATTTATAAAAATTATAAATATAAAATATTTATGATAAAAATATAATAATGATGACATAATGACTTAACATTCACAAACTATATAATACATGTATACAAATTAACATATTTTAGAATTTCAGATATAAATAATATATTATCTGAAATGAAAAACGAAAAAATATTCCTAATAGGAAATTCGCTTTGAAGGTTGGCGGGTTAAAATTGAGCATATATTTAATAAAAATAATTTTTAATATGTTGTTTAATGCATATATTAATTTGTTAAATAAAAAAATACAAATATAATATGATAAATATTTAATAAGAAGCGACAAATATATATGACAGTTTTAAACAATTGATTAATTACAACATGTAAACTATAAAATTATTATATTTGAAATAGTTATATAAACATTTAAAAATATGATTAACATTAAAATGTATGATCTAATATATATATATATATATATATATATATAACTGAAAACAAACACCAGCATGATTCTTGTGAATCAAGGTCTAGTAATACTTTAAATTGGAATAAATTTTGTAATTTTATATAGTTACATTTTTCAGATTTTGGGCTCAGTTAATAATATTTTAAATTTATATAATTTTATATATATCATAAGTTACCTTTTAGATTTTGAATACTATTTCTTATACTAATTTACATATTTAAATTACGATTTGTTTTAAAAATTAATGTTTTATAAATTAATGTTTTATAAAAGGTTAGGAGACTATTGGACGAAGAAAGAGAGAAGTAGTTGTCCGGCGAGAGCTGTCGGGCGCTGGCGTCGATCCATCGCCAGAGCTCCGGTGACCGTAAAGTTTTGGTCTTCGCCCATCGGGTCTCCTCTCCTCCGCCAGCTCGAGCTCTGAGTCAGTCCCTTCGGCGCTCTCGAACTTGGAGTAATGGTGGTTGCGGTGGGTTTATCACGGTGAGGCTTCGCCTGTATTTTGGTGTTGTGTCTCGAGAGGCGGAGGCTCCTACAGCTTCGCCGACGCTTGTCCCGAGTGGAGGCCGAGGCTTCCCGCTGCCGCTTGCTTTTGTCACCGGAGGGTAAAGGCTTCTCTTCTTGGCTGTTGGTTCTAGTTGGTCCAGATTCTGGATCTGTTTTGAGGGTGTCGGCGCCGCTTCTGTGTTCAGCGTTCTCTGTAGTGTTATGGGGTCATCGACCGCTTACTCGGATGAAGCTCTGAAGCATGAAGCTCTTTAGAACGATGATGAAGCTCGGAAGAAAAGTGTTGGTTACGTCGGAGGTTAGTCGGACTCTTGAGCTACATATAATAAAATTATATGAAATTGTTAAATTTATATAATTTATTTTTTTAATTATTTATGTTCAAAATATAATATGTATGTAACACATGTTAACATTAGTAAACTATATAATACATGTAAAATAATTAATATGTATTTCATTAAAGCTAACAATATAAAATATTTTAATCATGATATATTTTTATTTTAAATATATATATATATATATATATAAATTTTTTTAACAAACCTGTTGAAAAATATTTTACCAATTTATTAATTTTCAAAAAGTTTATGCTAATATTTCAACTTAATTAGGAATGAAATATTATTATGCATTAATATATATAATATATTCAATTATAATTTATAAAATAAAAAATAAAGTTTTTATCTTATTTTATCTATTTTATCATAATATTAATTCATATTAAATGAAATTATTATATTGAACTAAATATAATAACGTTACATTAAATTTATAAATTTATAAAAAATTATAAATATAAAATATTTATGATAAAAATATAATACGATGACATAATGACTTAACATTCACAAACTATATAATACATGTATACAAATTAACATATTTTAGAATTTCGTATATAAATAATATATTATCTGAAATGAAAAAAACGTAAAAAAATATTCCTAATAGGAAATTCGGCTTTGAAGGTTGGCGGGTTAAAATTGAGCATATATTTAATAAAAAATAATTTTTAATATGTTGTTTAATGCATATATTAATTTGTTAAATAAAAAAATACAAATATAATATGATAAATATTTAATAAGAAGCGACAAATATATATGACAGTTTTAAACAATTGATTAATTACAACATGTAAACTATAAAATTATTATATTTGAAATAGTTATATAAACATTTAAAAATATGATTAACATTAAAAATGTATGATCTAATATATATATATATATATATATATATATATAACTGAAAACAAACACCCGCGCAGTTGCGCGGATCAAGGTCTAGTAATACTTTAAATTGGAATAAATTTTGTAATTTTATATAGTTACATTTTTCAGATTTTGGGCTCAGTTAATAATATTTTAAATTTATATAATTTTATATATATCATAAGTTACCTTTTAGATTTTGAATACTATTTCTTATACTAATTTACATATTTAAATTACGATTTGTTTTAAAAAAATTAATGTTTTATAAAAATTAATGTTTTATAAAAAGGTTGGGGAGACTATTGGACGAAGAAAGAGAGAAAAGTATATCTAAAGCTGGGTCCGGCGAGCGGCCGGCGCGTGAGCGTGCGATCCATCGCCAGAGCTCCTTCGGTGACCGTAAAAGTTTTGGTCTTCGCTTCCATCGGGTCTCCTCTCCTCTCCGCCTTGCCCGAGCTCTGGAGTCAGTCCCTTCGTGGCGTTTCTGAACTTGGAGTAATGGCGTGGTTGCGGTGGGGTTTATCACGGTGAGGCTTCTCGTCTGTATTTTGGTGTTGTGTCTCCGAGAGGCGGAGGCTCCTACAGCTTCGTCGACGTCGGTTCTCGTGTCCGGGAGGTGGAGGCTTCGTTAGATCTGCTGTCGTCGGTTTTGTCACCGGAGGGTAAAGGCTTCTCAGTCTTGCGCTGTTGGTTCTAGTTGGTCCGTATTCGTTGGATCTGTTTTGAGGGTGTCGGCGCCCGTTTCTGTGTTCGCGGTTCTCGGTTCGTGTGTTATTGGGGTCATCGATCTGTTTACTCGGATGAAGCTCTCGTTGAAGGCGATGAAGCTCTTTAGTGAACGATGATGAAGCTCGGAAGAAAAGTGTTGGTTACGTCGGAGGTTAGTCGGACTCTTGAGCTCCGACGGGAAGAGGTTTGCGGTGGAGTAGTTCCGGCGACAGTTCCAAGAGTTATCGGTCGAGTTGAGAGGGAAGCGATACGTGTCGTTCTGATGGCCTAGATCTTTACACGTGTCCGGTCTCTTCGACGGTTTGACATGCGGAATTGCCCAGTTTAGTCTGGTTTGGTTTTTCAGACCCATCGGTTTAGTCGTGGTTTGGTCCGTCCTTTTGGTTTATCGAGATTTCAGTTTGTTGGACTTTTGTTGTATGGGGTGGTTCTTGTACTTGGGCTTGGCCCGTTTTTTATTTTTAATATTAAAATTCTTGGAAAAAAAAAAAGGTCGGTTTGGGTTGGGTTAGAGTTTGGGCTTACCTGACAAATGTCCAGACAATTTTTTTTGTTTGGAATTATGTAATCCACTGAACTTGTGGATATGAATCGCATACGTAGAAGTAGCAGAAACACTTGAGGATATGGTTGCTGTTTCAATCCCTTCCTCCAAAATTTAGAGAAAGTAAAGATCCTTTCTTCTTCCCCCTCTCTCATTTATACACAGCCCCTCTCTCTCTCTCTCAAAGAAGAAGAAGAAGCATAGAGTTACAATGGCTTCAACCTCCCTACGCTCTTCACTGTTCTACGGATCCAACATCATAATCTCATCCCCCACTCCCAAAACCACAAAACCCTCTTTCCCCTTCTCCTTCAGAACTCGATCATCTCTCGATGACAACAGATCTATAAAGTCACTACCTTCACGAGCAGCCTTAGCAGCCATCCTCTTCTCCTCGATCTCCCCCTCCCCAAAAGCCTTAGCTTTAGACGAACCTGCTATCCCCACCCAACCCATCGTCAAATTTCTTTGTATTACTTTGGTAAACCATTGAGATTGATAAAGATATCTCATTACCTTCTAGAAATCAAGTATTTTTGCATTCGGCTCTTGTGACGTGTGAATTCCCATCTTGGATCTCATGCGAAATTATGGACTGATGTTTGATCTATCTCGGATTGAATTTACTAATTTATCTATTTAGAGGATGTTAGTCACTAGTTTTTAGTGATAGCAATAACAAGATATGCAACTTTTTCCACCTTTCACAAATCGAAATTCATTAACCGGATATCGACTGTTGTGGTTGGTTTATCCACTAATCCAAACAACCCAAACCAAACCGGTGAAAATGTAGTTGTGTGATTTAGAAAAGGTATATGCATATAGGCAATTTTCGTTTGCATGTCGCAGAACATGACATAATATATAGCAGAAAACATAATGAAATTGAGTTATATATCCTTTTAGCTAATTTCTCAAATATTCGATGGCCTGAGATGCAATTATTTATAAATATTATCTGATTAATATAAATAGTTGTTTTCAAACTTGAATTAAAGTTTCGTCGGGAAGTTGTCTCTCACTTTAACAAAAGCAAGTAGCCAAAGCAGAAAAAGTGAAACTGATGCCTTTAATTTCCGGAATGAAGAAAAAGCTAATCCGAATATATTAAATAAAGAAGACAAATACTCTGCGACCATTGTTACACCAATAAAGCAAAACACAAAGTTGGACTCTTTACTCACTGTATTCTCTTCACACGCTTTCCTCCTCCTTCTCGTGACTCTCAAAAGCACAAAAAAAGAATTTGTAATTTTATATTAGATTCATAGAAAATCTAAAGAGCATCGATGTTCCTGTGATCTTCAATGGGTCTTTGCTCAGCTCAGCTTGCTGTAACATGCTTTTCATAGTACTAGTACCTCATGCTCTGTCTCAAGTTGCAGGTACACTCTTTGCCCATAATCTGTTCGTTAAAATGCTTCAACGAGTTTTTTCTTAATGTTTTGATGTGTAATCACAAAGCTTTTATCTTTATAACAAGGGTCAACTCAATTATGGAATGCCTATGTTTTGCAGAGTTTATAAGTATAGATTGTGGTGGCTCAAGTAACTACACGGACCCCAAAACTGGACTAGGATGGGTTTCAGATTCAGAGATCATCCCACAGGAAAGCCAGTAACCTTAGCCAACACCAATTCGAGCTCGTTGCAATACACTAGGAGAAGAGATTTTCCAACGGATAACAAGAAGTATTGTTACAGGCTCAGCACCAAAGAGAGGAGGAGTACATTGTCAGGACAACGTTTCTCTACGGTATCTTGGGTAGTGAAGAAGCTTACCCAAAGTTTCAACTCTACTTAGATGCAACGAGGTGGGCTACAGTGAGTGTTACTGAGGTCAATAGGGTGTATGTTGAGGAGTTGATTGTGAGGGCAACTTCGAGTTATGTGGATGTGTGTGTGTGCTGTGCTATCACTGGCTCTCCTTTCATGTCTACTCTGGAGCTTCGACCGTTGAATCTCTCCATGTATGCCACTGATTATGAAGATAATTTCTTCTTGAAGGTTGCTGCTAGAGTCAATTTTGGTGCTCCAAGCATGGATGCATTGAGGTAAAACCTTATTACAGCTCTTCTTTGTGTGAAAATGCTGAAAAAGTTTCTCTTTTAGGTACCCAGATGATCCATATGACAGAATCTGGGAGTCAGATGTTAATAGACGGCCAAACTATCTCGTTGGTGTAGCTCCTGGGACGATAAGAATCAACACATCAAAGCCTGTAAACACGTTGACCAGAGAGTATCCTCCTATGAAAGTCATGCAAACAGCAGTAGTTGGCACTCAAGGACTGATCAGCTATAGATTAAACCTGGAGGACTTCCCTGCCAATGCTCGTGCATATGCTTACTTTGCTGAGATTGAAGACCTTGGTGCTAATGAAACCAGGAAATTTCAGTTGGTTCAACCGTATTTCCCTGGCTATAGTAATGCAGTGGTGAATATCGCTGAGAATGCTAATGGTAGCTACACTCTCTATGAACCTAGCTACATGAATGTGACTTTTGATTTTGTTTTGTCCTTCTCGTTCGGGAAGACAAAGGATTCTACGAGGGCAGCTCCTTAATGCGATTGAAATTAGCAAGTATCTACAGATATCTTTGAAAACTGATAAGAATGATGGTGAGTTACCGAGGCTGCTGCCTTGAAATTTTTCTCTATATTGTTTGCCTATTTATGAAAGAGCTTACCAAAGATTACTATTACTGCAGTGTCTGTTCTTGATGCAATTCGGTCGATGTCTCCTGGTAGCGATTGGGCCAATGAAGGAGGAGACCCTTGTGTCCCAGTTCTTTGGTCGTGGATAAGCTGTAGCTCAACCTCGCCACCTAGAGTCACGAAAATGTAAGACTATAAAACAGAGTTTTACATTAGAAGACAGAGTTTTGTGAGATTTTATTCTTGAGATGATGCATATTTGACCCTATTGTGTGCATTTTACAACAGTGCTCTATCGAGGAAAAATATAAGGGGTGAGTTTCTGCCTGAGATCAATCATATGGAGGCATTGACAGAGTTGTAAGTGGTTTTGATGCTGTATTAAACGATATTGTCTTGGATTAGTCTCTATTTGTCTTTCCATACTTGAGTAAAATTGTAATTTTATAGGCGGCTTGATGGTAATGGTTTGACTGGTGTCCTTCGGACTTGAGCAAACTTGTCAACCTGAAAATCATGTAAGCTTGCCAATAAATTCCCTTGTAGAGATACTCGAATACCAAAAGCTACTTTGCTGCCTCTCTACAGGCATCTAGAAAACAACCAACTTAGTGGATCACTCCCAGCATACCTTGGCCATCTACCAAACCTACAAGAATTGTAAGTAATCACAAATTTGGTTGCTCTAGCGGTTGACTTAATACTGATACTCTGGCTACAACTATCCACTCTATACTTGGCAGTTTAAACAAATGTTATTATCTGGCAGGTTCATAGACAATAACTCTGAGGAAGGATTCCAGCTTTGCATTGGGGAAAGTTTTGTTCAAGTGAGTATGCTTACAAGTTGATTTGTTGAACACAAAAGCTACCCTTTTGTCAACAGATTGATTTCAACACGACTGTTGGAACTTTTTAGTCTATATATGCAGGAAATGAAATAAGCTTACCTAAGCTCAAAGTTCTCCATTTTGTTAATATAGATTCCTCTTCAAGTGGTAACTCTCACCTTTAACATGTTTTTCTCCAGGTATAATAATAATCAGAGCTTCAGAACGAGGGAAAGCAAAAGCACTATTGGCTGATACTAGGGATATCAATAGCAGCTGTTGCAATTCTATTGCTGCTAGCTGGAGGAGGTCTTGTTTTACTCTATGTTCTCAGGAAAAGAAAAGTGCTGACAAAGGTATATATATATATATATATATATATATATATATGTAGGTCTTGATTTGTTATCAGGTTTCCTCGAAGTGGAGGGTTGTCTTACTCATGTTTCTTTCAGGTAACTCCACGGGGACTAAAAAGTTTGGCAGCTTATTCAGCTGTGAGGGGCGGACACTTGTTAGATGAAGGTGTAGCATATTTCATATCCCTTCCTATCCTTGAAGAGGCCACTGATAATTTCTCCAAGAGAGTTGGAAAAGTTTTGGGTCTGTCTACTATGGCAGGATGAAAGATGGGAAAGAAGTTCGGTCAAGATAACTGCAGATCCTTCTAGCCACTTGAACAGACAATTTGTCACTGAGGTTGCTCTGTTATCAAGAATCCACCACAGGAACTTGGTGCCTTTGATTGGATACTGTGAAGAAGCAGATAGGCGTCTATTGGTTTACGAATATATGCACAATGGAACCTTGGGAGATCACTTACACGGTAATATTTCTTCCTCCTAAATTTGTTTTTTCATTCTGTTGACGACTCATGAACTCAATCCCTGACAGGTACAAGCGACTACAAGCCATTAGACTGGCCAACTCGGCTACAAATTGCACAAGATGCTGCCAAAGGTTTGAAATAACATTTCAAGAATATCGTTTTGTGTGGCTATGTTATGAATCCATTGGACAGACAAAACTTCAGATTCTTACAGGTCTTGAATACTTGCATACTGGCTGCAATCCTAGCATCATTCATAGGGATGTGAAGTCAAGCAATATACTCCTGGACATCAACATGAGAGCCAAAGTATCTGACTTTGGACTCTCGAGGCAGACGGAGGAAGACGTGACTCATGTGTCCAGTGTCGCAAAAGGAACCGTTGGTTACCTTGATCCAGAGTAAAGCCACCAACAGAACCTCACTATTTGTTTCTGAACTTTGACTGATACTGCATTGTTGTGACAGGTACTATGCTAGCCAGCAGCTGACAGAGAAGAGCGATGTCTACAGTTTGAGTTGTTCTCTTTGAGTTACTCTCTGGAAAGAAACCAGTCTCAGCTGAAGATTTTGGTCCTGAACTTAATATAGTTCACTGGGCAAGATCACTGATCCGTAAAGGAGACGTGTACGGGATCATAGATCCATGTATAGTAGGCAACGTGAAGATCGAGTCAATCTGGAGAGTGGCAGAGGTGGCAAACCAATGCGTTGAGCAGCGTGGGCATAACAGGCCAAGGATGCAGGAAGTGATTGTGGCCATACAAGAGGCGGTCAGGATCGAGAGAGGAAACGAGAACGGGCTAAAGTCATCGAGTTCGAGCAGCTCAAAGGCGCAGACATCTCGTAAGACGTTGCTCACTAGCTTCCTCGAGATGGAGAGTCCTGACATCTCAAGAAACAGCTTAGCTCCAGCAGCTAGGTGACGAGTCCTTCTCCTCTTGAAGGCTCAAGCTCTCATATTTTTGTACACTTTGTGGGAGTTACTATCTTCATATATATGATGAATGTGTGTGTTGTATGTAATGCAGTATGTGTATTTTTAATGTATCGACACACTTTCTTACATTAACTCTATAGATAATGAAAACTAGAACCACCAAAGCCGTGCGCCAACATCAGATGATTCTGAATTTTATTATAACACTCAGACAGGGAAGGACGCACATACATATATGCTTAAAATACTCGAAAAACTAAGCGTTTCTTCTACAGTATTGAGACATAATATAGATAGAGACTGAGTTCGGCAAGATTACCTTAAAGTCTTATACTTTATGCTGAAGATTTTAGAGGAGAGCGAGATAGACAGTATTTATTTTACTTTGTTGTGGGATGATTGTGTTACATGCATCAAGTGGTGGCAACATATATATTTACGGGGTTGTGTACTTGTGTTACACGTAGAGAGCTGTTCGTCACCACTATTATCTATATGAGATTGGCATCAAAGATTTAGTGATCGACTTGTTGTATAACATTTTCAAATAGTATAGTTTTCTTCTTTTTCTGATGAACTAACATAGGCTTTTTGGTTATATATAGGCTAAAGCCCGATATAAGTAATAGTCACGACCATAGAATTAGTGACTAAGCTATTTTCAAATGATATAGTTTTTCCATGAATTGACATAGACTTTTTGGTTATATATATAGGATAAAGCGGATATAACTTATAGTGTGACACGGATTAATGACTAAACTATTTTCAAATGGTATAGTTTTTTGATGAACTGACATAGGTTTTTGGTTATATATATATAAGCGGATATAACTTATAGTCGACATATATAAGATTAGTGACTAAGCTATTTTGGCGAATTTTTATCTTTAAAAATAGAGTTAATGTCGTGTGATCCGCTAGACTACATATCATATATTCCTTCTTTACTTTGATTTATTCCAAAACTGAAATATGTTTTAGTTCACTGGGTAAACACCTCTACATTCTATAGATTTGACCTTTCTGGCGAGATCTCTGATCCGTAAAAGAATACGGGATCATAGATCCATGTATAGTGAGGCAACGTGAAGATCGAGTCAATCTGGAGAGTAGCAGAGTTAGCAAACCAATGCGTTGAGCAGTGGGCATAACAGGCCAAGGATGCAGGAAGTGATAGTGGATACAAGAGGCGGTCGGAGATCGAGAAGGAAGCGAGGCTTAAAGTCAGTTCGAGAGCAGCTCAAAGGCAATCATCTCAAGAGCGTTGCTCGCTAGCTTCCTTGAGATAGAGAGTCCTGACATCTCAAGAAACAGCTTGGCATCAAAGATTTAGTGATCGACTTGTTATTGTATAACATTTTCGATGAACGACATAGTTTTGGTTATATATATAGGCTAAAATCAGATATAAGTAATAAGTAATAGTGCGACACATAGGATTAAGATTAGTGACTAAGTTATTTTCAAATAGTATAGTTTTTTAGATAAACTAACATGTGTTTTTGGTTATATATACAAGCTAAATCGGATATAATTTATAATGTGGCACATAGGATTAGGATTAGTGACACATAAGATCGGCTAGACCACATATCATATATTCTTTTTACTTTAATTAGTTCCAAAACGAGATATGTTTTAGTTTGCTAACGTCTCACCTGAAGATTAGTTAAAAAAGTTAAAAAGATTATTTAAATTTATGAATTTTCTATAAAAAAGTTGAAAAGATTTCGGTTTGGGTCGGGTTAAAGAGTTTGGGCCTGAACGACAAATGGCAAGACTTACTTTTTTTTTCGGCGTCTTGTAATCCACTAAACATGTGGATATGAATCGCAAACGTAGACGAAGCAGAAACACTTGAGGATATGGTTGCTGTTTCAATCTCTTCCTCCAGAATTTTGAGAAAGTAAAGATCCTTTCTCCTTCCTCGTTTCTCATTTATATCCCTCAAAGACGAAGAAGTAGAGTTAGTCCCCATACAATGGCTTCAACCTCGTTACGCTCCTCACTCTTCTTCGGATCCAACGTCATAATCTCATCCCCACTCCCAAAACCACAAAACCCTCTTTCCCTTCTCCTTCAGAACTCGATCATCTCTCGATGACAAACCCTTAAAGTCCCTCCTTCACGAGCAGCGTTAGCAGCTATCCTCTTCTCATCATCAATCTCCTCCCAATCCCCAAAGGCCCTAGCTTTAGACGAACCCTTACCCCAACCCAACCCATCGTCATCGAAGCTCAATCACTCTCCCCTCTCCTCCTCTCTCCCTTTGCTCAAAACCAAGTGATTACAGCCCCCAACCCCAAAGCCCAATCGTCATCCTCCGATCTCCCCGACGGGTCCCAGTGGCGGTACAGCGAGTTCCTCAACGCGGTGAAGAAAGGCAAAGTCGAGAGAGTCAGATTCAGCAAAGACGGCTCCGTTCTCCAGCTCACCGCCGTCGATAACCGCCGCGCCTCCGTCGTGGTCCCCAACGACCCCGATCTCATCGATATCCTGGCCATGAACGGGGTTGATATCTCCGTCTCCGAGGGAGAGTCCGGCAACGACTTGTTCACCATCATCGGGAACTTGATTTTCCCGATCCTGGCCTTCGGTGGGCTCTTCTTGCTCTTCAGGAGAGCTGGTGGTGGGCCTGGTGGGCCTGGAGGGTTAGGTGGGCCGATGGATTTCGGTCGGTCCAAGTCCAAGTTCCAGGAAGTGCCGGAGACTGGTGTTTCGTTCGCTGATGTCGCTGGAGCCGACCAGGCTAAGCTCGAGTTGCAGGAAGTTGTCGACTTTTTGAAGAATCCGGACAAGTACACTGCCTTGGGCGCTAAGATTCCCAAAGGGTGTCTCCTTGTTGGTCCTCCTGGGACTGGTAAGACTCTGTTAGCTAGGGCCGTGGCTGGAGAAGCTGGAGTGCCGTTCTTCTCCTGTGCGGCTTCTGAGTTTGTTGAGCTTTTCGTTGGTGTTGGTGCGTCTAGAGTTAGGGATTTGTTTGAGAAGGCTAAGGCCAAGGCTCCCTGCATTGTTTTCATCGATGAGATTGATGCTGTGGGGAGGCAGAGAGGAGCTGGGATGGGAGGAGGGAATGATGAGAGGGAGCAGACGATTAATCAGTTGTTGACTGAGATGGATGGGTTCTCTGGTAACTCTGGTGTGATTGTGTTGGCTGCTACCAACAGACCTGATGTTCTTGACTCTGCGTTGTTGAGGCCTGGGAGGTTTGATAGGCAGGTGACGGTGGATAGGCCTGATGTTGCTGGCAGAGTTAAGATTCTTCAGGTTCATTCTAGAGGGAAGGCGATTGGTAAAGATGTGGATTTTGATAAGGTTGCGAGGAGGACTCCGGGTTTCACTGGTGCTGACTTGCAGAACCTGATGAACGAAGCGGCGATTCTTGCGGCTAGGCGTGAGCTTAAGGAGATAAGCAAGGACGAGATCTCTGATGCTCTTGAGAGGATCATTGCTGGACCTGAGAAGAAGAATGCTGTTGTCTCTGATGAGAAGAAGAGGCTTGTTGCATACCATGGTTAGCATTTTTTTTTTTCGAACTATATGTTGTTTGAGAGATGCTCGAGTTCTGAGCGAGTTTTTTTTGGAATTTGCAGAGGCTGGTCATGCTCTAGTGGGTGCACTTATGCCAGAGTATGATCCTGTTGCCAAGATTTCAATCATTCCTCGTGGCCAAGCTGGTGGGCTTACCTTCTTTGCTCCCAGTGAAGAAAGACTGGAGTCTGGATTGTACAGTAGAAGCTACCTCGAGAATCAAATGGCTGTTGCACTTGGTGGAAGGTTAGTTATTTAGTTAATGGCCTTCGAATTTACAAAAGGGTTTGATTGTGTTTAAAATCTCATGTATCTCTCTTTGTCTTGTCTCAGGGTTGCAGAGGAGGTGATCTTTGGGGATGACAATGTGACGACTGGAGCATCAAATGATTTCATGCAGGTGTCTCGTGTGGCGCGTCAAATGATCGAGAGGTTCGGGTTCAGCAAAAAGATTGGACAAGTTGCCGTTGGTGGTCCTGGTGGAAATCCTTCATGGGTCAACAAGTATGTATTTTGCTAAACGAACTTGGTTTCTCTGTTTCATCTTTTACCGTTTGTTACTTATCCCATGAAATGCCTTTTTTCTTTGTTTGCAGATGTCTTCACAGAAAGACTACTCAATGGCAACTGCTGATATAGTAGATGCTGAGGTGAGAGAGCTGGTGGAGAAGGCGTACAAGAGAGCCACAGACATCATAACAACTCACATTGATATCTTGCACAAGCTTGCGCAACTCCTGATCGAGAAAGAAACTGTTGATGGAGAAGAGTTCATGAGTCTCTTTATTGACGGCCAAGCTGAGTTGTATGTTTCTTAAATTCATCAAATTCCAAATTTGACGTTGCTTTACCATTAGCTGTTACTGTATACTAGACCATTACTCTTGCGTATATATTTTCTTTTGTAAAATACTCTGTTTCTACTTGGACTTCATCCACATGAGCCATCATACTTGGTTAAGCTTAGAATATTATGTTTTGTTGGCGATAGCAACTTCATATGGATAGGTGTTATTTTTAGTTATTTTGGGTAAGTTTAGATAGTTTAGACATGTTTGACAAAAAAAGAGAGTTTAGACATAAAGTACGAACTGAATTAAGTAGTCAGGTTACTTTGGTTCAAAATATCCAGTTACCACCCGGGTCCAGGAGACTCTACTTGACCCGACCCAATTGTTCATAAAACCCGAATGAAACTCCGGACCTGTTCTCAAAAGCTGAAGAAACTAATCTGTACCCAAATGCCCAAGCCTAATGATGATGTTAGATCTGTAACCATCTCGCCGTAGAGCCCCTTGCGAGTTTTAAAACACCGAATGGCAGAGAAAAGCAATATCTTAACAACTTATAAACTGTTATACAAAATGATTTGTGTTCATATACGTCCTCCAGCTACTCCTCAGTACACACATCAACACAAATATTTTGGAAGTGTAATGCAATATGTTTCAGTTTATGATCCTCTTGTCTTCCAAGACCTTGGCTTCTTTTAACATGGTAGCCGAGTCTTCGAGCATATTCAGCTTTGCAAGAGCCACGGCCTGAAGGTAGAGCGCAGTGGGCCAGTTCGGATAGACGCACTGTGCTTGCATCGCATCTCTGAGTGCTGCATCTGGTTGGTCACAGAAGAGGGAAGGCGATTGGTAAAGATGTGGATTTTGATAAGGTTGCGAGGAGGACTCGGGTTTCACTGGTGCTGACTTGCAGAACCTGATGAACGAAGCGGCGATTCTTGCGGCTAGGCGTGAGCTTAAGGAGATAAGCAAGGACGAGATCTCTGATGCTCTTGAGAGGATCATTGCTGGACCTGAGAAGAAGAATGCTGTTGTCTCTGATGAGAAGAAGAGGCTTGTTGCATACCATGGTTAGCATTTTTTTTTTTCGAACTATATGTTGTTTGAGAGATGCTCGAGTTCTGAGCGAGTTTTTTTTGGAATTTGCAGAGGCTGGTCATGCTCTAGTGGGTGCACTTATGCCAGAGTATGATCCTGTTGCCAAGATTTCAATCATTCCTCGTGGCCAAGCTGGTGGGCTTACCTTCTTTGCTCCCAGTGAAGAAAGACTGGAGTCTGGATTGTACAGTAGAAGCTACCTCGAGAATCAAATGGCTGTTGCACTTGGTGGAAGGTTAGTTATTTAGTTAATGGCCTTCGAATTTACAAAAGGGTTTGATTGTGTTTAAAATCTCATGTATCTCTCTTTGTCTTGTCTCAGGGTTGCAGAGGAGGTGATCTTTGGGGATGACAATGTGACGACTGGAGCATCAAATGATTTCATGCAGGTGTCTCGTGTGGCGCGTCAAATGATCGAGAGGTTCGGGTTCAGCAAAAAGATTGGACAAGTTGCCGTTGGTGGTCCTGGTGGAAATCCCTTCATGGGTCAACAAGTATGTATTTTGCTAAACGAACTTGGTTTCTCTGTTTCATCTTTTACCGTTTGTTACTTATCCCATGAAATGCCTTTTTCTTTGTTTGCAGATGTCTTCACAGAAAGACTACTCAATGGCAACTGCTGATATAGTAGATGCTGAGGTGAGAGAGCTGGTGGAGAAGGCGTACAAGAGAGCCACAGACATCATAACAACTCACATTGATATCTTGCACAAGCTTGCGCAACTCCTGATCGAGAAAGAAACTGTTGATGGAGAAGAGTTCATGAGTCTCTTTATTGACGGCCAAGCTGAGTTGTATGTTTCTTAAATTCATCAAATTCCAAATTTGACGTTGCTTTACCATTAGCTGTTACTGTATACTAGACCATTACTCTTGCGTATATATTTTCTTTTGTAAAATACTCTGTTTCTACTTGGACTTCATCCACATGAGCCATCATACTTGGTTAAGCTTAGAATATTATGTTTTGTTGGCGATAGCAACTTCATATGGATAGGTGTTATTTTTAGTTATTTTGGGTAAGTTTAGATAGTTTAGACATGTTTGACAAAAAGAGAGTTTAGACATAAAGTACGAACTGAATTAAGTAGTCAGGTTACTTTGGTTCAAAATATCCAGTTACCACCCGGGTCCAGGAGACTCTACTTGACCCGACCCAATTGTTCATAAAACCCGAATGAAACTCCGGACCTGTTCTCAAAAGCTGAAGAAACTAATCTGTACCCAAATGCCCAAGCCTAATGATGATGTTAGATCTGTAACCATCTCGCCGTAGAGCCCCTTGCGAGTTTTAAAACACCGAATGGCAGAGAAAAGCAATATCTTAACAACTTATAAACTGTTATACAAAATGATTTGTGTTCATATACGTCCTCCAGCTACTCCTCAGTACACACATCAACACAAATATTTTGGAAGTGTAATGCAATATGTTTCAGTTTATGATCCTCTTGTCTTCCAAGACCTTGGCTTCTTTTAACATGGTAGCCGAGTCTTCGAGCATATTCAGCTTTGCAAGAGCCACGGCCTGAAGGTAGAGCGCAGTGGGCCAGTTCGGATAGACGCACTGTGCTTGCATCGCATCTCTGAGTGCTGCATCTGGTTGGTCACAGAAGAGGTGACACATACTTCTTCGTGCATAAACAGTTGGAGAGATCATGATCCCTGTTTCTATGAACTGCAAAAATTCAGAACAACCTTTAATTAGAATTCAGGTGAATTTTATGTTTTGTGTTTTTTTTTTTTTTTTTTGACATGCCTGAGTATATTTTTCAATAGAAGATTGAAAATCTTTGTTACGAAAAGCTGAATCGCCTTGCTGTCTAGTGTTCCACACATCTTTTATCTGTTGTGACCATTGCTGAAAAGAGAGCTCACAAGCAACGTCGTCATTGTAATCTGCTGCCTCAAGAATCTGATGAAGAGCTGTGAGGTCAATACGGTGACAAGCATCGTAAAGTAGAGAAGTATCTGGTTCTTTTTCGGGGTTTTCGAGTTTCGAAATCCCAAGCATTTCATAGGAGGGAACATCTACTTTGTGTTGAAGTGTAGCAAGAACTGAGATGATATCTTTAATCTCCGGCCTGTCCTTTGGGTTTTTCTCTAGGCATTTGGATGCTAGTTCAAACACAGTGGCTGCTTCTTCGTCTGGATAGTTTCCTTCCAAGTGTGAATCTATGAAGACAGGTAAGTTTTGCTTTTGGATTGTGTCAACCGCCTGAAAATAGAAGAAGACATGTAAATGTTACAAACATATAGAACCAAACCAAATTTGCTAGAGAAAGTAGATCACTCACATGGCTTGGAGGGACATGTTTACCACTAACAAGATCCAAAAGAAACGTCCCAAAGCTGAAGACAACACTCTCTGGAATTAACGTACCTAACGTGTATTATATATACATCATTTGCCACAAAGAAGGTATACAAAACTGATGATTTTTTTTAAAGAACTATATACTTAGTGTAAGACATAAAACGTTACCATCTCTAAGATATTCCGGCGGTGTATAAGCAAGATTCGTGCTGAAGTTTTTGCCATCTTTGCTATTTTTCATCCATCCAAAACATGAAAGCCGAGGATTCCCATTCTGACTGACATAAAAATCTTAGCAGTTTTTCTAACCAAACTCATTTTAAGTAATGTGCAAAATGGTGTTACCTCATCAAAGAGAACCCGGTAAGCATTGAGATCATGGTACAGATTGCGTCCACTCTGCCGGCAATATTCTAAAGCTTCAGCTACATAAAGTGCAACTCGCAACCGCATAGCCCATTCCATGGTCTGTTTCTCCCCTGTAACTCACACAAAGAGTACTTGTCAACCAAGTAAAGATACATCTAAACACAAACTGTGAATAAAGAATTTAAGTTTTGGGATATTCATACAATGAAATAGATGTTTGGTGAGGGTATCATTAGGCATGTACTCTGAAACAAGCAACCTCTCATCTCCGTCACAACAATAACCTATCAAATTCACCAGTCTTATATGCCTCATATTCCCGATAGCCTGAGCTTCTGCCTGCATAAGAGAACAATTGGTACGTACGTACAACGTTATAAATAAAACATTTTAGTCTTGATGCGAAATGCAACCTAAGGAACTCGTTCCACAAGTTCTTGGCAATGCAGTCTTGATCCACAAGTCTAATTCTCTATCTACACGCATGGCCTATTAAATTCTTGACAATGATTCGATTTTATAGCTCTGATTTTGTTATTCATGATTCTTCTTTCATTCCATATCGTCGAAATCTAATTCATCTGGATGAAACATTAGTTTTGTCCTACAAATTTTAAAAAGTTATTATACATAGATATATTTAAATAAACTTAAAATTGTTTATGAACTCTAAATTTCAGACTCAGCCCTGCCCACACCAACAAACCACTAGAGCACATTTGTTGTTGGTTCACGAACAAATAATAAATAATATTTCAAAATACATACAGCGAATTGTTTGGGGTCGGGCCATGTTGATTTGGAGAATTTTTTAACGGCGATTTGACGCATGCCGTCTTTAAGACAGCCTCGGTAAACGACATTGGGTGTTTGGTCGGAACAAACCGATACGACAGCGTGTACGCTGAAATTGTTAGTGGCTTCACGAAGATCGTCTGCGGAGAACTCGGACAAGTCCGGAACGGTGGAGAAATGCCATCCCCTGCCGTTACCTACGCCTTCATTATTATTGACACGGTGACGGTTGTTCCTATTATTACTGCGTTTGCCGCCGGAGGTTTTCTTGACACGCAATGAACACGGTTTGAGGAAAGACGATTGGCAGCATCCCATGACCCGAGGCGAGTCCACTCGTTCGTTCCTCAGACCATTAAAGGTTCCTTCCTAATTACGTAAGTTTTGTTTTGTTTTTTTCTCGCCGGTTTACTTTTTGGCATCTATTTTCCTTTGGCTTCTCTGCAACTTCCAGAATTGTCGATGTCTTGCAGAGAATCGTTGGTTTCAAAAAATAAAAGGGTCGTTTCGTCTTTTTTCATCTAACTGAATAGATTCATTTCCTGTTTTCTCGCGCTTAGGTTTTAATTTGTTTTTAAAGGCAGAAATTATTTTGTTTAGATGATTATTATCCCACGTTATACCTGCCAGACAAGAAAACAGTTAATCACCATTGTTCGAAGCCCATTAAATGATTTTCTTTTTCTTTTTTAAAAACGTAATTAAAAATATATATAATTAGAAAAATATTTTATAATTTTAATTATAATTATAAAATTTGAATTAAAAATACACAAACAATAAAAGAAAAATATTTATTCATAAATAATTAGAATTTATATTTACAACGAATAAAAGAAATAAAACTACGGCTCGTTCATGCGGTAGAACTCATCACTCCTCCCTACATCCGCCTCGTTATGGGTCTCGCTTGTCGACTCGCCTCGAATTGAATTTTGTCGTCGCAGGTTCCTCAACAAGGACTCCCATTCGGATTTGTGGCGCTATGACGCCCAAGAAGTCCTCGACTACACCTCGCCGAGCTGTGAACGCAGTTTTGTCGAGGCCAACTCGTTCGCAGCTCGGTGACCTCGTCTTCCTGTCTCGACCATAAGGCGATGTTGCTCTCGAACATCGTTGACGGAACCAACCCCAACGACGCCCCTTTTCTTAGGGACAACCTTAAAACCAAAAAATTATTGTTAGTAAAAATTTAAAGTTAAACTAAATGAATAATTTAAAAATTATAATTTTTAAAATTTACCTCCTCAGAAATCCTATCCACTTCAACTGTCCACGGAAAGACACGTAATGTAGTCGAAATTTAATCCTCGTAAAGACCACGTTAGGCTTACCAAGTTATTTCCTCGTGATTTAACGAGGAATTTACTTCGATTTTTATATACAGAATTAAAAATATATATAATTAGAAAAATATTTTATAATTTTAATTATAATTATAAAATTTGAATTAAAAAATACACAAACAATAAAAAGAAAAATATTTATTCATAAATAATTAGAATTTATATTTACAACGAATAAAAAAGAAATAAAAAACTACGGCTCGTTCATCGCCCGGTAGAACTCATCACTCCTCCCTACATCCGCCTCGTTATGGGTCTCGCTTGTCGACTCGCCTGGAATTGAATTTTGTCGTCGCAGGTTCCTCAACAAGGACTCCCATTCCGGATTTGTGGCCGCTATGACGTCCAAGAAGTCCTCGACTACACCCTGTCGAGCTGTGAACGCAGTTTTTGTCGAGGCCAACTCGTTACGCAGCTCAGTGACCTCGTCTTCCTGTCTCTGACCATAAGACGATGTTGCTCTCGGAACATCGTTGACGGAACCAACCCCAACGTACGTCCCTTTTTCTTAGGGACAACCTTAAAAACCAAAAAAATTATTGTTAGTAAAAATTTAAAGTTAAACTAAATGAATAATTTAAAAATTATAATTTTTTAAAATTTACCTCAGAAATCCTATCCACTTCAACTGTGGATAAGGTGACGGTAGTCCGTCGGTAGACTGCTGTGTCAGCTAGGTCCGACGCTTGAACCCGGTCAGCAACTTCATTGAAGATTTGCTCGACCTAGATCTACTTAATTGACCCGACTTGTTCTTGTGGGTCTTCTCAGAAGTTGCATAAGAGTCGGAGCTGTCCCATCTCTTTGGCCTACAAAACATTTTAGAGAGTTAGTATATATAAATATATTATATAAAAAAATTAATTAAATTCAATATTTAATTACATACCATCTCCAAACGGAGAGCGGCGTGGGGTTTTTGGCCCGTAGAGTGAAGCATCGGCCCGTGACCGTGCTCATCTACCGTGTTACGGGAGGCAGAGCAAGTCTGGGCGATTCTTATGGCGGCGTGAGTTTCCCAATAACGGATGAGGCCATCCCACACCTCGATGGTGAGCTCGCGGGTTTACCACGCTCATATCCCTTCACGATCCAGTCCCCCTTCCAGTTGGAGACCGTGTCCAACAGGCGAGCTTTCACCTTACCGTTGAACCTTTTCTCACCTTCTCATTGACCCCCAAAGACCCGGAACCGAACCGAATACCCGAATGCCCAGGGCTACTTTCGGGTATTAAAATTAAGATTCGATCGGGTATTTCAAAATTTCGGATTCGGGTTCGGGACAACGGGTTCAGTTCGGTTCTTCGGGTTCGGATATTTTGTCCACCTCTAATTTGACAATGAATGTGTAAGTTACACAGTTATTAGGTTTTTTTTGGTTACAGTAAAAATCAAAATGCAAAAAAATGTTGGAAATATATATTTTTTTTTCGGCAAATGTTGGAAAGATAAGAACACTTATTGTTCTCAATTCTCATTGAGTGTTTTGGTGACCAAACGTGTCTCGGTAAACTGAAAAAGAGAAGATTGAAGTGACTAGGAGTGACTATCTTTATTAAAAAAAAAAAAACTTTACACAGTTATTTTTTTGTTCGGTAGAAAAAGATACTTCTCTTTACACAGTTATTTTTGTGTTACACAGAGCTTAACACAGAGCTTAAAAAAAAACTCTGCTGTTTGCTTGCGAGACCTACTGGTGGTCTCTTCCTCAACCACAATGCGGTCTGTTTTCAAGTTTGGTTCAATAAGAAAGAGTTTGATAGAAAGGTTAGCATCTCAATATCCTTTGTTCATCTTCTATTTCTATCTTTTATACTGTAGCGTTTATATAATAGCTTCTACCCTCTAATCAAACCATCAAAGCACAATTGTTCTTCACAATAAGAAGAAACCAGAGATTCTCATTGTGCGTGAACCGGGGTTATGGTCTCGAATTCGCTATGATTGTGCTCTTCTTTCTTTGGAACATTTTCTTGTTTGATGATTTTGTTAGTATTACTAGTTTTTTGTCTTCTCTGTGTTCTTTTTTCTTTTGGTTTGACGGCATTAATTTTGATACCTTGAGTTGATTATGCAATTTGAGTAATTTCTCTTTTATTTTTTGTCAGCTCAAAACAACGAAGTGGAGTTAGTGCTTTCTCCTATCATTACTTGTTAAGAAACCAATGGCTTAGTACTAAGAGGACATTCCTGTTCGTCCTCCATCCCTTGAGACAAATTTCAAGGTCTTATAGATCAAATTGAAAAATGTGTTGATGTTGAAGAAAGCCTTACTCATGAGACGACCAAAATCGCGAGTCAAGTCTTGCAAACAAATTGAAGCAGAGAGAGGATGAAACTGAAAACTGTGTTGGTTTTGGAAGAGGAGGAATCTTTACTAAAGAGACGGCCCAAAATGTGGAGGCAGATGTTGCAAAAAGATTGAAGCGGAGAGAGGTGGACACAGAAATTGCATATAAAGCATTGGATGAGCTTAGACAGTCTCTGGCCAACAATGATATCTTGCTTAAGGAGAAGACAATGGCTACAATTAGACTTATGGAAAAATTGGATGGTGGCCAAACCAGTCGCGATTTCGGTAATCTTGGTGATATTGTCACCATGGGAACTACTCTCTTCGTTAAAGAAACAGTAGAGTCTGCAGGAAGGGCTACAAAACAGTACATTCTGAATAAGAGTAGTCAGAATCTGGAATTCAGAAACAAAATTATTATGATTGCCGACAAGTTGTATAAATGGATGTGCAAATTGACTAATAGTCCGGAGAAGGACATTACCGATTTAGACGAGGCTGCCGTGATCGTAACAATAGCAGCATTGGCTCCCATCGCTCTTGTGATAGTGCATATTGATCCAGTAAGCCTCGGCTCAAGTATGTATAAATCTGTTAGCAATATGCTGTCATCTCTACCGGGGGAAAATGCATGCAAACTCTACGACCAGGACTGGTGGTGGTTCTTTTTGGAATGTTTGTATGATTTCTAAGTTTGTCTAGCTGATGTAATCCGCACTAGTTAAACTTGTTACGATTCTGTCCCACATCTTGGAAGAAAGGAAATTTCTCTCTCTTTTCATCAAGCTTTCTTTCTTCTTTTAACTTTGTTGATATGTAGCAGAATCAGAGAAAATCTTTACAAAAAGGTGTAGGAAGACAATGATTAGGAGACCTTTTTGTAAAGATTTTCTCCGATTCTGCTACATATCAACAAAGTTAAAAGAAGAAAGAAAGCTTGATGAAAAGAGAGAAATTTCCTTTCTTCCAAGATGTGGGACAGAATCGTAACAAGTTTAACTAGTGCGATTACATCAGCTGACAAACTTAGAAATCATACAAACATTCCAAAAGAACCACCACCAGTCCTGGTCAGAGTTTGCATGCATTTTCGCAGATGACAGCATATTGCTAACAGATTTATACATACTTGAGCCGAGGCTTACCGATCAATATGCACTATCACAAGAGCGCATGGGGAGCCAATGCTGCTATTGTTACGATCACGACAGCCTGTTCTAAATCGGTAATGTCCTTCTCCCGACTATTAGTCAATTTGCACATCCATTTATACAACTTGTCGGCAATCATAATAATTTTGTTTCTGAATTCCAGATTCTGACTACTCTTATTCGAATGTACCGTTTTGTAGCCCTTCCTCGCAGACTCAAGCTTTTAACTAAGAGAGTAGTTCCCACGGTGACAATATCACCAAGATTACCAAATAGCTTAATTGGTTTGGCCACCATCCAATTTTTCCATAAGTCTAATTGCATTATCGGGTTTTCCTTAAGATATCATTGTTGGCCGAGACTGCCTAAGCTCATCCAATGCTTTATATGCAATTGTGTCCATCTCTCCTTCAATCTTTTGCAACATCTCGCTTCCACATTTTGGGCCGCCTCTTTAGTAAAGATTCCTCTCTTCCAAAACCAACACGTTTTCAGTTTCATCCTCTCTCGCTTCAATTTGTTTGCAAGACGGACTCAAGAGATTTGGGTCGCCCATGAGTAAGGCTTTCTTCAACATCAACACATTTTTCAATTTGATCTATAAGACCTTGAAATTTGCCTGGCTGATGGAGGACGTGAATAGGAATGTCCTCTTAGTACTAAGTCATTGGTTTCTTAACAAGTAATGATAGAGAGAGCACTAACTCCACTTCGTTGTTTTGAGTGACAAAAATAAAAGAGAAATTACTCAAATTGCATAATCAACTCAAGGTATCAAAATTAATGCCGCCAAACCAAAAGAAAAAGAACACGAGAAGACAAAAACTAGTAATACTAACAAAATCATCAAACAAGAAAATGTTCCAAAGAAAGAAGAGCACAATCATAGCTAATTCGAGACCATAACCCCGTTCACGACAATGAGAATCTCGTGTTTCTTTTATTGTGAAGAACAATTGTGCATTGATGGTTTGATTAGAGGGTAGAAGCTATTATATAAACGCTACAGATAAAAGATAGAAATAAGATGAACAAAGGATATTGAGATGCTAACTTTTCTATCAAACTCTTTCTTATTGAACCGAACTTGAAAACGAATCCATTGTGGTTGAGGAAGAGACCACCAGAGGTCTCGCAAGCAAACAGCAGAAGTTTTTAAGCTCTGTGTTAAGCTCTGTGTAACACAAAAATAATTGTGTAAAGAGAAGTATCTTTTTCTACCGAACAAAAAAATAACTGTGTAAAGTTTTTTTTTTTTAATAAAGATAGTCACTCCTTGTCACTTCAATCTTCTCTTTTTCAGTTTACCGAGACACGTTTGGTCACCAAAACACTCAATGAGAATTGAGAACAATAAGTGTTCTTATCTTTCCAACATTTGCCGAAAAAAAAAAATATATTTCCAACATTTTTTTGCATTTTGATTTTTACTGTAACCAAAAAAAACCTAATAACTGTGTAACTTACACATTCATTGTCAAATTAGAGGTGGACAAAATATCCAACCCAAGAACCGAACTGAACCCGTAGTTCAACCCATCCGAACTTTTGAAATACCCGATCGAATCTTAATTTTAATACCCGAAAGTAGTCCTGGGCATTCGGGTATTCGGTTCGGTTCCGGGTAAGAAATGATACCTTTTGTCATCTATTATATTGGTTCTTATATTTAAAATGTTTGTAGAAACCAAATATTTTAAGAAAAATAATAGTATTAGAATAAATATAAGGAGAGAGAGTCCGCCAGAAAGATAAGAAGGGAGAAAATCATCTTAATCCTTCCAATTTGTTGGCCGCCAATTATACACATACACCTTTTTCTTTTTGGAAATATTTATCAATTTCTTCTGTGCAATAACCTACTTTGTTAGTGGGCATTTTCCATTTAGTTACTTTTTAGAATACTTATAATAATAATACAAATTTAGAATCATATTGAATATTAATATGTTTTGTTTGAATGTAGTATAGTTCATTCTCTCCCCAACCTCTCAAAAGTTTCACCTTTTAGTCACTCTATTTTTTAATCTGAAAATGACTTCAAAATTTATATAGTCTTCTTAATTATATTTTATGGAGAACTCAAAACTGGCAATGAGTAACAAAAGATATATGAATTGATCGCAAAAATGGGATATATATGTTTTGTAGTTAGTATGTTTAAGTTTCTATATATAGTTATGGTGAATTGTTATTTTAAATGACTCGCAGTTGAAATTTTATTATTATATCTTATGTTTTAAAATCTATTTTGAATCAGAACTTTGAGTTAAACTTTATTTCCAATTATTCAGATACAAAATACAATGTTGATATAGATAAATATCTCAAAAATAACAAAAGGTATGCAGCGGCATGTTTTAATTTCGGCTGCATTGAGTGGCAATAAAATGATCATGGAGACTTTTACAGGCAAAAGAATTACAATGTGATTAATGTTGCCTCCAGGAAAGTCGTTCCATAAATGAACAGTCCTCGTTCCAGAATAAGCCAATGGCCATTTTTGGTCTAGATGTTAAACTATCCATTTGCAATCTACGACTAGATACATAACTAGTGAAAAATAAAAGGAAATATTTGTAGATTTCCCAGTTATATGTAGCTTCCAAAATACATATACAAGTTCGTACATGAGGTTCAAAATACTATTTTTTATATCAATAGGGCTAATAGTTCAGTGAAGCATAGGAATGTTTAACTATTGAAGTAAAAAAGTTAGTGGTTGTTAAAGAAAATTCTTGCCAACTTTATTGGGTAAATCGAAGCGTATAGCTTGGATTCCAATTGCCTTTAATTGGTGCTTACATTACACTGATCTAAGTAGTAATTGTAACAAACTAATAATTTAGATGTCTTCACAGCACTAATTTGTTGATTGTGTAACTAAGTACGTCTCGTATGTTATTTTTATTCTGTTCTAAAATTTTTTATATTTTTTTCTGTTTTTGTAACAATATTCTTTTGTTTTTTTCTTTGTATTAATGCTTCATTTAATTACATTGAAGTGTGATATTTTAGCACTATATTTGGATTTATCGGGCATATAAAATTGAACTGAAATATTTTGAAAATTTGGTAAAGTTTGAGTTTACATTTTTTTCAAAAATATTACATATGAAGCATATATCTTCTTCTTTTTTAGTTGAGACACTTTTTAGTGATATGTGTAATTAGATTGAACATCTTTTTAGTATTATTTGTTTTTTTGTATTATTTATTTAGTTTGGTCTAATAGATTAGTTCTGGCTAGTTTTTGGATTTGGGATACAATGACGTAAATAACATGAGGAATGAAGATTTATGGCTTTTAAGTTTTAACCTTCGTAGCCCGAGGGTGTGGCTACACTTCAAATTTGAGATTGATTCGAAACTAATAAGTCACACGATTAAGTAGCTGACGTGGAAACATAATCTCACCTAAATTTGACAAGTTTAAAATGAACGGTGTTAACAGACGAGTGATTACACAAAAAGAAAAAAAAATGACAGCCCTATTGTTAGTAAAGACAAGCAGAGAAACTGAATGCAGCACATGCATTTCCAATTCTCCAGTATCAAGACTCGAGTTAGGTTATCTCACTACTCACTTGCCAATTACTCTAATATTTAATATCTTTTTTTTCACTTTTATTTTCGATAAGATAATATAAAATACTTCATTTTTGTTTATCAAATCTTATCTACAAAATTCAAGTGTAAACAATATCTCTTTAATTCATTTTCTATTTTATTTTCAAGATAATAAGATATATTTTGCATAGAACCATTTTATTTACTAATATACTAATTGAGAAAAATATATATATTAATCATTATGCAATATATTTTCTTTGTTTCAGAATATAAATATTTTAGAGGTTTTCTGGTCCAATATATATATAATGCTTTCAGGTTTTGAACAATTTTTCATTTATTGAGATTTGTGTGACCAATTGTATTTTACCCTTTCATAACTGATTGTTTACTGTTAATTTATATATTTTAAATATTTTTTCTTAATTTTATGTGGTTTAAATAAACTATCATATATTTTTAAGGGTTTTTTGCAAATATGATCCAAAACAAAAAGTACACAAAACTAATCTTTGATTTTTTGAAATTTTCATTTGTTCATTTCACCATAGAAGTTATAATTATTCACGAAAATACCATTCTTTTTTATTTTTATTTTTTCCAAAATTAAATGTTTTACTCTATCAGCATCATGTTCCTCAAATATTTACAATATTGCCATTGACATCAATATACCAACCACCATGAACAACCAATTTGAAACTTTTAATGCACCTAAAAATCGATTTTCAATTATCCTATCTCATTTCTTATGCTAAAAAACTACATCTCTTTCATTTTTTCTCTATATTCATCCAAAAAACCCAAGATTTTGATTCTAAACTTTATAATGTTCAAACTCATGATTCTTGGTTATTAACAGGTGGGTCTGTTTCGCGGTGAAGTTCTGTGTGTTAGGAGAAACTAATCAAGTTATCTCACTGGTTAAAAGTATGAAATTGATTTTTTTCCAGTTTGTTCGTCAGAAGACTTCCGTGTAAGTCTTCTCGACTTAGAAAACTTACATGGAAGTCTTCTGGTCAATGCATAGGTTAATTTTGCAATTGACTTTCTCGGACATTAAATTAGAAGACTTCCAAGGAAGTCTTCTAAGTTTTTTTTGTTAACAAAACAAAAAACTAGAAGACTTACATGGAAGTATTCCAACCGACTTACAGTCTTCCAGCCGAAAAATAAAAAATTAAATATTAAATTTCTCTAGAACACCTACATGTAAGTTTTCTTGGGTTATTTTTGCAATTGAAAACTAAAACTTAAATATTTAATTTTTCCAAGAAGCCATGTAAGACTTACACGAAAGTCTTCCAAATTTTTATTCTGAAATCGGTCAAACCTTGGTTTCGCTTGAAAAATAAAATATTTAAGTTTTAGTCATGTGAGTCTTCTGGCGGAAGACTTACACGAAAGTCTTCCAAAATTTTATTCCGAAATCTTGTCAAACCTTGGTTTCGCTTGAAAAATAAAATATTTAAGTTTTAGTTTTCAATTGCAAAAGTAACGTGAGACTTACATGTAAGTCTTCTAGAGAAATTTAATATTTAACTTTCTATTTTTTGGCTGGAAGACTTCCATGTAAGTCTTCTAGAAAAGTCAAATTTCTGACACAATTCGGTCAATTGCAAAACTAACATTTTTATCCCAGAATTTTGTGGTATTTTTGCGATTTATTTAAAAATAAAAGTAAATTTGCAATTGGAAAAATTGACCCAAACGAAAGACTTCCGAAGTAAGTCTTCTGTAGAAGACTTACACGGAAGTCTTCTATGCCGAAGACTTCCATGTAAGTAAGTACATGGATACTATAAATACTTTTGAATATTTTTTGTTAATTCATGTATATTAGTCAATATTGGGACTCCTGAATGAAATTCATAACTTAATTGGTGATATTTATGAGGTTACCAACATTCATGTTTATTAAAGCTTCTAGCTGATCCGAGAAGACTTCTGTGGAAGTCTCCTAGGTTAGTTTTTGTAAACTTGTTAAGTAACTTTAAGATATGATTTCAAAAGTGTTAATTGACTTCAAGAATATCAAGTCATATGGTTTAATGTGTCTTCTTAGATCATAAGATATACTTTTTAACTTTCATGAAATTTGAAATTTCAATTTTCACTTAAAATTTGAGTTTCCCGCTTAATTTCAATTTCCCACTTAAATTTCCTGGTTTTATTTCAATTTTCCGCTTTAAATTTAAGTCTTCCGAGAAGTCTTCTGGAAGTCTCCCGGAAGACTCCCCCGAAGTCTTCTAGTGAAACTGTTATATTTTTGAACTTATGTAAAGTTTGATATTTTGTGAATTTGACTAAGTTTTCATGAGAAGTCTTCTCCCTTAGTGTTATTATGTTTTTCTCACTACAAGAAAAAATGCTTTTATTAGCGGCCGAAAAACGCTATATAACGATATGATATCGATTTATGAAGCGCTATATCATCACTCGTCATAGTAGGTCAGACACATTAGATAGCGGTTTTTTGAGTTGCTATCTTATTGTTATATATTATAGCGTTTTTGATATGCAATTAAAAATTCTTTAATAGCATGTCTTTTTGTTATTATTTATATTAAATTTCATAATTTTAAAATTATTTTTATTTTAATTATTTTAAAATAAAAACAAAATTATAAATTAAAATTTATTTATATATTTAAGATTTCTTTATCAGTTAAATTTATTTACAATTAATTGGTTTACAAAAATATAAAAAAATCTAATTAGATAAAAAGGTACTAAAACCAAACCAAATAAACCAAAAATCTAAACCAAACTTAAACCTAATTCCTAATTCACTAACATATGGCATCTTCTTCATCTGGTACGCCGCTGCACACCACCATGGCACCACCTACGTGGTCTTCTTCATCTTCCAGTCCTCAGCCGCCCCACCACCACATTCGCCGCCGCTCTTCTATGCCCTTCGCCGTCACATCCAGCCTTGATTCTTCTTCTTCGCTGTGGGATTTGAGACTCAAGTTTCAGAGATGAGGCATACTCGTCGTTGCATCCAGCCACATTCATAGTCATCATCTCCTCTCCACGAGGCTTGCTCGCCGTCTTCCTGGTCTTCTTCTCCACGGAGCTTGAGAGGAGGCGTGCAGAGACCAAAGATGTTTCCTCTCCATGACTATTGAATAGAGCGCCGATCCTCCTCTCCAATATTTTTCTTCAATTCCTGGATCCAAACTCAAATCAAAATCACATCTACTTGTTGATTTTGTGAATGTCTGAGACAAAAGCGTAAAAATCGTGAAGAAGAAGAAGAAGAAGAAGAAGAAGAAGAAGAAGAAGAAGAAGAAGAAGAAGAAGAAGAAGAAGAAGAAGAAGAAGAAGAAGAAGAAGAAGAAGAAGAAGAAGAAGAAGAAGAAGAAGAAGAAGAAGAAGAAGAAGAAGAAGAAGAAGAAGAAGAAGAAGAAGAAGAAGAAGAAGAAGAAGAAGAAGAAGAAGAAGAAGAAGAAGAAGAAGAAGAAGAAGAAGAAGAAGAAGAAGAAGAAGAAGAAGAAGAAGAAGAAGAAGAAGAAGAAGAAGAAGAAGAAGAAGAAGAAGAAGAAGAAGAAGAAGAAGAAGAAGAAGAAGAAGAAGAAGAAGAAGAAGAAGAAGAAGAAGAAGAAGAAGAAGAAGAAGAAGAAGAAGAAGAAGAAGAAGAAGAAGAAGAAGAAGAAGAAGAAGAAGAAGAAGAAGAAGAAGAAGAAGAAGAAGAAGAAGAAGAAGAAGAAGAAGAAGAAGAAGAAGAAGAAGAAGAAGAAGAAGAAGAAGAAGAAGAAGAAGAAGAAGAAGAAGAAGAAGAAGAAGAAGAAGAAGAAGAAGAAGAAGAAGAAGAAGAAGAAGAAGAAGAAGAAGAAGAAGAAGAAGAAGAAGAAGAAGAAGAAGAAGAAGAAGAAGAAGAAGAAAAAAGAATGAGCACGTAGAACAAAAAGATAGAAAAATATTAGATCTCGGATCAATCGGAGTGAGGAAAAAGAGAGAATGATTTTAGGCCTTTAGATTAAAAACAATCAATGGCTAAGAAGGATAATCCTTGTCAAAAGAAAATTAACCAATAACTTAATTGGTGATATTTATGAGGTTACCAACATTCATGTTTATTAAAGCTTCTAGCTGATCAGAAGACTTCGTGGAAGTCTCCTAGGTTAGTTTTTGTAAACTTGTTAAGTAACTTTAAGATATGATTTCAAAAGTGTTAATTGACTTCAAGAATATCAAGTCATATGGTTTAATGTGTCTTCTTAGATCATAAGATATACTTTTAACTTTCATGAAATTTGAAATTTCAATTTTCACTTAAAATTTGAGTTTCCGCTTAATTTCAATTTCCCACTTAAATTTCCTGGTTTTATTTCAATTTTCCGCTTTAAATTTAAGTCTTCCGAGAAGTCTTCGGAAGTCTCCTAAGACTCCCAAGTCTTCTAGTGAAACTGTTATATTTTTGAACTTATGTAAAGTTTGATATTTTGTGAATTTGACTAAGTTTTCATGAGAAGTCTTCTCCTTAGTGTTATTATGTTTTTCTCACTACAAGAAAAATGCTTTTATTAGCGCCTAAAAACGCTATATAACGATATGATATCGATTTATGAAGCTATATCATCACTCGTCATAGTAGGTCAGACACATTAGATAGCGGTTTTGAGTTGCTATCTTATTGTTATATATTATAGCGTTTTTGATATGCAATTAAAATTCTTTAATAGCATGTCTTTTTGTTATTATTTATATTAAATTTCATAATTTTTAAAATTATTTTTATTTTAATTATTTTAAAATAAAACAAAATTATAAATTAAAATTTATTTATATATTTAAGATTTCTTTATCAGTTAAATTTATTTACAATTAATTGGTTTACAAAATATAAAAAATCTAATTAGATAAAAGGTACTAAAACCAAACCAAATAAACCAAAAATCTAAACCAAACTTAAACCTAATTCCTAATTCACTAACATATGGCATCTTCTTCATCTGGTACGCCGCTGCACACCACCATGGCACCACCTACGTGGTCTTCTTCATCTTCCAGTCCTCAGCCGCCCCACCACCACATTCGTCGTCGTCTCTTCTATGCCCTTCGTCGTCACATCCAGCCTTGATTCTTCTTCTTCGCTGTGGGATTTGAGACTCAAGTTTCAGAGATGAGGCATACTCGTCGTTGCATCCAGCCACATTCATAGTCATCATCTCCTCTCCACGAGGCTTGCTCGCCGTCTTCCTGGTCTTCTTCTCCACGGAGCTTGAGAGGAGGCGTACAGAGACCAAAGATGTTTCCTCTCCATGACTATTGAATAGAGCGTCGATCCTCCTCTCCAATATTTTTCTTCAATTCCTGGATCCAAACTCAAATCAAAATCACATCTACTTGTTGATTTTGTGAATGTACGGAGACAAAAGCGTAAAAATCGTAGAAGAAGAAGAAGAAGAAGAAGAAAAAAAAGAATGAGCACGTAGAACAAAAAAGATAGAAAAATATTAGATCTCAGATCAATCGGGAGTGAGGAAAAAGAGAGAATGATTTTAGGCCTTTAGATTAAAAACAATCAATGGCTAAGAAGGATAATCCTTGTCAAAAGAAAATTAACCAATAAGAAAGAAGGTTGAAGATAGATAAAAAATTAATTTTAGCCCTTAGATTAGAATCAATCAATGGTCATTAAAAAAAGGCAATTAAAATTGTTTTTATGTTTATTTTAGATTTTTAAAAAATTTCTAAATCTAAAGATTATATTTAAAATTTTTAATGTTGACAAAAAAATTATTTATAATTTTTAAAATTTAGATTTGAAAATTATATCTAGTGGATGTATGGTTTATATATGTTTGATGTTAGGGTTTAGGGTATAGAGTTTGATTGAGGAATTAAGGTCTGTGTGTTTGGAAGTTATATACTAAAATTAAAAATAATAAATTTTGAATTGAAGTTTAAGATTTGAAGTTATATTATGAAAATTTTAGAGTTTTAAAGTTTATATTTAGAGTTTAGAACTTCTAGTTATAGTTTTAGGTATGTGATTCATTGGGGGTATTGATTTATGATTATAAGTTAAAGTTTGAAAGTAAGTTTGAATATATTGTATGAATTTGATTTAAGTGTGAAATTTTTTTATTTAGAGTTTAAATTTAAATTTATGAGTTTGGTATAGAGGTTTGAGTATAGGGTTTGAGGGTTAAAAGTTTGGAGTTTTGATTTAAGATTTTAAGTTAAAGTTTGAAAATGAATTTATTTTAAGATTTGATGTTAGAATATTAGTGTTTAAATTTTGTGTTTAGAGTTTAGGGTTTAAAAATTCATTTAGGGTTTATGGATTTAAAAAGACAAACATAGCGTTTTTAATTATGTGCTATTAAAAATACGCTATCATAGTATTTTTAAATATACTACTATATCATAGCGTTTCTAAATATACAAACGCTACTAAAGTTAAGAGATATGTCAACTATGGCAGAAAGACAAAAAAAGCTATCCTCTACTGCTATCAAAACCCTTTTTTCTTGTAGTGTCTATTGAAGTTGTATCAATAATTTCAGTAATGTCGAGTACTTTTGGCAAGATAATATTGTGAAAATGAATATATTTACCAATTTTTTCATTAATATCTCTTTAAAATTTACAAAATATTTACAACTAAAAGAGTACACCTACAAATTACAAAACATACCACAATCAAAACTATTATAGATCATCCTTCCACAAAGACAAGCTTGGACTCCACTTGATATGATAGAAGACTAGCCAGAAGACTTCCAGGAAGTCTTCTAACACATTATATGTTAGAAGGCTTCTGAGAAGACTTTCCATAAGTCTTCCAAAGACTCCGTCAGAAGACTTCCGGGAAGTCTTCCAGAAGTCTTCTGGCGCATTATATTTTAGAAGACTTCCCATAAGTCTTCCAGAGTCTCGCTCAGATCTAAAAAATCTGCATATCCTTTTTTTTTAAACACTGAAAAATCTGCATATCCAAATCTAAATATGAAAAACCTGCATATCCAAAAACATTTAAATGGTTTAAAAACAGAGAAAATTAGTGGAAGATTAGATAGATATACCTTTATAGAACATACAAAAAATACATATCTAAGTGGAAGATGAGAACTATCTGATTAAAAACCTACAAAAAAACATGTAAGATTAGTGAGAAAGACATGAGACAAAATATGAGAAATTGATATAAAGTTCGGTGTTTTCAAGTTTAAAGAGATTTGAGAGAGGTTGGGGAGATTTAATTTGGGAAAAAGGTAAGAGCTTTATGCAATAGAAGATTACCAAATGAAGAAAAATAAAACATAAAATACCAAAACGCTCAGATATGTTATGAAAGAGGAGACATGGGAGAAGACTTCATCAGAAGACTTCCAAGAAGTCTTGTAGCACATTATATTTTAGAAGACTTATAGGAAGTCTTCTAAAGTCTGGTCCAGATCTGAAAAACCTTCATATCCAAACTAATATCTGAAAAATCTGCAGATCCAAAAACGTTCAAATGTTTTTTAAAAAAATGAGTTAAAGATTAGATAGATCTACCTTTATAGAATACACAAAACTAGATATCTAAAACTTATAGATTTACCTTTAAAGGAGTGGAAGATTAGGACCATTAAAAATCTGCAAAAACAAGATAAATTAAAGAGAAATACATGAGACAAAAATGAAAAATTCATATAAAGTTTGATATTATCAAGTTCAAAGAAATTAGAGAGAGGTTGGAGAGTTTTAGAGTGAGAAGCATTATATTTTTGTTGCAGCTATTTGAGAGGAAGAAAGAGAATGTGTGCCTTTTCTTTATATATGGAAATAAAAATTTTCTTTTAGGTTAAATATTTTCGATTGAGAAGACTTTCAGAATTTCCACCTTTAAATATACTATTAGCCCAGAAGATTTTTAGAAAGTCTTCTAGACCCTAAATTTATACCCTAAACTAAAATAACTAACTAAATAGAAAAATACTTCATTAAAAACTTCAAATTTACTTCAAAAATGTTTAATATAAACGAAACTAAACATATATATGTCAAATTTTAATTTTCCAAACAAAGTATTATTAATATTCTAAATTCTAATCCTAGAAATACAAACAATACAACAACATATGTTACCAAACCCTATAATCAAAGAATACAAAGACTCACTACATTAACTCATTTGTATTGAAAATTTTTTAAATTTATAAATTATTTTTTAAGATTTACAATACAAGAAGACTTCCAGAAAGTCTTACAAAACCCGAGAAGACTTTCAAAGGTTAATTCATAAAAGTACATGCTGTTTTTTTTTGTTTGGTTACAAGGGGTTACTTGTAATTTCAATAGTCTTTTAGGTTAATTTTGCATTTGATTTAAGTTGGGGTGTACTTTTATGTTTAAAATCAAATTTTGGGTCATATTTGGTAAAAACCCCTATTTTTAAATGGGAAATATATTATTATTATGCCGCAAGTGCTATGCTCGTCTTCGCCCATGAAGAAGTGTGGTCATAGCAACCAGTTGAGGCCTAAGAAGAAGATCAAGTAGGCTCGTTTCAAGAACTTGATCTTGCTTGCCCTTTTTGTTTGTTTGTATTATCTTGCCCTTCGATAAGGTTCTTTTTTGCTTCGGTGAAATTTGATGTTCAAAGATTATATCAGTAAAAACGATTTGGCTTTCTGAAAATAAATAAATAGGTTTTCTTAATTACTAATGTGTAATCAAATGCCTTTAACTCTACTAAAAATATCAAAGATAAATTTTATGAATGGGTGTGATTGAATGGTATTTGAGATGAAACAAAACTACATGCATTGATCCAAAATCTGGGGAATTATATGGCATTTAACTCATAATTTTTAGTTTGCATCAAAGAGTAAGTTTCATTTGGGAGAGATCACAATACATACATTGATCCCAAATTTTGGAAGACGTATAGGTTTAAACTTTTATTGTGTATTTAATGGTGGATAACACACTCATTGGTTTCGAGTTATTATACTCTTCATAATTAGATAATAAAATGCTCTTTTAATTAACTACCATTATTAAACCATTTATAATGGTGAATAAAGTACTGAGAAACTTCAATTAAAGGAACGATTAACGTTCATTGGTAGTGGTCTGATACTTATACCACCCAATAATTAGAGGGCTAAAGCATTAAGCAATTGATTTACATGCACATAATTGATGATTAGTGTTGCAAAGCAGCGCGTAGATGACACGAGTCAGCATGATGTAGACATTAGCCAAATTAAGGGTTTAAAATTTGACCACAAAGTGTGAAATGTCGGCAGGTGATTGGAGAAATGACACTACCAGGCATGTGTGTGGGTCTAATCCAACCTTAGTGCATCTTTTGTGGTGCATTATTATAACCTCTATATATATTTACATTCAATTAATTAATCGAGACGAATATATGCACAAACAAACTCATGTTATGTTTATCTTAAGTAGATGTGCCAACAATAATACGTACCAAAAACGTACGTCTTCTACGTTTTATGAAATCCATACAGTTTGTTAATCGTTATAGGCCCACTGCATCATCGCAGTAACTGTTTTCCCTGGGATTAGAGAATCAGGAAAGTTAGTGTACAAATAGCTAAAAATTAAAATAATATTATATGTCAAACTGTACACACCCACTAAATAATGTTATTTGGTCTAGTGGCGTCCACTGTCTTTCCTCAGGAGAGGAATCACGTATCTTTGGGTGTAATGCTTGGGAAGAGGAATTTCATTTACTTACTTACATTGTTCTGACCCATGATCCATGAAAACCTATGGACCTATGGTCTCTATTCTATGATGTGTAGAAAAACATACAATTCTTTGAAAATTGATGGTATAAAGACGTATAAACATGTAAGCATTTTATAAGAAAGCTAAATTTAATAGGTTTGGAGACTTTTAAGTATAATATATTTGGTCATGAGCAAGTGAGACTTGTCCCATCCTCTCATTACCTAGGTCGGTCCGCATACCGTTAGGCAGCCGCCTAAGACGCGATGTTGTTCCTTCCAAATGGGGGTCACATGGATACTTGTTTCTATCTCTTAGCCAGTCCACTTTACAATTAACACTGATTATAAATTTTTAATGCGTCTTCTTTTTCTCATTAACAGAAAGCTTATGCAATTAGTTAGCTGTCTTATCTATAATTATAAAAAATGAAAAATAATATGAAATTCAAGTCTCTACAGGCCACGTCCTTATCCATCAAATAAAAATCTTGGTGCATGACAAGCTGTGTACCATTTTCCTTCTTTTAGTTCTTCTTTTGTCGTTCTACTAATTTTCTCCAATAAAATATAAAGGTCAAACCTTTGAAATCTTAAAAGAGTCAACGATCAAAACATATGAACTATGAAGTCTTGAAGGTTAACTGGCATGATGTAGTTCTTTAGGAACAAAACTGCTAAGCTTGGACCACCTGAAGTCCGGTTCAAATGCTCAATCTACAGTGGTTAATTTATGAACAATTTCTTTATAAGAGTCTTCTCAACTCAACCCTGAAAGTAGTTCTGAAAAGTCAATGACCAGATACTGTATTTAAGAGAAAAAAATATAATTATAGATGAATACTATTGTTGCAAAAAAAAGTATTATTACAGTAATTGGTTTAATAAAATGAAATAATCAGATCCGTCCGTTGTAAATTGCTATTACATGATTATGCGCTCCAAATACGGCTATAATGTTAAAAATATTTATCTAATTAGAATATAAAAAGTACAATTATAAAGAGGAAATTCCACATATGTGTTTATAATACTAAAGGAAAGAATAAAGATAATAAGAATTGATATAATCCATAATGTTATCATGGCAATCTTTTAATAACAATTTGAGGAATATTGAGCAGTGAAAGACATCAACTGAAAAATCTAAAGAAAGAGAACAAAATATGAATTCTTACAAACTTTTTGTTCTCCGGTGAACTTAGACCGAACAATATTCCTTCTTACACAAAATAATAAAAAAAAGAAACTAAAACACACAAATATTTTAAAACAGAGAGAAAATGAGAGAAGTAAGGGCTAACATGCGCCAGCAGTGACTGTTTATCTAAACGGCGCCAAATATTCTGAGTGTTGTCTTTTCACAATAAAACGCAAACAAAAACCCACTCCCACTTTCTTCTTTCCAAAAAAGAACACACACACAAACCCACTTTCTCTCTTCTGTCTCTTTCTTTTGCCAGGCGAACATGGATAAAGGCTTCTCTCCCGTCGGTCTAAGAGTTCTTGTGGTTGACGACGACCCAACATGGCTCAAGATTCTTGAGAAAATGCTCAAGAAGTGCTCTTACGAAGGTCTCTATCCAACTGTTTTATAGACTCACTCCTCAACACCACCTGAGATGTCTCCTTTAACTTAATTTCCTCTGCTTTTGAATTTTAACTCTGTTGCAGTCACTACATGTGGGTTAGCTAGAGAAGCTCTGAGGTTGCTGCGGGAGCGTAAGGACGGATATGATATCGTGATCAGCGACGTCAACATGCCAGACATGGACGGCTTCAAGCTCCTTGAGCACGTTGGCCTTGAGTTGGACCTCCCTGTCATAAGTGAGACTTCTCCACAAGCAGACTAATAAAAGAACAAAAACGTTTGCTAACTTTGTTGTTTTCGTTACAGTGATGTCAGTGGACGGTGAGACGAAAAGAGTGATGAAAGGTGTGCAGCACGGAGCGTGTGATTACCTGTTGAAGCCGATAAGGATGAAGGAGCTGAAGATCATATGGCAGCATGTTCTGAGAAAGAAGCTTCAAGAAGTCAGAGACATCGAAGGCTGCTGCTATGAAGGAGGAGCTGATTGGTTCACCAGAAACGACGAGACGCATTATCTTGGAGGAGGTGAAGATGTTTCGTTTGGGAAAAAGAGGAAAGAGTTTGACTTTGAGAAGAAGCTTCTTCAGGATGAGAGTGACCCATCATCATCTTCCTCCAAGAAAGCCAGAGTGGTTTGGTCTTTTGAGCTTCATCAGAAGTTTGTCAACGCCGTTAACCAGATCGGATGCGATCACAGTAAGTACGTTGGGAGAGTTCAAGTTTCTTTCCCTCTTGACTTCTTTATAGAGCCTTGATTTTTTCGGGTCTCTTGTGTTTGGCAGAAGCTGGTCCCAAGAAGATATTGGACCTCATGAATGTTCCATGGCTCACTAGGGAAAACGTTGCAAGCCACCTCCAGGTAAATACTTTACCTTCTCGTTAAATCAAAGAGGGAAAGTGAAGTGTAGACTAAGCTTGTTGTCACTTTCTGTTTTTGTAGAAGTACAGGCTTTACTTGAGCAGATTGGAGAAAGGAAAGGAGCTAAAGTGTTATTCTGGTGGAGTAAAGAATATAGATTCACCTCCAAAAGATTCCGAGTTTAGTTCAGGCCACCAAAGCCCTGGCAAGAACAGCTATGGATTCTCTGGAGGCAGTTCTCTGATCCATAAAGCAGAGACTGATCCAAAGCAACTTGCTTCATCTTCAGTATCTGACCCCAGTGATGTTCATATGCCTCCAAAAGCGAAAAAGTCTCGTATAGAATTTGATCCTCCAATTTCCTCAAGTTGTGCGTTTGAGTCTCTGCTTCCCTGGAGTGATGTTCCAGACCCACTTGAATCAAAGCCCACGATTCTGTATGAGAGCAGCTTTCTCCAGCAACAACCATTGTTACCAAGTCAAAGTCCCTATGTTGCAAACTCTGCACCAACTCTCATGCAAGACGAAATGAAGCCTTCGTATGAGACTTGTGTGAATGCGGATGCGTTTCTCATGCCACAAGACAAGAACTCTACTGTGATGATCCTTCAAGATCTGGCCTTGCCCACTCCCTATGCCATGAAGCTGCAGGAAGCAAGCTCAAATGTAACCAACGATACAGAGTCGATTCTGAGAAGCTTGAACTGGGAACTTCCAGAATCACATCACTCTGGTTTTATAGACACTGACTTAGACTTCAGTTGGATTCAAAACGAGCATTTTCTTGCAAACACCTCCGGGAACTTCCAAAACTTCCAGTTTCAAGATTACAGTTGTAGCCCATCTCTACTATCCGAGCTCCCACCTCACCTTTGGTTTGGAAATGACCCTGACGAGTGTACGCTCATGGTAGACCATGGTTTATTCATATCTTGAACTTTGCTCCATTAACTTCTTTCCCTATACTGGTCGGTCTTATGCATAAAGATTTTGTGGGTATACCTGAAAATAATCTTATCGAATGCATGTACAATAATCCATGAGTGTCACAGGCTAATAACACCACAATGATAAGACCACATGTTTCATACTGTCGCTTAAGATCTTCAAACTGTCGTATCGCTTTCCCTTTCACGTGTTTCTGCTCCTGGTAGGAAAATACTAGACCTATCAATATCTTGAGAACAAGATCTCTACACATTGTATCTATGTGCAAGCTTAACATTTCTCCTCGTTACACACTTGACATTCTTTTTGGACATAGACGCATGACATATCTAACAGATGCCACCAAATCCAAAATGGGAAACTAAACAGAGTTATGATCTATCTAACATCTCCCACAAAATGAATCCCATGCATGCAGGCAATCGATTGGTTATATGATTGAGATATAGAGCATTCATAACAAACAAATATGTAGCTACAAAGAAAATCGGAAGAGTTTTTACCTACTGGAGCGATCAGGGAGGTCCTACTCTTATCACTGCAAATGGTCTCTATTCTCCATCATTGCTGCATACACGAAGTTTTTGAACATCTCTATTCCACAGTTGATAGTTAAGGATTTCTTGGAAATAGGGAGAAAATATTTCCAATTTTCAAGCACTATTATTTGACAATGACTGAGAAGCATTGAACTCGAAAAGTTGTAACCAAACAGCTCTTTCTTTTAACAAATCTACAGACACAATAAGTTATATGTTACAAGAGGCTTAGGAGAAACTGTTTCTTTCAGAGAGGTGTATAAAGAAAAATGTGCACAAAATAGCGGGCATCTCTCGTCTATCCAGTGAACTTCTACATTCCATATCAAGACGGTTGAGACATTAGGAATCAGCCCATCAAGTATCATTCGTTCATCCTTGGACCCTGGAACATAATAACATACATCAGTTTAGAGACAAAGACAGCAAAATCCAACTGAAAATGAAGAGAAGAAACATCTGGTACCTGTTTATATTTTATACTTACTTGGCTTTCTCATCAGGGCTTCCTTCGGTTTCTTCATCTGCCCCAGGATTTAGTGATGATATCTTTCCGAATGACTCTTTTGCATCCCCAAAAAAGTCTTTCACTTTGTCGAGTACTGTTTTAAGCTGGTCCTGGGTTGGGAGCTGTGTTCACAATAGGTTCAAATGTTTCAGAGAAAACATATATGACAGCAACCCGTTTTGTCACACACTGAATGGAGTTAAAGTGGTTGTATAGCTCACCTCGATGACATCTGAGGTACTAAGTGCAGCTCTCATGTTTCCATTTTCCTGAATGTATAATGCAGATATTACAAGTGGAAAGAAAAAAGACAAGTAACCTTTTCTATGTTCTCATATAATCTGACCTTCAGAGAATTCAAAGTTTATAAATAAAAGAAAACAGAGCTAAAGCAAAAGTTTGCAGAGCATTACAACAAGTTTGTAGCCATATCGAAACTCAGTGGCTGTCCGCAAGACACGGTGCTGCTTAATCGCAGTCTTTTGTATCTCCTTCTCATCCTGTTGAAGATGCAAAACAATCAGAAATCACATCTAAAAAGAGACACACATTACAAAGCAGAATCAGACCAAACAGCTAAATAATGAGCAGCTTGTCTTTACTTACTCTGTAAATAACAGCAGCAATGTTTCTTGCAATGGTGTCTTTGTAGATATACTTCCCCAAGAGGTTGTCTTTAGCAGCAACCATGATCTTAGCAGTGGTACCACCAGCTATTATACTGAGAGGGTACCAAAGATACACCTGTTTCATGTTACAATAGACACTTATTACACAATATGACTTAAAGCAAGTAACTAAAGAGGTGATGAGAGAGATAGAGACGAACATTGGCCATACGAATGAAGATAACGAATCTAGGGTTTCCGTCGTCTTCAATCTTAGGCATAGGAGGAGGCGTACGTTGATACTGACGCGCCGCCATACCTTTCTTCCCCTTCGCCTCCACCACTAAACCCCTCCTCCGCTGCGCCGTCTCTAGACATGGCGTTCTCGACGTGAACAGAGAGTGTCTAGCTAAACCGAACTCTTCGAGTCTTCCCGTGTTCTTCAGTGGAAGCCGAGCCAACGCGTTGAGAGACATACTTACCTCCATTTGAGCACTTTAGATTCACCAACGGGAGTTTTTTTTGGGGATGATGATGATGATTTCGTGGATCGTACCTTATCCATTGTGACGTGCCACGTCTACTATTCGGTCGGACCGAACCGGGGATTGTAAACCGGATTTGTGTTTAGCCACTCAATCAACTTTTTATTCTATGTACCAGCTTGAACCACCTGATGTCAGCGTTGGCCACTCAACTTAACCCAATCCTCTCAAAATCAATTTTGACTCATTAGTTGCAGAAAAAAATAAATTGCAAATTATCTTTAGCATAAACATTCAGTCCTCTCAACTCATTACCAAACATAAATACACGATCAGCATTAACAAATGTTGAGCTTCGCTAATGGATTCACTAAGGGATCCTCTAACGTTAGGTGCGTAGATATTACAAACTATATTTTGACCGGCTCTCTATGTAAGCTTGGGTTGATGGTTCCCTTCCAAGAAAACTGGTGAGGAGTTCCATGGCTTCTTTGCCTCCTCCTTGGGCCAACACCTAATAAGAAAGCTGCTGTGTTACCCTCACAGTCACAGATTACAAAAAAGAAAAAAGAGTAAAAAATAAACAAATACGCTTCTCGTTATCGTGTTTACTTTGTCTCTGAACTGCAAGCCATTAAACAAATTCGGATGCCCATCTCCAAATTGCGAAGCAAATATGTCAGCAGCATACACCTGTGAACAGGATCCTCATATTCAAAATCATGGTAAAGAGCAATCAGCACAGTGCAAATAAATCATTACCTCACTCCATAAACGGCTGTAACATGTTGCTTCAGAGCCGATTACAGCACGTGGGAAACATGAAGCAGGGTTTGTTCCTTCCACCACTGGTAGCCCTAACATTACCTATAGACATAGAGACACTACTAGGTATTAAGACAACTTACGGGCGTAAATAAAATATATTGCTTTGAGAGTTTCTGCTTTTTTACCTTTGGATGAAGACTCTTGATTAGTTGGTGAGTCCACACCATCATCCGAATATATTTTCTGATCGAATAGACCTGAGATCATCATTAGTCAATCCCAAATTTTAACTTATCACGAGCTTCTAAGACCGCTGATACGCTTCTTACCAAAATTATAATAAGAACTACAATCTAATGATATTACTAACAAACCATTAGTCCTAACAATTGTGAGAAAATCCAAATTACCTGGATACACTAAGATAAATCAAACTGAAGAGCCATATAATCATTAAGACAGGTTTTGACAGTAGCCTATTAAAAGTCACTTTATTCAGATAAGATCACCGAAAGGGATGCCTCACAGTATAGTATCTCCTGAAGCGACTTGAGAGCCGAGAAAGAATATCGCCAACGTTTGAGTGTTTTGCAGACTTCATCCACAAGTGGCTTGGTGATATCCTGCAAGTCCAGCGAGTTAAATAAAGCAGTCACAGTCTAAAAGGGCATCAAGAATAAATCCCAAGTTGAGCCAAATTATCATGACTAGTCGACCAAAGAAGATTTGTCAACCATTCTGTCATGCAAAGCACTCACCTGACGATAACCTGATACTAACTTCAAGGTGAAATTCTCATAACACCTATAAATATAAGAATCATATTCCATCTGTAAGGATTTTCGTTTATATAGAAGAAAAAAAATTACAGTTAACTTGCCAGTTTTCCAGTAATTGAGAAGGGATCTCTCGAAAGTCAGGGTCAACACGTAGGCCCGAGAATCTAGCAAATGAAGCACGATTGCAGATATGTTGGACCTATATGCCAGTGGTTAACAAGTAACATTAGTTCCTAACATTCTTTGAAAAGACAATGTGGAGCATCATCTATTCAATTATTCCAAGTAACCAATCTAATTCACGTACCACATGGCCAAACTCATGGAAAAGATTAACCACCTCAGAGAACCCCAAAGGCACAGCTTCACCACCATCCTTTGCAAGCTGTGCAATAAGCAATGCCACAGGAATCTATAGAGAGAAACAGAACATAATAAATGCCAGAATAAGAATACCAACACGTTATCATATTTATCTTCGAAACTGCATGACATTTGTGCACAAAGGTTTGCATGGATGTAGGATTGTCACCTGACATGCACCATTGGAGAACAGTGCATTGTTCTGAAGAGCCACCACACAGCTCTGACTAAATTTCCCTTCCCTGTTAAACAATATAATGCTCACAACTTAAAATAGAGTGGAGGATATGAAAGTGAAAGGGGATCGGATCAATCTAAGGTTGCTTATGGACCTTGAAAACATGTCAAGATAGAAATATCCCAAAAGCTTTCCAGATCCGGAGTCAAAGACGGCAAATGCTCGAACATCATAGTACCAGACATCAATTTCTGTAACCTCTTCAATCTTTAATCCTGCATAGAGAAATTGGCCAGCAAGCTAAGACGAGGATGGAATAAATAAATAAATTGGTAAATATCCTCGAGCCACATAATCAAAACAAAAATTTATTAAGAACCAAAAGATTAATAGAGTACAGACTCCAAACTCACCAAAAAGGTCCTGACATATTTTTAAGATCCCGGGAAAGACCAAACTGACAGGAAAATATTGTCGGATATCTCCAAAATCAAGATCAAACTGCAACTCCTCTACCCTCTTTATATAATATAAAAGATCTTCTACACCAAATGGAAGCTCCCCTTCTTCTTTCCTCTAATATTAGAACCCAGCAAGTTGAGTGTTGTGAAAGTCATCACCATTATATGAAAACAGACAGCATTATATTTTACCTTCAAGTCTTTCAAAAAGGACAACTCTCTACTAGCCAAATCAGTTAAATTGGAAGAAATGTCCTCCAGGAACCTGATCACCTGGACACAAGAAGGGGCGTCAGTTTAAACGACATGATGAATAATGATAAACTAATAGCTTGAAGGATCTTTCACAAACCCTTGTTGATGTCTTTGCCATTCTATGATCAAGAGCATAATCTGCAAAGTGTGCATAACCAAGTAAGCGAGCTAATCTATGGCGCGACTGAACCTACAGAGACGAGTATAGTAAGATGTCAGCTGACTGAAGTCTGCTGCAGGCTTCTGTCAAAGGTTTCTAGAGTAGATACGCAAGTACCAATTTTTGTAACAACGGAATATTGGCATCTCCACATCTCTTTCCATATGCCATAGCCACTGTCTTCCTTGTCTTGGCTATCTGCAAAGTTAAAAACAACAGCCAAAATATGTTCAAGGACAGATTCAAATGTATTGGCGTGAACACATAGAGAGATGATCAAACTGTTACCACACAGTTATAAAAAGCCAGTATCAAGAACTGGTAAGTTATTGTATCTTCGATGTTTTATGTGTTATGGCAATTTAAAAAGCTACATGGGAATTGTTACCTTGCACAACTCTAGAATAGCTGCCACGTGATTACTTTCCAAGGTGAGCTTGAATTCTTTATTTTGAATTTTATCCAAACTCTGGAGGACGATGAGAAAAAGTTACAGAAAAGTCAAGCTCACAGATTTGCATGTGACATAGTAAACTAAATAACATTTCGGGTAAACACCTGAAGGAATTCTAGAGGCAGACCAGCAAGCTCAGCCTCAGGAAAAAAGAGACAAGAACTATCTTCATTTAAATTCTGAACGTATCGCAAGCTTAACTCATCAATTTCATTTCTCAACCTATCCACTTCCTCTCTTTTTGTTGCAGTAAGGTTCAGACCATTGTGCTCAAAGTCTCTAACCTGTCACTGATAAAACAGAAATCAATACATTTGTTCAACTCACACAGCTTAGAAAAGAAAAAAGAACTATGCAAGCAACTCTTTCAAATGTGCTACGAAATAGAGCTCATTACTGCAAACCACTTTCTTCTAGAGCAACGGAAGGAAGATCATAAATTCAAAACCTCTTGTCAAACCCTAAATAATGCTATTGCTAGTCCCTGAGGATAAGAAAATCTCAAGACTTTTGTTACACAGGTAGAAAAAAACAAGTATTGGTTCTTACTTCTTTTCCACAAGTCGACATGTTTCACACAATTCAAAGGCTGGTCAATCCACTTACTATAGCACAAATAAAGTATACTAAGGAAACGTCAATAGTACAAAGTCATGGACTAACAAACTCTAGAATTGTGAAGGTGACTTTAGAACTAGTAACAACCACGTTAAGGAGGAAAGATTTACACAACTATTGCATTTCAAAATCAGCTAATAGAATGATTTCTGAGACAGTGAAAATTATATGATTCAGGTTTCCTTACCAGACACTGTAGGTAACATTTAGCTTCCGGATAAATTGATTCTCCCTTTGCAGCATAAATGTTGATAACACGGTAAACATCTTCACGTTTTCTGATACGCTTGCACAAAGATATGATCATCAGTTTCATACGAAAATCAATAAACTTGGAACGGAAATTCAATCCAAGAAGACAGTAAATCAAAAACGAATCCACAAAACACCTGCAGGAGAGAAGATGAGCGTCTATCTTCAGCTCTGCTTCAGCACTAGCTTTACGAACGTTATCATGGGGTGATAACATCTTAGGAATCACACAGGATTGTATAAGAGGAAGCTGTCTCGCTTCAAGTTCCGCCAGTGGCAACACAACATTCTCATAAGAGAGCTACACGAAATCAACAATCAATCAAGTCAGAGACAATCTCCATATCCATCTCTTTTCCAGTAATTCCGAATAACCTTGTTTAGAGGAACCAAGGCCACAGCATCATGAACTCTCGTGGAGTTGGAGATAATCTCGTCAGCTAAATCGAGAATCTCCTTCGCAGATAGGTTAACACGAACAGTATCACACCCGGGAAGACCTAAATCGAGAGTCTCTCGTCAGCATTGTGAGATATGAAATTCAAGCAAGCGGTAGATACAGAGAGGGAGAGTACCTTTCTTCTTGGATTTGTCCTTGTGAGACTTGAAAGCGAAGATGGCGAAACTAACGGCGAGTCCGAGCAGCCCGGCCGCTCCGGTGAAGGTTATAAGTTTGAGCTTATTAGGATTAGATCTTTTCATTTTCTTGTCGTTTTCATCGTTTTCTGTCATTTTCCTCTGCTCGCTGATGGCACCCACCCAAGGCTGAGTGTGAGACGGACGGACCGGACAATCTTCGTGTGGACGCCTTATATATTTTTTGATAGTTTTCATCATTTTTTTCTTAATTCCTAAATATCTTCTTTTAGCAACAATTCCAAAATATTAAAATAATCCAAATAATGTTATTTCTTTTTTTTTTATCCTGGATTAAATTTGATACATTTTTATTTATGGATTGGTTTAGCATTTTTTAAAATAAGTTATGATCAGATTTATAAGTTATTTCGAATAATACATTTTTATTAAAAAAAGTGTATTTATCTTTAAATTAACAATGTGATTGGCATAATTACAAGAACAGATGTATTGTCTAAAGAATTTTCTTTTTAGCAAAAGATATTTGATATTCTCATCATGATTGGGTCTTTATATAGGCTATGTAAGCAAAGCTTCTTGCATGAATCAGCCTAGCCTTTACAATGGAGGAACAGGTCTTACGTAATGCGTAGATGAGGTAGTCTCAGCATGCAGTGGGGGTATACACGATCTTGATGGTGGTGTCGTAAAGAAGTAAACAGAAGTCTTGACTGGGGCTTCATGGTGTTGAATCTTTAATTAGATACCAATAATGTGATGCAAGCTATGCTATAGGTGAGAACAGCTACACCATGTTTGCTTCGTTCATCTTTTTATACATCTTCATCATTAGTTTTGTTGTTAAATATAAAGTGTTTTAAAGTTTACGTTCTTTGAAGTTCCAATGAAATGGTCTGACAAAAAATATATAATATATTATTGTTTGAATGATAAATTACTATAAAATATCTAAATTTACAATACTTAACCATTCTTCTGGAAAGTAGAGGTAAAAATAGAACGCACTGTATAGAGTATTTCTCTGTTTTTCTCGGGTTTAAAGACTCATCTCTCCTTACTCAACCGCGCAAAACTGATCAGAATCCTCGTTTATCATATGTGTACTATTTAGTTCTGCCTATTTCGATCAAATTTTTATTTGTCTATTTTTTATTGGTCGATTCTCGTATAACTTATTCCGGCCAATCCTTACTCGACAGCTACTTCTTTTGGTGTGAGCACCGAAGCTAGACAAAAGTATAATATATGCTTAACGATAATCCATATATATATATCCATTATTAATAATTTAACAGTCAACAAAATCTTCCATAATCTTTCTCTTTTGCCTTTCGTTTAATGTTTTCAAATAATTGTTCTACATAAAAGCACCACCTTAAAAGAGAATTTGGATCATGACATAGGCCCATTAAAAAGCCCATGAGTATCGTCTTCGACAAATCTTAAGGAAATGCAAGAAAACCCTTCTATAGCCCCAATCTCCGTTGGCATCTCCGAGAAAGAAAAAAATCCACAATGGCTCCTAAATCGAAAGAGAAACCGAAAACCTCGACATCGTCACAGCCTCCTCCCGCAATCGAAGATCTCTTCACCACTCTTGATAGGCATATCCAGCGATCTGAATACGAACAAGCCGTCAAGGTCGCTGATCAAGGTATACAGATTCAAACCTCCCTACATCCTCCTATTTCTGTTAGGTGAAATTAAGATTGTGGTTTTTGTTTTTTACAGTTTTGTCGATTGCACCTGCCGATGAGGATGCGATCCGATGCAAAGTTGTGGCTCTTGTCAAAGACGATAAGATCGATGATGCTCTCTCCGTCATTCACTCCTTCCATAAGCTTCCCATCGATCTAGGCTTTCAAAAAGTAACTTCTCGTACAGTAATCGAACTACATTTATTTACTGGAATGTGACAGAATATAGATAGATGCATAAAGATACTTTTAGTTAGTCTAAGAATCACCGAATAAGCCAAATTTTCTTGAGTTAGTTGAGATCTGTAAAGATACTGTTTATCCAAAGCTCTTCTAAATCTACATTGCATCAGAATGAATGTTGGGAAGCTCTAATGGTTTCTCTGTTGCGTTGAATAGGCATATTGCTTATACCGTCTAAACAAGCTAGACGAGGCTTTTGAGTGTCTGAGAGGTCGAGAGAGAGATTCAGAGACTTTGCTCTTGGAGGCTCAGATTCTCTACCGTCTGGGGAAAACAGATGCTTGCGTTGATGTGTATCGGAAGCTGCAGAACTCCCAGATTGAGACTGCAGAGGTCAATTTCGTGGCCAGTTTGGTTTCAGCTGGTAAGGCTTCACAGGTGAAAGGAGCGTTGGAGTCTTGGAAGATCAAACCAACTAGTAGCTTTGAGTTGGCTTTTAACACTGCTTGCTCTTTGATTGAAAACAATAACTACGCTGATGCTGAACAGCTTCTGCTAGCTGCAAGGAGGTATGTCACAGTTATATTCACGTCTCATACACTATTGTTCCTACAAGTATTTGTTAAGGGTTGTCCATTTCTTTACGTTGCTTCGCTTGTCACTCCTTTAGCTAGGTCTAATTGTACTGTAGGATAAGTAATGTGGTTAATTAGTTGTTTAATACTGAACTCTACTGGGTGGTCTCGTTTCTTTCTTGTCTTATAACCACTACCAATTGTTTTCTTTGAATAGTCACGTCAATCTAGTACGTAGGGATATATAAAAGGTTTCCTTTCATCTGTATCTTTATCAACACTTCCAAGTACATTGTTCATTTGACTACTGATTGTTCAGTGTACTGTTCCTGATGACAATACTGTTGGTTTTGAGACAGAATTGGTCAGGAAACCCTCACGGATGATGGCTTTGCTGATGAGGATATTGAGAATGAGCTTGCCCCGATTGCTGTCCAATTAGCATATGTCCAACAGGTATTTTTGTGCTGTTCGTCTTGTACTTAGCCTCCTGCTAAGATATCTTCTAGTTGTTAGTGACGACATTTTTTATCATCAGGTCCTTGGACAAACTCAAGAATCCACCAGCTCTTATGTAGACATCATTAAACGAAACCTGGCCGATGAATCGTCGCTTGCTGTTGCTGTGAACAACCTAATTGCCTTGAAAGGTTCCAAAGATGTTTCTGATGGCTTGAGGAAGTTTGATCGTCTCAAGGAAAAAGATTCTCAAAATTTTCAGCTTTCTCAAACACTTGATGCGAAGCTTTCACAGAAACATAAGGAAGCTATATATGCCAATCGCGTCCTTCTGCTCCTCCATGCAAATAAGATGGATCAGGTCTTTTTTTAACTCGAAGTCCCACTTTATTTACATCTTCTTTCTTCTTAGCATATTCGGCTTGACCACTTAAGAGAATCTTTTACCACAGGCACGAGAACTTTGTGCTACACTGCCGGGCCTCTTTCCTGAGAGTGTTAATCCTGCATTGCTCCAAGCTGCTGTTTTGGTGAGAGAGAACAAGGCTGCCAAAGCTGAAGAACTTCTGGGACAGTTCGCAGAAAAGTTCCCAGAAAAGTCTCTGTCGGTTCTCTTGGCGAGGGCACAAATTGCTGCATCGGTCAGTCATCCTCAGGTAGCAGCAGAGTCCCTGTCCAAGATAACTGATATCCAGCATTTCCCTGCAACTGTTGCCACCATTGTCGCACTCAAAGAGCGAGCTGGGGACAATGATGGTGCTGCTGCTGTTCTTGACTCAGCAATTAACTGGTGGTCAAATTCGATGACTGAGAACAATAAGCTTGGCATATTGATGCCGCAGGCTGCTTCCTTCAAGCTCAGGCATGGCCAAGAAGAGGAGGCTTCACGGCTATACGAAGAGATTGTGAAAAAACATAAAAGCACAGATGCTCTCGTTGGTCTAGTGACTACACTTGCTCGTGTCAATGTCGAGAAAGCAGAAACTTACGAGAAGCAGCTAAAGCCGTTGCCAGGGTTGAAGGCTGTTGATGTGGATAGCCTAGAAAAGACCTCTGGTGCAAAACCCATGGAAGGCGCCGCTGCTGCTGCTTCTGCTTCAGCGATGCAGGAAGAAGTGAAGAAGGAGAAGGCAAAGAAGAAGAGGAAGAGAAAGCCAAAGTATCCCAAAGGGTTCGATCCAGCGAACCCGGGTCCACCTCCGGACCCTGAAAGGTGGCTTCCGAGAAGGGAAAGGTCAAGTTACAGACCCAAGAGGAAGGACAAGCGAGCAGCTCAAATCCGTGGCTCGCAGGGCGCGGTGACCAAGCAAGACAAACAAGAAACAGCTCCTTCGACTTCAAAGTCAAACCCAGCGACCAGTAAGAGTGCAGCCGCCGATCATTCCAAGCCTTCTTCCTCTAAGGCCTCAAAAAAGAAGTCTAGGAGATGAACGAAACATCCTTTTTACAGTCTTTTCTAAGAGAACAAAAATGACTTGCTTTAAATGACAACATGAGCCGGATTTCCTTTGTTTTCTGTTTTTTTTTCTGGGATTTATTAAGTTTTGGTTGTCTTGACCCATTTAAGATTTTGGTTAATTTATCAGTTTACATGTGTTCGTTTGCATTGTTATTGAACCAAAGATGAAGAGCAAGAAGAATCTATTAATTGCAAAAGAATTGCAAGAACCAAAGGGATATATAGATACAATGAAACAGTGGTTTGGATATTAACTAAATCACTTTTCAGATTTCTTGCGGAGATCCTTCATCCATTTAAACCCAAGTATGGTTTTCCCAAAGCTGCTTCTGCTTCCGCTTCCATCCTTGTCCTTCTTTGTTTTCTTTTTGCCTTCATCTTCTTTTGTATAACTGGGAGGAGGGTCAGGGTTTGTATCCCATTGATCAGCCCATGATGGCCCCGAATCCATCTTCTTTTCTTGATTATATTTCAGAATCAAAGAAACATTAGCCTAAGCTAGAGAACATCTTCAATCACTTATTTGTAGCTTTCTTCTTCTTGTTCATTTTCCCTTGGTTTAACTCTTTTAGTTTTCAGTTTTATTTTTTTATTTCCTTTTTGGTTATTACTGGTAACCTAACTTCTGTTTTACTTCATTCCTCTCTATCTTTGGTCATCTGCTTGGTTGGCACAAGGAAACAATTTATGTTGTTTATCTTAATTGAAAATTAGGCCATCTAATGGTCTAACCGTCTTCACCTACTTTAACAATGAAAACATTTCACATCCAAACAACAACCTCCCATCTCCAGATAGTCTAATAGAATTATAATTTGCTTTATCTGATTAAATTATGTTACATGATCCTTAACCAGTTTTCATAACTGACAAGATGATTCATCAGTTCAAGAATCATAAGCTATAAACGAGACTTCTAAAAGAACTCGACATGATCAGCGATTTCTCTGCATACAAGTTTTGATTCAGCAGCCAAACTTATGCTTTTAGCAATAGCGAGACCAGTAAGCTTATGCGTAGACGTTGGCTCATACTTCTTCACCTCTGCATCATCCTTCCCTAACAACAAAGCCCCCCTCGCAGGAATCACATTCTCCCACCAAAACTCCCTCAACACCTCATAGATGATCCTCCAATAGCTTCGGTCTCTCATCACACGGAAAACAGAGCTCCCGTTCAGCGTCCAGCAGTACAAGTCCACCCATTCACGGTCCATAATCTCCATCTGACCCTGCATCTGAGGCATGTAATAGAACGGCACTTTGGACCAAGGCAAGACAGTCTCTGTTTTCCCTTTGTTGTACGGACACTTCACTTCTAGAATCCCAACATCGAGAACCCCATCAGGAGAAGCACCGAGCCAGTGAAACTGCTCTTGGGAGTGAAGAGCGAATCCCATCGAGCCGACCTCGCATCCCATGATTCTCTTGTACCTCTCTATCGCGGCGGATTCCATCTGTACACCCCAGTTCATTGCAAACCGTGCAGAGTCCTCCACCACTCTTGACTCCGAGTCATACACCTTCTCGTGCCAGAGCTCGGAGCGGCGGTTCTTCTTCCAGAAGCCGAGCGCTGTGCTGAAAGTGCTCGTGGTTAGCTTGTCTTTCCTTAGAGCAAACCATTCTTCTGATTTCTGAGGGATGTCTGATGGGGAGAGGTGGCTTGAGACAGCTGAACGGGGAGGAATAGCAACAAGGGGTAAGCTTGTCTGAGAGAGGACTTGTAATGCAGTGGAGGAAAAGGACTGTGAACTACTTCTGTTCCTAAACTGTAGTCTCGGTGAAACTGAAGCGATTGGTTTAGGGATAAGAGTGTGGAACCCGGGAATTGAACAAGTCCTCATTTGGTGTTGAAAGGAAGCAACTTTACTTGGTTTCAAGACCCTACAGAAAAACCCATTTCGAAATAAGGTGAAAAATGCAATCTTTCGAACTTCGAAATCTTCAAACAGATTCAGAAAACAAGACAGAAATGAACTAAACCCAGTAAACGAAAAAGCAGAACACAGATAGAGGAGTTTTGTGATTTGCGTTTCAATGTTTACCCACGGATTCATCCACGAAAAGGCGAAATGATTTAGCAATCATTAGCGACACTAATCATCCTAATTCAGAAGAACCCATTTAAGCAGAAAGCGAAAATTGAATCATATAAAAAAGTATTATCGCAAGCCCACAAGGTGTTCGATGATATTACCAGAACCGCACTTCAGCGACCGAGCCGGGGAAGAGGAAGCAGAAGATATGGATTTAGTTAGTAAACGATATAAGTTGGTTTCATGTGGTTATTTATTTAGTTGTGATATGATTCGGTCTACCCGGTTTAGTCAACTGTATATATACGGATGCGTTGATTTTGTTTTCAAGTGAAAAAAGAATCAGAAAATCACTTTTTCCATATGCTTGATTACATTTTCTATTATGGTATCAAAGTTTTATTTCCGTCAAATTTAGTGATTTCTTCTTCGTTTTCCTCCATATTCTCAAAACTTTTATCGAATATGCTCCATCTCGCAGTTGTTTCTAAAATCAAGCCAAATAAGTGTGGAGGTGTTCTTGCAGTGACAAGCCATTTGGTGCACAAATGATTTTTTTTTGGTGCGGGTAGAAATCTAAGTAGGGTTATTGGTTCTAGTTATTTAATGGATTTATAAATCCTCCTTAGATTTATAAATCTAATGATTATCAAATCAAACAAGTGGATTTGAGAATTATTGATATGAATTTCAAAATCAAAATAAGTGAATTGTTATAAATCAATCAAATGGATTTGTAACTAAAAATAAATAAAGATCTATCTGAGTTTAAGAGAGAAGATGTTCGGTTTAGATCCAGAAACTAATTTTTTGTGGTTTTCAATTAGGTTTGGTAATCGGTTAGTTCATGTTTCTAAAAAAGTTACAAACAGTACTAACCGAACCATTCAAAATCCAAACCGAAATAACCAAAAAATTTCAAAATTTATTCAATATAAACCAAAAATCTAATCAAACTAACCACAAAGTCAAAATCTTCGACAAACAAATTTTTGAAACTGAACCAAATTTTTTCGGTTTAATTCGGTGGAATTTCGACCAACACGGACTAACCAAATTCCAAACTAACTGAAGAAACCGAATCCGCATCCCTATCTAAAACCACTAGTAAGTTAGGCATTGAGTTAGCACCATGAATTGGATAATTTTTCTCGGTTATCCTCCTAAAACTATTATAGATATGAGATATTGGCAAATATAATTTGACATCTCAGTTGAGAAGTTGGCCAGATAGATATCAGTATGAGATATTAACAAGTTGAAAAGTTGTCATGCACATGTTTATTATAACAAATCTAACCAGCACAATACTTAAAAACTTTTCCAAGCGTAAAAGAGTTTTTTTTAAACAAAATAATACAAATCCAGTCAAAATAACAAGGTTCAACTCAATATTTGTTCATTTGTATTTTTACCCTACAAAAATTTTAAAATCCTTTCAAATCCAATTATAAATCAAATCCATAAACAAATTCTTACTATTGAATAACACTTGATTTTGAAATCCAATTAAAAATCATAGAACCAATAACAAAGGATTTGAATATGAATTTTAAAATCATATAACCAATAACACTGAATTTGACTTAGATTTCCAAATCCACTAAAATACATAAACTAATAACTCCCAGCTTTTGGGTTACTGTCTTTTTTGTTTTTCTACCAGTGGTTGTTGGGTGATCAGTCTCTCTTCAGCCTGTTTCTACACAACTGTACAGTTTTGGTGTCAATCTATTAGTTGCGCTTTGGACAACAGGTTAGACCTGGACATCCGGATCTTCGGGTCGGGTTCGGATCGGGTTTTATCGGATCCGGATTTATCGGATCCTCGAAATTTAGATCCATATAGATATCCATAATTTTTTGGGCGGTTCCGGGTTGGATCTTGTCGGGTCCGGATCGGTTCGGGTCTATAATTTCAATACCTAAAATATCCATAATTTTTGGGTATATTTCTGATTGGGTTGGTTCGGATATTTAGGACCAAAAAGATCGAAATACCGAGCTGGATCCAAAACTTCGAAATCTTCAAACAGATTCAGAAAACAAGACAGAAATGAACTAAACCCAGTAAACGAAAAGCAGAACACAGATAGAGGAGTTTTGTGATTTGCGTTTCAATGTTTACCACGGATTCATCCACGAAAAGGCGAAATGATTTAGCAATCATTAGCGACACTAATCATCCTAATTCAGAAGAACCCATTTAAGCAGAAAGCGAAAATTGAATCATATAAAAAAGTATTATCGCAAGCCCACAAGGTGTTCGATGATATTACCAGAACCGCACTTCAGCGACCGAGCCGGGGAAGAGGAAGCAGAAGATATGGATTTAGTTAGTAAACGATATAAGTTGGTTTCATGTGGTTATTTATTTAGTTGTGATATGATTCGGTCTACCCGGTTTAGTCAACTGTATATATACGGATGCGTTGATTTTGTTTTCAAGTGAAAAAGAATCAGAAAATCACTTTTCCATATGCTTGATTACATTTTCTATTATGGTATCAAAGTTTTATTTCCGTCAAATTTAGTGATTTCTTCTTCGTTTTCCTCCATATTCTCAAAACTTTTATCGAATATGCTCCATCTCGCAGTTGTTTCTAAAATCAAGCCAAATAAGTGTGGAGGTGTTCTTGCAGTGACAAGCCATTTGGTGCACAAATGATTTTTTTTTGGTGCGGGTAGAAATCTAAGTAGGGTTATTGGTTCTAGTTATTTAATGGATTTATAAATCCTCCTTAGATTTATAAATCTAATGATTATCAAATCAAACAAGTGGATTTGAGAATTATTGATATGAATTTCAAAATCAAAATAAGTGAATTGTTATAAATCAATCAAATGGATTTGTAACTAAAAATAAATAAAGATCTAATACGAGTTTAAGAGAGAAGATGTTCGGTTTCGTCCAGAAACTAATTTTTTTGTGGTTTTCAATTAGGTTTGGTAATCGGTTAGTTCATGTTTCTAAAAAGTTACAAGCGGTACTAAGAACCATTCAAAATCAAACCGAAATAACCAAAAATTTCAAAATTTATTCAATATAAACCAAAAATCTAATCAAACTAACCACAAAGTCAAAATCTTCGACAAACAAATTTTTGAAACTGAACCAAATTTTTCGGTTTAATTGATTGGAATTTGACCAACACGGACTAACCAAATTCCAAACTAGCTGAAGAAACCGAATCCGCATCCTATCTAAAACCACTAGTAAGTTAGGCATTGAGTTAGCACCATGAATTGGATAATTTTTCTCGGTTATCCTCCTAAAACTATTATAGATATGAGATATTGGCAAATATAATTTGACATCTCAGTTGAAGTTGGCGAGATAGATATCAGTATGAGATATTAACAAGTTGAAAAGTTGTCATGCACATGTTTATTATAACAAATCTAACCAGCACAATACTTAAAACTTTTCCAAGCGTAAAAGAGTTTTTTAAACAAAATAATACAAATCCAGTCAAAATAACAAGGTTCAACTCAATATTTGTTCATTTGTATTTTTACCCTACAAAATTTTAAAATCCTTTCAAATCCAATTATAAATCAAATCCATAAACAAATTCTTACTATTGAATAACACTTGATTTTGAAATCCAATTAAAATCATAGAACCAATAACAAAGGATTTGAATATGAATTTTAAAATCATATAACCAATAACACTGAATTTGACTTAGATTTCCAAATCCACTAAAATACATAAACTAATAACTCCCAGCTTTTGGGTTACTGTCTTTTTTGTTTTTCTACCAGTGGTTGTTGGGTGATCAGTCTCTCTTCAGCCTGTTTCTACACAACTGTACAGTTTTGGTGTCAATCTATTAGTTGCGCTTTGGACAACAGGTTAGACCTGGACATCCGGATCTTCGGGTCGGGTTCGGATCGGGTTTTATCGGATCCGGATTTATCGGATCCTCGAAATTTAGATCCATATAGATATCCATAATTTTTTGGGCGGTTCCGGGTTGGATCTTGTCGGGTCCGGATCGGTTCGGGTCTATAATTTCAATACCTAAAAATATCCATAATTTTTGGGTATATTTCTGATTCGGGTTGGTTCGGATATTTAGGACCAAAAAAAGATCCGAAATACCCGAACTGGATCCAAAAACTCGAAAAATATCCAAAAATCCTAAAATATCAAGAACCGCAAAAAATACCTAAAAATTTACTCCAAATCAGATCCAAAAAACCCAAAATGTACCCGAATACCCAAATTATATTTTCTGAAAATCTAAAATTTTACGTGAAACCTGAAATTATACGTGAAAACCTGAACCCGAAACTTAAAAAAAAATCTGAAATATCAAAAATATACTCAATCACCCAAATATACCTAATATATAAAATAATTTTCAGGTATTTGGGTACCCGATCGGATCTTGGTTCAGGTCCGGGTCCTATCCGAGACCCGCAGATGCAAAGAAAAAGACTCATATAGGTACTTATAATTTTTCAGATCGATTTCGGGTCGGATATTTTTGGGTCGGTTCCGGTTCGGATCCTCGGGTCCGCGTAAAATGCCGCCCAGGCCTACAACCGGTATCTACGAACACTACAAAAAATGATACATTCATCCAACAAGCATTTGGTACTTCAACTAGTGAACGGGTAATAATATGGTTTTTATGTTAATTGTATCTTTTTATACTTTGATATAAGAGATTGTAGAGAGGAGCAAGAAAAATAGTCCAGTGACAAAGTTATTTCCGTGAAAATAAACATTTAATCATGAACAAATGTTAACTTTCAGTAAATTATTTTGAACTCATGTGATAAATATAAATAGATTGATAGGAGATTTATAACGATTGTAGAAAGGAACAGTGACAAATATTTTCCATGAAAATAAACATTTACTCAAAACTTAATCATGAACAAATGTTAACTTTAGCCCTTTTGTCAAAAAAAAAAATGTAAACTTTTAGTAAACTGTTTGGAATTTTTGCGATAAAATATATAATAATTGATAAGAGATTTATAACGATTATACGAAGGAACAAGAAGAATAGTCTAATAACAAAATCATTTCCATGAAAATAAACATTTATTCAAGACACTAAACAAAACTTAGAAATTTTAAAATTCAAGTTCTTTTATCTCATCAGTTTTCCATTGCTCCCTGGACAACGTACAGTAGTTGCAGTGGAAATCCCAACGACCCCGCATAAGTCCCAGCAACTCGCTGCATGTCTCGCAATGATTTGAACACACGATAAATGTGTCAAGCTTTTGAGTGGCAGTTTCTACGATATTTTTGGTATGTAAACCTGATGCCTTTATGTAATTATTGTAGTATACATTAGCAAATCCCTTAAGATCTATGTATAAGCAATGTGAAAGATTTAGGTTCCTGAGGTTTTGGTGGTCAGTGACAAGCGACAATAGTGCCTCTATGAATAAAGCTGCACCTCGCAAGCTTAAACTCTTCAGGTTTGAGAAGTAACTCACAATATGATCAGCTAAGTCATTGTCTAATGGCCGGATAAGCTTTAGGCTGGTGAGGTTCTTGCAGTTCTCTCCAATGGCTCGAAAGTTAGCATTTGAAATGGGTAAACCAGGTTGAGTAATGACTAACGTTTGGAGATTCTTCCACTGGTTGAATGTAAACATAAGTGAATTCTCATTTAAATTACGATAGAGCGGCAGTGACAATTTTTTTACGTTTGACATCCTGAAAAAAAAAAAAAAACAAGGAAAAGTAAATAAACACAAAAAATTGCACGATACACAAAATTTTATATCATATAATGTGCAAATCTGTTTTAGGATATAACTTACCTTGGAGCAATGATCGCGAGTTCCTCCTCTTGTATATAGTAACAGTTATCGAAAACTAGATTTGTGGTGACTGAGCTGTTAAATTTAGTTATCTCAGCCAATATATTTCTGAGCTCATATTGGTGTTCTTCGTCATTAGACAGATGGCCTGCCTTATCGGGATTTTTTGAAATAATTGACTTGAGATTACTTAAGTCTATAGTCCTCCATAAAGCTTTGTTGTGAGAAGCAAGGAACCAAGAGACACAGACGCGAGATGTCCCCTTAATTATATCAATAACGTTGAGCATCCCAAATATCTTCACTAATATGTATCTCTCCATATTTTCCCACCCTGAGATCTTTTCTAAGCTATTTGGTGTTTCCATCTCAGTGCAGCCAAAAAACAATGCAAATTGTAAAGTAATAGAGTTTTCAAAAGATTAAAGCCCAGAAATTTTTAAGAAAATAACAATAGATTCAACAGTATTGAAAAGCGATTAGTTAGAACAATCAAAATAGACAAACAAAAATGTAGAGGAAATGATACAATTTATAGAGAAGCCATTGGACACATATAGTGGATTTACTTCTGGGGGGTTGTAATTATTTCTGAATTGTGAAACTTTGGCTATTATATTAAATGAGCATAGTTATTTTATGATGAGGCATAATGAAATACTATTACAAAATTACATTAAAGTATTTTTAAGAAAGCTTGTATGGCCAATAAGTAACCCACTATGAGATATTTTCCCAAAAAATTATAAACAATTTAATAAAATGTATATTTTACTTAATTATCTATATGGTTGATATAAAATAAATTTAAATAAGAAAGTTATTTATAAATAGTAGTATATTTCTCTGTAAAACTAAATAAGATATGTAAGTAAATAGTAATTGATCTTTTTGTGAAGATATTTAAGCCATTAATGATAATTAATCTTTACATGTTCAAAGATTTAAAGAAAATCTATCTATATTGTTAATTTAGAAGTATATCCTCTCTTCTCCTTCCACCATTTTGTGGGAGATAATTTCCCAAGAACAAAAGCGTTTTGTATTGTTGCTCACTACATCCATAACCTTTACAGCCGTTGCTACAAGAAGCATATGCGGAAATTTATTGATTCCTCTAAAGACAACAAAACCACCCTCCCCATCGAACACCTTATGAACCAACATCATTCTTACCCCAACTATTATATTTTTCAAAATCCCCATCAACAAATATTAGTATTACCAAAGCTGTACCAAATAAATAAAAAATCTAAGAATATACAATCATAGGTCATGCTCAAATATGAATAAGAGCTAAAGGGAAACATATTACACAGTCTAATAAATAACATATTTCACATTCCCCTTTTTCAAAAAAAAAAAACTTCACTTTCCCTAGCCTATTACAAACCATATTTCACTTCATGCATGTATATATTTATTTAAGTTTTTTTTGCTAGGAGCTATATATTTATTAGGTTCCCGTTTTCAATCACAAGGGTGGTTTGTTTAGAATCGGATAGCATTATAAGAAAAAAGCTTGTGGTTCCTCCCTTTCCACGTTAGTGTAACCATTATATGCAAGCGGAAAGATGCACAGTAAAATCTCCCTCGGAAACCAATCCCTCGGCTGAATTTCAAAAGACTGAGGTTTAATAGCAAACGAAGGAAAAGATTGGTGGTGGTTTGTTAGAAGCACCAAATATTAAGAGTTTATTTGTAATTATTGTAGTAGACTATAGTTTAGTGTTTTTTTTTTCCTTTGGGTGAGAAGAAGTCATTCTCATAGACACACCAATAAGTAGTAACAAAGGCCTGGTGGTTAAAATCTTAATCATGTTGGAAGCAGAACCTTCTCCAAAATTGAAGAGATAGGTGGAATTATATTTTCACATAAATCATTTGGATGTATCCAAAGACGACGTATATATATAAAACTACCTAAAAATAACACTTTATTAATTAATTGTTAGTTTATTATATAACACACTCATTAATTAGTATAAAAAAAACATTCAACTTCATGATCCCACAGACAAATCTCACATGCAGAAGAAGTTTTCATGTCGTTATCCTCGCCATATCGATGCCAAGCACAATTATATGCTATGAAGTCACTGGTTCGACCATCACACCCGCACTTGTCTGGAACGTACGCTCTTTTGAGCTCTTTCATCACCGGTGTGCCAAGCCACCGAATGCTGCCTCCAATCTTGTCCCGGAACTCCACCAGCTCCCCCAACGTTTTTGACATTAGCGGTTTTATTAAAGAAGACAAGATCTTGAAACCCTCTTGTTTTGTTTCTCCTCCATGCAGAACCGGTCCTGGTAATGTATATAGACTCAAATCATATCAAAACTGTTCGGCTTTTTCAAACGCTGAAATTTCTTAAAAATAAAGATGCAGATAAACGCAAGTATACACAACATGCATGGGCACGTATACAACTAAAATAATAACAAAAGAAACTGTTGGCACACAAAAAAAAAAAGAGAGAGAGGTGATTCTCTTGCTTACCTTCAGGGATTCCTCTGCCTCCACCACAGATTAGGATCAGTCCATAAATATAGATTGCTTCTTTGTTTCCTTTTTTCGCAGCTTGAGATAAAAGTTTGAGTCCTCTGCGTTTTTGGTTTCGTCGAAAGTAGTTGATGATGCCTTGGCGATACAAGGCTTCAGGATTCCCGTTCCTTCGACATCTCCTGTAGAAGTTAGATAACCTTTTGGTCCTTACCTTCCTTTCAAGTTCAATCCTTACCTTCCTTTCAAGTTCAGAGCCTTGATAATCAAGTTCAGGGTCTTGATAATGATACCAAGTCAGAAGATCGAGTTCGTGGAGGGAAAGTCGAGAGATTACGTATTTTTCATCGCATGTTCTTTTAAACGTTTTGGAAACTAATCTGAGATTACGAACCGCTGACAAGGAAGAAGCAGCGGTACGTGAAGAAATCTCTACAAGAAGATCATCAGGCAAAGAATCGAGAGAAACTCTTCTTTTGTTAGAGTTCTTGAATATGCAAGACGCGTGCAAAGAGGAGGATCTCATGTTATCTAAGCTCTGTTTTCCTTTTTTTTAAGGATACTATTTACATTCTAAGCAGGTCAATTGTTGTTATATAGAGAGAGAGGCCTACATTCGTTTTCCTTTTTTCGGTAGGAATAGAAAAAAAAAAATAAGTGGACGAATGAAAACACAAATTAGTTCTTTTTCCATATTAAAAAAGGATAAATAAGATAGGAAAACAAAAAACTAAAGAAAAAGGAATGCATAAATCTTATAGGTTTATTAATTCATATATATCTTGTATTTACTTTTATCAGATTTTCCATATTTGCACAATGTATTTCATCAGTCCCAACATTAGTGTTGTTTTCTCTCTTACTTGTATCCAATTTTATGTGTTCGGACTCTTGACTGCCTCATTTGGAATTTGTTTGTAGGATAACTTTCCAACGGTTTTTGTATTCCACCATGTTTTCTCCATCAAATGTTTATAAAATTTAGCAGAAAAAAAATCCTATCCTCAACCCATCTAGGATTATATCCTTAATGAGAATATGTTTATTACAAACTGTTTGTCAATCGAACAGTGGCTTTTTTTTCTGGATCAAGAACTCACTTGAACCGGTTTCTTCTTTTTGGAGTTGTTAATTGGTCGGACCTTTACAAAAGCGTTTTGCAAATCCTGCAAAACAAAAAAAAGAGAGAGGTGATTCTCTTGCTTACCTTCAGGGATTCCTCTGCCTCCACCACAGATTAGGATCAGTCCATAAATATAGATTGCTTCTTTGTTTCCTTTTTCGCAGCTTGAGATAAAAGTTTGAGTCCTCTGCGTTTTGGTTTCGTCGAAAGTAGTTGATGATGCCTTGGCGATACAAGGCTTCAGGATTCCCGTTCCTTCGACATCTCCTGTAGAAGTTAGATAACCTTTTGGTCCTTACCTTCCTTTCAAGTTCAATCCTTACCTTCCTTTCAAGTTCAGAGCCTTGATAATCAAGTTCAGGGTCTTGATAATGATACCAAGTCAGAAGATCGAGTTCGTGGAGGGAAAGTCGAGAGATTACGTATTTTTCATCGCATGTTCTTTTAAACGTTTTGGAAACTAATCTGAGATTACGAACCGCTGACAAGGAAGAAGCAGCGGTACGTGAAGAAATCTCTACAAGAAGATCATCAGGCAAAGAATCGAGAGAAACTCTTCTTTTGTTAGAGTTCTTGAATATGCAAGACGCGTGCAAAGAGGAGGATCTCATGTTATCTAAGCTCTGTTTTCCTTTTTTTTAAGGATACTATTTACATTCTAAGCAGGTCAATTGTTGTTATATAGAGAGAGAGGCCTACATTCGTTTTCCTTTTTTCGGTAGGAATAGAAAAAAAAAAATAAGTGGACGAATGAAAACACAAATTAGTTCTTTTTCCATATTAAAAAAGGATAAATAAGATAGGAAAACAAAAAACTAAAGAAAAAGGAATGCATAAATCTTATAGGTTTATTAATTCATATATATCTTGTATTTACTTTTATCAGATTTTCCATATTTGCACAATGTATTTCATCAGTCCCAACATTAGTGTTGTTTTCTCTCTTACTTGTATCCAATTTTATGTGTTCGGACTCTTGACTGCCTCATTTGGAATTTGTTTGTAGGATAACTTTCCAACGGTTTTTGTATTCCACCATGTTTTCTCCATCAAATGTTTATAAAATTTAGCAGAAAAAAAATCCTATCCTCAACCCATCTAGGATTATATCCTTAATGAGAATATGTTTATTACAAACTGTTTGTCAATCGAACAGTGGCTTTTTTTTCTGGATCAAGAACTCACTTGAACCGGTTTCTTCTTTTTGGAGTTGTTAATTGGTCGGACCTTTACAAAAGCGTTTTGCAAATCCTGCAAAACAAAAAAAAAAAGAGAGAAAGGTTTCGTTGGAAACTGAACAAAGGAGTAACAACGGGAACCAATGAAGACACTATTAACCTAGCCTTCGAAGACTAGTCACTCGTTTTGTCAACGGATCAATGAGCCAGATGAACAACACACAAACAGAATAATCACCATTGTAAAAAGATGAACATAGATACGATAACATCTCACAAACTTTTAGTAGATCCTAAATGAGTTTCTCTACTCGCAAGAGAATAATAATGAACATAGTAAAGAGCAACACAAAGCTTATAGAGAGATCGGGAGCGTCTAATGATAAAAAGGCAAGTAAATCTTAAGGATAAGCAGAGAAGCATTATTGTATTCATATGGTAAAGATCAAGCAGCAGGTGGGTGTTTGCTCAATGAATCAACTACTCGATAGACAGTCCTAACCATATTAATCATACTACTGTAGTATCAAGGAGGCGCATTCAAATAATTAAATCCCCGAATCTCCGTAACACACATACTTCCTAGTACAATCTCCCACCTCTAATTGCTGGATGATGATATATTGACACAAACCCCCAAGCTAAAAGTTTCAACTTCTATTCACAATAACGTGATAATTGCAGTAACCAATATGGACCACTAATCTAACACCGAGTCTGTGTAAAGCCTTCCAAAAACACCGTGAATTGTTTACCTTATCAGAGTTATCATTAGCTGAAGCAGGTTCACCAGTCCACAGACTCTCCAAATTGAAGTAAACCCGTGCCTTCTCATCAAGTGCATGCACTACAAACTTCCCTACACGAATACCAAAAATTAAAATCCAAAGAGAAAGCCAAATTACAGAGAAATATTAAAACAAAATCAAAGACTTTCAAGTTGTACAAAAAAACACGAACCGTAGTCAATGACAATCCACTTGGTATCGTAGCCTTGCACGCAAGGAAGCATCACATGTTTCTCTCCTCTCTGCTTCTGCTTTGCCTGTTTCAGTGAACAAAGTACTCAATAAAGTTATATTCTGAAAGTATCAGATTCGAAGGTGAAAAGGAGTATAGTATACCCTGTAGACGAGAGCCTGAGCAATGTTCTTCAAGTGCCAATCGGATCTTCCGGTGGCGATGATGGTCACATCGGCCCAGCAAGACTGGTTCTCCGTCGGAATCACAATCACGTTATCTGCTTTCACGTCGGAGAGTATCTTCTCCACTTCGGGAACGGACAGAACCTCTGAGATATCACGGGCGGAAGAGGAAAACGAGGGAGGATTCGAAGCGGAGAGACCTAGCTTCTTCCATGACTGATCTAGAAGTGACGGTGACGGTGGTGATTTGAGGAGAGAGGGGAGAGAAGAGGAGCAGCGAGATCGGATAGCCGCCAACATGAGGTTTAGCGCGGTTGCGAAATGGCTACGATTGGGGGCGAAAACCCTAATTCAATACCTTTAGTCCCACGAGGATTGTTGACCTGAACGGCGATGTGCTGGGTTCAGTTTGCTTTTTCTTTTTATTTGCTTAGCTAAAAGAGAAAATAATCACTTGTTAACAAAAAAAAATTATTTAAATATATTTCCTATTTTTATCTTTTTTTTTTGTCAACTCCTATTTTTATCTATTATACAAAAATATATGTTGGACCAATTTTAAATTATTAATATATCTTATTTGATATTTTATCTATATCAATCAAAAATCTAATCTAATAGATAAAATATAATTAGTTTAGTGCTGTTCGTTTGGCCAGACGTAATTTCTTGAAATTGTGGATGTGTTTGCAGCTGCATTATATTGCTCATTTTATCAACGTTCAAAACTGATTAACGCTAGATGCAGCAGCGTCTACTGCACCATTTACGAACAAGAATATAATTGCAGCCGCATGAAACAGCCTTTGCCAAACGAACAACAGTAAATATCTAAAATATTTTCTCCCAAATCTACTCTCTGAAATTCAAAATTATCAGAAAGTAAACAAAATATTATTGTTTTAGCTATTAACTCTATAAATATAGTTTACATTTTATTTTTCTATAGATATCTAAAAGCATTTTTAAAAGGAATGAAAATTAATTTAAATACATTGGTTTATTCTGAATAACAAATTATTTAGTGAACATAATGTATTACAATAAAAACAAATTATTATATTAAACTTAAATTATTAACATAACAAATATTTCTCAAAATAAATGTGGAGCCAAAAACCACATTATCAGCAGATAGACCCTTACATTTGCAATAGTCTTTTATCGATTTTGAAAATTAAAGAAAAATTTCGCATTTTAACACGATAATATCCTAGTCCTCCTATATATTAAAAGAGAAGGCAATTTAGTGATTTCTGCTTATGTGGCATTCATAGAGGATACTCTCAGATTAATTCTCTTAATTCTATTGGTTGATTTTTGCTAATTTCTTTTTTATTTATTTTTAAATCGCCAGGAAAATGTTAACCCAGAACCACTTAATTTAGACTTCCAAACACTCTCAATGATAGAGTTAACCTAGAACCACTAATTTTAGGCTTCCAAACACTATCAACTACTTATATAAACTATTCACATAAATTACTACATATATATATATATATATACGAATAAATTATATTTGTATATAAAATATAATTATGTTTTTCAACATACGATAATATATTTTCATAAACCTAAATTGTATGTGATTTCTTATCCTGGTAAGAAAAACACACACATATATTTTATACTAAAATATGTTAAAACATATCTTTGAGACAGAAATTATATTATTTCTATTTCAAAATGATTTTAGATCTTATATTTTTTTAAGAAAATTCATTTACTTACATTTTCAATAAACTTTTATTAAATAATAATAGTACATTATAGATTTGAATTATAATAATAATAAACTATAATCTTAGAGATATTATTTGTATTTACTAAAATTTATTCGTTAAAGTTATAGAAAATAGAGAAATATAAAAATAATACATTTATAATCAAAATTATTTTTTTCAAAATAAAAGTTTCTAAATGTTGTTAAAGTATTTATTTAAATATATTTTCGTACCTATAAAGTAAGATTATTATTGTTATTTATCTCTTTAGCAAAATATATTTTGGTCATTTTAATTTTTATATGATATTTTGAGATAAAAATTTAGTGTTATACTTAGGTATTCCTCTGAGGATTAAATTTATGATTCAATTGGATCTATAAAACTATTTAAAATTGATTATGTGGTTTTAAAAAATCTAAAATTATTGGATTAGCTATTTGTAGAAATAATTGATTTTTATTTATATTTTATCTTATATATTTTAGGTTTTTTATCATCGACATACTACAAAGGAAATCAACACTAAATACATACCTTTTGTGTTTTCTCGATTGAAAGGTAAATGTATTTTAATCATCGACAATACTAAAAAGGAAATTAACACTAAATACAAACTAAAAACGAAACCAATACTCTTAATTGATTGGTCGATCACTAATTATTTACTAACCTTACTAATAATTAATACATGTATTAATAATTTTCCTTATTAGATATTACTTGAGCAAAAATATTAATTAATACATGTATTAATAAATTTCCTTATTACAAATACGGAAAACAATCCACTCTTGATATCATATTGATTACATTGTTTAGTGTGATTTATCGATTTGTATCTAATTAGGTTGTTTGTTATTATTAACTTACCTTACTAATATTGAATATACAGTTTCTAATATATAGTTTCTATATACAGTTTCTCATATGATTAATCGTATAGAATATATAATATTCTCAATAATTTATTAGAGAATATTATATTTCTTAGCTTATCATGCAAGCTAAATCATTGAGAAACGTCCACCAATTTACTATATATAAGACATTCACGAGAGAAAAGGCCACTGAACTTTTTATGTTGATATTGTTTTTGTTATTTTACATCATTAAGCTTTTATATATACATATTTCATCAAAGCTGACTTTTCTTTTGGTTTATATGCAGATGCCCTATTATAATGATTTCACCACGATGCATGTAAGTTTTGATTATAAACCACAACCTTGATACTATTTTTACAAGCTATGGTTTTGAGAGTTATTACTTGGATCCTAACTTATTTCTGTTTCCTCTGTAGATAAGAAACTTGTTGAGCACGAGCCATGTATCATTATCAACAACGATCTCAACACCATGCGCTAGCTAGCTCACATGGTTCAAGCTTCAAACCAAATCAACAACGATCTCAACACCATCGAACAAAGTAATTTTTTTTAATCACACAACAAGGTAATTTTGTTAGTGTTACTGCTAAGTAATGTAATATAGTGATTTAGATTTAAATTAAACCCAATAATTGAAAAAACTACACACTAATATATATATTTCTAATACTAATGTTAGAATTAAATCGGTTATATACAAATTTCTATATTAAATATAAGTGATAAAACATAATTATTATATATTTCTATAGATTTACAATATATCAAAATCAAAACTATTTATTATTCTTTAATTTTATACCCATATTATGGTATTAGGAAAGATATACCTTGTTGGTAAAGGCTTTTAATTAGTTAATTCGTTTATTAATAACTTGTCTTATTTTATTATCAATTACTTGCGCAAGTTGATATGATGATTACCTTATTTTGCCATCAATTACTTGTCTTAAATGGTATGTTAATTATTGCAAATTTATGACAATCAATTTTTAATATCTTTCTTTAATTGCTTCATGCTTATTAAAAGGAAACAAATATTACAAGAACCATACGACTTTATATATCACAAAAAATGTCTTTACAAGAATTTTTATAACAAATATTTCAGGAACCATAAGACTTAATGATAAAATATGATTATTAATTCGTAATTATTCTTTAAATTTGAAATATTCTAAATTTTTTATTATATATAATTCTAAACGAAATAATCTTTTTAGGAAGTATTTTTTAAATATTTAGTTGACAAATTTAAAAGTTAAATTTTCGTGAAAATATATGTCTATTAATTAAATTTCTTGTTCTTTTATGATGTCATTTATTGGTAACTATATACATGTGATATTGCATTAAATGTGTATGTTCTTTATTTTTCTAATTAGTTAATTCGGAAATATGATGATTACCTTATTTTGCTATCAATTACTTGCACAAATTTATATGATAATAGTGATTTGAGTTAGAAAAGCCCAAAACTATTATCCATTTAGAAAACCACAAATATAATGGTGATTTGAGATTAAGAAAAGTCAAAACTATTATCTTTATTATATTTATATATATATATATACATATAAATATATGGATCTTAAAAAAATGTAATTTACTATATATATACATTTGTTTGTTTTTTCTATTAACAGATAAATAACACAGATGAAAGACCGGTTGTAGTTGACTACAAACCATTTTTCAGTCTGCTTCAATAGCGATATGCAAATTTAATATTATCTTCGTCTCAATAAAAAAAATCTATTAAACTATTTTATATTGTACAATTGCTAAAAAAAAATTGACAATTTTTTGCAGGTTTCTATGGGATTTTTTAATTCATAGTTGTTCTTCTTATTTTATATTACTTATGAATTATATTTAAATTTTTATCACATTTTCTTTGAGGTTTCTATGGGATTGTGATATCTATGAGATTTTATCACATTATTTAATATGTCCTTGTCTCAGTATATTTTTCTTACATTTGTTTTTAATAGTTAACTTTTATTAAAAACATACTAATGATGTTAATTTTTTTTACTTTAATTAACTTTCATTTGTTTTATTCTTATATATTTTTGTGACTTTTTTTAGTTTTTTTTTTCAGTTTAATATTGAATTTAGTTCACATACTTTATGTGTATATGTTTTAAAATATAATTTTTCTTTTAAAAAATTATGCAACAAAGAGCCTAATTAAACCGATTTAAAAACAAACCGAACCGAATATAAATTAAACTGGACATAAACCACACTGAATGAGACTAAATAAGGTTTACTTCAGTTGAAAAAAAATATATTAAAACCGAACTAAACAAACCAAACCGAAAAAGTAACGAATTATCCACCCCTACTGCATCCTAGAGATTTGCGCAAATCTTGTTTTAGCTTTGAAACTCTCACTTGTTCTACTAACTCCCACATTTGAACTCAATCGATACTCCTGTCTCAGCATTATACTATATTTTTATATCCGTACAGGGTGCGGGTGGATCACCTAGTATAATATTAATCATGAGTCTCCGTTCACCGTCCTATTTGCTAACGCGTACTAGGCTAGCTGCCCACATTTTAGAACACACGTTAAAATCATATTAATCTAAATAAATATATTAAGTTTGGTTATACTTCTATTTCTAAATATATTTTTTTTATAAATTATGTATAGTTTAATATTTATTGTTTTGAAAAAGTAATAGACTAAAAAGTGTGACTGATGAGAGACAAATATAAATAGTTATATTTTGGAAGTTCATGTGTCATGTCTTATTGAGTAATGTCCATTAGGTTATGAATAACCCATTTGAACATAAAAGGTCATTTGACACTTGCAATTTATTATTTGAATCCATATAGACACACCAGTTGGTCATAATCATATTTGTCTTTAGCTATTTATGCATTATCTTATATGTGTTCTTATTTGAGTTTGGACCATTCTGACAAGATAAAATGGTTATCTAAACGAGCATATTTAGATGTGGATAGTCCATTAACTCATGATCATTAATAAATTATGGTTGAGACCGACTTTAATGGAAGAGTTAAATTAATGGTAAAAGTTTTTTTATATAATTAATGTTAAAAGTTATACAAAGTTTTAGAGTTCCTTTTCTCTAGTCATTTTATGTTGAACAAGAATTTGTGTCTTTTCATCTTTATAAATCTATCATACATCTATAACTTTATATATTGTTTGGAAATTTTAAATCTAGTCTTCTAGAGTAAAGCCACGAAGGCATATTCCTTTGTAAACTTGCAAGCAAAGAAGCATATTCTGGTCAACCACATATTAACCAAAATATAAAATTAAGTTAACGTGTATATAAATTCTCATCTCACATGGTATATTTTTGTGAATATACACTTAATTTCTGAATTTTAAACAAGTAGCCCACTTTTATATATTTTTCCGGGATAAGTTATAGTACAATAAAAGCTCTATAAAAGTACTAAGAAAAAAAGTATTTGTAAACAGAATTTATAAGATAAGATATTCTACTATGATTCTGGATAAATTACATTTTCTACTTCATTGGAAAAATAGTATTAAATAGATACGTTGGTTGTTGCCGAAGAAAAAGCGAGAAGACAAACGAAAGAAACATTTTGAAGAAGAAGAAGAAGAAATTAAAGAGAACCCGAGGATTTGAACGGTAGACGTACGCCATCAAAGAGAAGAGTTTTTTTTTTCCACGTCTTATGGATTCAAATCGTCTCTGTATCTTATTCCTGTAGCATAGCTAGCTATTCTCATAATTGATTTGAAGCCCTAAATGAGATCCATCGATCATCGTCTAATGGAGGAATCAGCTGATACGTCTTCCTCTTCTTCCTATTATTTCTCTATTTTCACGAACTATCCTTTGATCTCCGCCGTCTTAGCTTTCACCATCGCACAAGTCATCAAGTTCTTTACCACCTGGTACGTTTACGACTTTACGTGCGCGTGTCACTCATATATTCTTCTTGTTTAGGGATAAAGATTTGTTGAGTTGCAATCATCTTGAGTTTTGCAATATTTGAATTAAACTATGTTTGTGAGTTATGCGAAGGTATAAGGAAAAGATATGGGATCTGAAACGCCTTGTTGGGTCAGGAGGGATGCCTTCTTCACATTCGGCAACAGTTACAGCTCTAGCTATGGCTGTTGGTTTACAAGAAGGTTTCGGAGGATCTCAATTCGCTATCGCATGCATTCTCACATCCATTGTACGTTTTCTCTCACTCACTTGATCACCTTTTGTCGATATATATGCCTTTAATCTGTAGCCCTATTAAGCCTACAAGTCGGAATACTCTTATATATATATCTTGTGTTCTTGTTATCTGAAACCACCTCCAGTAATTAAGATCTTTCTTTGCCAGTAGTGGACTTAGTCAATTTGATGAATTACGTTATTATCTCATTTATTCATCTAATTTCCCCCATTATCTTCTTACATCTGTTATAACAACTTCCTTGTCATTTTGTAATGGTTACGACTTTTGGGGGATGATGGTTAAATAGTGAGGGGTCTTGTGTTTTGTGTGGCAGGTGATGCATGATGCAACTGGTGTAAGATTACATGCTGGACGCCAAGCCGAGGTTTTTTAATTTCCTTTTCTCTCTTTTTTTTTTTTTGTCACAAGCTCTGTTTCCATTTATTAATTATGGCTCTGTTTCATTTTTCAGGTTCTCAATCAGATTGTGTATGAACTTCCAGCAGAGCATCCCCTCGCTGAAAGCATACCGTTGCGTGAACTTCTCGGTCATACTCCTCCACAGGTAAGATCAGACCAATATGGACTTCAAAAGATGTGTCTTTCATGAATTGTGGTCAGTACCTGAAGCATATCTTTTTGTTGTCATTTCATCAGGTCGTTGCGGGTGGAGTGCTTGGGACTGTCACAGCGGTGTTTGGATACTTAGTCACCCTTGATAGCTAAGTAAATGCTCACATTGTCTGTTCCAATATCGTGTGTGGATGCCACTGGTGCGTAGCTGAAACAGCTATGGCAAGCAAATGGACTCCGGAAACTAGATTATTTTTTGTGTGTTTTTGCTGGTCAGCTCTTTGTCATTGACAACTTAGTATAGGTTTGATCTTGTAAGGAAAACATGAAAATGTCATTATACCTATCTATGAAGTGGTAAAAAGAAAAGGAGCTTGTGCCTTGATTGAACTACGACGAACATGATCCGTTTATTCAGCAGGGTCAATCCTTTGAAAGTCAGCCTTTACATCTTTATCATAAATTGCCGGGTTGCATCCAATGAAAAGCAACGCCAAGAAATGAAATCCCACCTCGAAGTTTCATCTCATTTCCTTTTTAACGTCTATGAGATCGACATAGTTTTTGCCTGTAGAGCTAATGCGGGTTTTCTCTAATTTTATTTGGCTCATTAAACACATATCTTAGCATTAACTTATGTCTCCTCTGCCACTTGGTGGCACGAGCTATCTCACATTGATTCCTTTAATGTTGATTCAACCTCCTGAGAAGAGACAGATTGATTTATCTAAACAAACACGTCAAGACAGCTATGGTCATGGGAACATACTGGACTTCTCCCACTAGTCGCAGCTCGGATATCACCAGTTCAAGACTAATCATCAGGAATATAAGAGGTTGTGACTTTACATGGTTCTACTGATAAAGTCCATGAAGCGTATCTAATGATTGGTGAGGATGAAGACGGATTACAACAGAAAGATTAGTCTATGTCCCCATGAAAGAGATTGTGGATGAGCATTCTGGGTGCAGGGAGGGAATTGATAGAGGAAAGAACAAACGGAAATGTCAAAGATCGGTCTTGTCGATTTGATACACTGTGATCTATGCCGGGACTTTACATTCCACTAACTTCACTTCCAAAGTAATAATATCGAAACTCGTTGTTATTTTCCTAGTTTTATTATATTTACTATCAATAAAAACTGCCTTTAAGTAATTTTATACTGTTCACATGTACTTTGGCTTTCTTATACATTAATCCATCCCAATTTACCTCTACTGGCACCCTTCCATTAATTAGAAACTTGGCAGAAACAGAAATGTGAGTTAAAAGAAGTACCATAATAATGAATCCATAAGAAACCAAAGACGGTCCACAAGCAGTAGAGGGGACTGTCAGGAGGACCACGTGAGTTTGTCAGTCAAACACAGACCCGCCTTTCCCCAACCCGGACCGACAAAACCCATCTCTCGCCGCTCCTTCCAAGATCTCTACCCGTACACGTGCCACAGTCTTCACGAAACTGCCTTCTTCTAAAATCTTAATCAAAGATTCTAAAGTTACCGTTAAAAAGTACAAGTGTATCTATAAAAAATACCACTCTCGGGAACTACATTAGAAGTTTTAACCTTTTCCTAAACTCTTTGCTTTACCCGAGATTCCTCCTTATTGTTTGTGATTGTTCCCATTGCATTTGCATTATTACTATCGCTTTATATTATTAACACTGTTACTTAGTATAATGGTGATTGTTGAGTCACTTTCTCCCCACGTACACATGATTATTAATAATACTGTTTTCTAACAGTGTTCGCAGTATTTCCACGAACGAACCAGATCTGAGCATTATTATAAAAACCATTGCCAATATTAATCTGAAAATGAAACAAATAAAAACTCTGGGGCCTATATGATTCTGTGTTAACTGATGATTTAGAGACTTACAGTCAGATTAATGATCTAAAGCTTAAGCAGTACAAGTATTTAAGCGATTAAATGGTACGTAGTTGCCTAATTATGCAATACTATAAAAAATAAAAGAGATTTTTAAAGATGGATGTAATGTTTTCAATACTGTTTTGTGATTGATATTAAAACGATACAATCATCTTCGTTACACCAATCAAATCTATAGTGTATTATACAGTTCAAGTAAATCCAAGTGATGTAATATATGAATTATCTAAAATATAAATCATTGAGTGGAATAATAATGCGGAACAAATCAGTAGCTGAAAACAAATTTGATACTGGATTATAGGAGACTATAAGGTATAAAATCTGAAAGTAACAGATACTACAAGCTCTCTAACATTATTTCATTTTTAGTTCAAACTTCACTTTAAATTTTTTTTTTGTTTACTTTACTTTTAACTTTATAATAAAACAAGAAGAAATTATTACAAAAATAAACTTAATCGTATATTTTATTATATCTTTTTCTCATTACTATACTGTGGAGTGTAGAGTACAAAGTTGAAGAATTACTTCATTTTAAAAGTAGAAAATGGTGTAGTACGTTGATTATGCACTATACATGATATAACAAAGATCAATACCACAGCATTAGCACGAACCAGATCTGAGTATTATAAAACCATTGCCAATATTAATCTGAAAATGAAACAAATAAAAACTCTGGGGCCTATATGATTCTGTGTTAACTGATGATTTAGAGACTTACAGTCAGATTAATGATCTAAAGCTTAAGCAGTACAAGTATTTAAGCGATTAAATGGTACGTAGTTGCCTAATTATGCAATACTATAAAAATAAAAGAG